>VXBP01006628.1:1076-83277 GCA_013400115.1 Rhinopomastus cyanomelas | reverse complement strand
AACAGCGGCACCAGGAGGTACTGAGATGCGGCGGGAAGACGAGGGAAACCGCGGAGGCAAGAACCTGTGGTCCGTCCTAACCCTGACTGACTCTATGACTTGGTCTAGGTGATTCTGTTGTGGCAGGGGGATTGGACTAGATGATCTTTCGTGGTCCTTTCCAAACCCGAATGATTCAATGAGTCTATGATTCTAACCCGACCCGTGAGACAACTTGCACACCCGGGGAGGTGACCCCGCCCCTCATAACGTCTATTTAAGGAGAGCGGCGGCAGCGCAAGCGCATAGTGCGGCGCGGGAATGGAAGACGTCATCTGAGCTGGTGCCGTGGGGGCTCGGGAGCGCCGGTAAGTGTAAGCGGCAGTGTGGGCGGGGCTCGGGAGCGGGGCGGTGCCGAGACGAGTGGCCGGGACTGGGGGACGGGCTGGGGGACTGGCGACTGGCGACTGGGGGACGGACTGGGGGACCGGGACGTGAGACCTGGACGCGGATCCAGGGCTTCGAGAGCGGGGCGGCACCGAGGGCCGCGGCCGGGCATTCGGGAGCGGGACGTGAGGCCGAGACGCGCGGCCGGGGTTCGGGATAGATTTCCCAATCCAAATGTAGTCTCAAGTTTTTGCCCACAAAATAGCAGTGCGAGGTTCTGTAACAACCGTCTGAACCTACAGGTAGCCCATACTAGATGCCTGTCATTTCCTTCACTATGTTCAGGGCAGAGTATATACCAACCGATGGGTCTAGGAGGTGGGTACC
This sequence comes from Rhinopomastus cyanomelas, assembly GCA_013400115.1. NCBI lineage: Eukaryota > Metazoa > Chordata > Aves > Bucerotiformes > Rhinopomastidae > Rhinopomastus > Rhinopomastus cyanomelas. The sequence continues at coordinate 82,524 of VXBP01006628.1, read as the reverse complement.
TCTCTACAGGGCCTCAGTCGGCACTTATGTACCTCCATTCCAACCTTTCTGGGGTTGCTTTGCGAGATCCCCAAGAGTCCCCAGAACAGCTTCTTTCTTTCTCCCCACCAACCATTAATTTCTTCCCAATATGTAGTTTTAATTTCACTTCCTTCAGGGATATTAATTCCCCGTCCACACTGTATTTGATTTACTGTAACAGGCTGTCGCATCTGACCATTTATACCTGATAGCCAAAATGCCCACCAACCCCTGCTACCTGGGGTCAGTTTACCAATGTTAACTGAAAACACTTGCTTTTCTTTCAGCTTTTCTCCTACACTTCCAACAAAAGGAACTTTCGGGGGTATGACACCTTAGCAACTTAATGTACCACCACTCGTTGCATCCTAGACATTAAAATCTTCTCACCAAGGATCAGGAGGTGCCTCTCGCTGACAGGTGAGTTAAAAAAAAAACAACCAACCAACCAAAACAACAGAACAAACAAAGGAAAAAATCTGAGTGGACAGTGCGGTTACCATAAGACATGGTGACTACTCGGACAGTAGAATAACAGTGGGCATCTAAACAGAGTCCACACACAAGCATGCAAATGTTCAGGCAGGTGGTTGCAGTGAGTGCTGGAGCCTGGCACTCGATATGGAGGAGGGCAGGTACAACACCTGTGATAGGCGTGAGCAGATTAGAGACCTGATGAACATGGTGGCTGAGCTAAAAGAAGAGGTGGAAAGACTGAGAGCTACAAGAGACTGTGAAAGGGAAGTTGACTATTTCCATAATGTACTATCTAGAGTGGACTCTCAGTGGCTCAGGGAGTCCAGTATCCTCCCTAAAGCAAGTCTCTCAGCCTCCACGTAGTAACCCACAGGAGCAGGGTCAATGGGAACAGGTCTCCACCCGATGGAACAAATGCAAATGGAGCAAGTGTGCTACATTAAGAAGTTCACCACGTACAGTGCACTTGCAGAATAGGTATGAGGCTCTGCAGGAAGAACAGGTCAGCAGCAAGGATGAGGACTCGAAAAGACTAGTAACTGCACCAAAGACAGGTAGCCTCAGACCAGACATCAAGACCAATCCTGAAAATAAACCTCAACCTCAAAAGATCATCTAGTCCAATCCCCTGCCACAGCAGGATCACTTAGACCAAGTCATAGAGTCAGTCAGGGTTAGAAGGGACCACAGGATCATCCAGTTCCAACCCCCCTACCCCATGGGCAGGGACACCCCACCCTAGATCAGGCTGGCCAGAGCTGCATCCAGCCCACCCTTAAACAGCTCCAGGGATGGGGCCCTAACCACCTCCCTGGGCAACCCATTCCAGGCTCTCACCATTCTCATGGTGAAGAACTTCCTCCTCACATCAAGTCTAAATCTACCCATCTCCAGCTTTGCTCCATTTCCCGTAGTCCTGTTGCTACCTGACATCCTAAAAAGTCCCTCCCCAGCCTTTTTGTAGGCACCATTCAGGTGCTGGAAGGCCACGATAAGGTCACCTCGGAGCCTCGTCTTCTCCAGACTGAACAGCCCCAACTCTCTCAGTCTGGCCTCACAGGAGAGGTGTTCCAGCCCTCTGATCATCCTCATGGACCTCCTCTGGACACGCTCCAGCATGTCCACCGAGCAGCAATGTTTCAGAAGATTTTATTCGAGTCTGCTGATCTTTGTGTAGAGTATCAGCAGTGGGCTCGTGGTAAAGGGTTTCTCTATAAATGCCGCACATCATGCGATGAGGCAGGGACGAGTAAATGAGTCAAGAGGCAGAAGGAATCCGCTAATGGGCAGAAAACTGTAGTGGTTGGGGGTGACGACAGGGTAGAGGAATTTAATTTAAATTTTAAAAAGCGTCACATCTTTTTAAATGGGGTGGGAGAAAGCAGCATTGCTGCTCTCTGAGTTCTTCATGTTCTCTTCCTGATATTTAGGACTTAGGTGATCCTTTTTTGCCCCCTGCATCGTGTCAATGTATTTCTGTATGGAGGCCCAGAAGGGTGATTTGTAATTACTGTTTTCAAAGCTGGGCAATGATCAGAATGGCAGCTGTTTCTCTTCCGTTTAAGTGGAAATGCTCTGTAATGCAAAACTAATAGGTCACATTAACATTCTGAATGACAATACTGTCCTTGGACACTGTTGTCTAACAAAGTAAAGAGTACATTTCACAGCTGCTGTCCCAATCTCCCAGTGCTCCTGCTCCCGGTTGAATCTTTGTGCAGATAAATGTCTGAGGGAGTAAATGCCGACGTAATTTCTGAGGATTGCTGCATTTGACAGACCAAAGGTAGCACACGGCCAAAGCCCTGGATCAAGCTAGCTTCCAACTTGGTTAGAGTTCTGCAGCTCAGGCAGCTATATCTCAAGTTCTTCAGCATCCAAATTACCTTAGAGAATTAATCTGTATTTAAATGGTAGGGTGAAAAACAAAATTGATGAGTTAGATTTTGGGTTAATGCTGGGATTATGCTTTGATGTTATGCCCAGTAATTGTTGAAGGTCAGCTGTATACTGGTTCCCCGATGGTAAGAACAAAGGACTGAAGTGCCAGGTGTACAGAAACGTGGTCACTGATTAGTACACGCTGACTGCCCTGTGTAATGACACACTGCAGTGAAGGTATCAAATCAAAGGCAGCCTTTCCTTTTTCTGGATGTTGGCCCTTTTCTTCTTTCTTTCACCTGATCGTGAGGCGGAGCCCTCAAGCTCTCCTAACACATGCCATGGCACCGCTCCATCCATCAGGTAAATTTACTCAATATTCCGGGTCAGAGGCCTGGGGTAACTAAGGAGTTTTCAGGTATGAAATTGAACCCCGAAGAGAAATTAATCGAGTGCGGAGGCTCTGAGCCTGTGCACACAGGAGTAATCGCTTGGGCATTTTGTCCTCGGCAGAATTGCTGTGGAATAACACCAGTGGGAAAAATGAAAGATGGTGAGGTGTGGCATTAAGTGCTGCTGTGAAGCTGCTCCAGAGATTCTGCCTATGAAAAGTTAAAACATTCAGGAAAATAGAACTGAAGCTTTTTTCTAGCCATACTACTAATGACTCTAAAAAAAAAAAAGGGAACAAAAGATTACAGGACCTCAGTCATGTTTTCACCAATGTGTAAGATGATGCTCTGTGCCTAGCTCTGTTTTCATCCAAAAACAAGGTCTAGGGGGATATTATTGCTATAGTAGTCAAGAGTTATGCCATCACTGTCAATGTTTGTAGCAAGTGGTGCATGGATTGTGCAGGGGAGTCTGTTGTGTGTCCTTGCCCTCTGATCTCTATGTGCCCTTCCTTGGACTAACCTGAGCAACAAGAGTTCATAGGATCATAGGATGTTAGGGGTTGGAAGGGACCCAAGAGATCATCGAGTCCACCCCCCCCGCCGGAGCAGGACAAAACTATCTAACACAGATAACAGAGGAAAGCATCCAGGCGGGCCTTGAAAGTCCCCAGAGAAGGAGACTCCACGACCTCCCTGGGGAGTCTGTTCCAGTGCTCTGTGACCCTCACAGTAAAGAAGTTCCCCCTTGTGTTGAGGCGGAACCTCCTNCCTCCCAGCCTGTACTGGTGGAATTTGTTATTCCTCCCCAGATGCAGGACTCTGCACTTGTCCTTGTGGAACTTCATCTGGTTACTCTGTGCCCAGCCCTCCAGTCTGTCCAGGTCTCTCTGGATGGCAGCACAGCCCTCAGCCGTATCAGCCAAGCCTCCTAGCTTGGTGTCATCAGCAAACTTGCTGAGCAGACACTCTATGCCCTCATCAATGTCATTGATGAAGATGTTGAACAAGACTGATCCCTGGGGGACACCGCTAGTCACAGCTCCCCAGCTGGACCTGGCACCATTGATCACCACCCTCTGAACTCTATCCTGCAACCAGTTCCTAACCTACTGTCTGCTCTTCCATCCCACACTTCCTCAGCTTGCTCACTAAAATTAATTCTCTGGCAAGGCACAAATATATTCTGAAGGCTACAGCTGATACTGTGCTCGTGCTGCATTGCTTGTAGCTAATCTGATGTAGGGTGCCGCGCTGGTATTACTGATTTTCACCGCAGCAAAATGCAGTCAGACAGTAATGCGTGGATTTGGAAAAGTTTCATAGTTCATAAGCAGTGGCATTTTTGTGTTTGACTTTGTAAGCAAAAGAAAATTAGATCAAACAAGGTGCCGTGATGCATTTGTTGCTTTGGGAGCCTCTAGTTCAGAACTTGGCATTGATAAACAGTTGTAATTCATTTTTTCCATTTAATGAGATGGTACACGCTACCAGCAAATGTGAGCTTTGATGTCACACATTGTACTGACCTTCCTGCTATATTAATTAGAACGTGCCTTGATGGAGTCTCTCCTCATATGTGATCAAAACAGAAATGCAGTGCATTTTGCTCATGCGCCTGACCAACGGGACACGTTCGGGCAGCTCACGCGTACTTAGCCAGAATCGAAGTGTTTTCCAGTGATAAAGCAGAAGCAATTGGGAAGGTGAACTTCTTGGCTGTATTCCTGGTTTTGTTACTGTGTCAGGAAAGTCATTAAACACAGTTTGACTCCAGCTTACCTCTCTGTTTAATGGAGATAGTAATATTTTCCTGTCACGGAGGGAGACTTTAGAGCTTAATTAATATTGTAGAGCTCTTTGCCATACTCAACTGAAACTAAAAATATTGCTTGGCATAGGCTGTGGTGTGTGACAACAGTGTCGACTGATAGGGCCTTAATCTTATGCATTCTTGCTGGAAATGAAAATAATTTTATTGTGCTGATGCTAGCGTTCAAATACTTGAGGGTTATTGGAGATATCGCACTATAAAGGAGTGCCTCGATAGTTTGCGGACTTACATGTGAAACACTCAGAATAGCTGGTTTCCAACACTGTTCTCATCTCATTAGTTTATTTTGCTATACGAGTGCAGAAAAAGTGCCAGAAAAATAAACTATTGTTTTGACGTGAACAGGCACTAATGAGTGGTACTCGGTGGAGCTGCAAAACCCAGTGATTAAGTAGGTCAGCCTACTTTATTTTAGTTCCCTGTTCATCAAGCTAAAACAGAGGTGAAAACAGGAACAGAGGATGAAATCTGTAACAGACAGCAGCACTGGCACAGCTGTGCCCAGGTACCCATTAACAAAAACAAAAGGCATGGCAAAAGGTATCTGAGACACGTGTTGGATCCTTACTAACAGTGCTCATGGGGAGGAGCAGCAGCAAGACCAGTACTTCATCAGCCAACGGCGATTGCTCTCCACACCTCAGACTGCTGTGCCACCGTGAGCTGCACGTGCCTCATCAGGGTATTGCAAGGCCTGTGTCTCATTTGAAATCTGGATGCCTTGAGTGCGTTGCTTTCGGCCGAGGGTTTTGCTTACCCAGTCTGTCTGCTAGACTTTTGCCTGATAATGGTTTTTAGACAAGGAATCTGTAGAAATAATAATCTGCCTGGGTGTATTCTGCAGGGATAACTACCTTAAGCAGTAGTTCAATTCAATTCCGTTACTACTTGGTCTTCTTTCTTACAAGTATTTTCCAACCCCATTAATTCATGTCCATTGAAAAGAGCACACATACCTGTGGTTTCTTTGATGTGGACTCTGCTTGTGAGACTGTTGGAAGGAGATGGACACTTGCAGCTACGCAGACAAGAGCTTTTTTCCTGTTATTACAATGGACTTGTTGCCAGCGCAGAAACAGGCCTCTCTTTCCTGACTCCTGTCATGCTTAAAATGATGAGAGCTTGATGCAAACTGGATGGATCAGTGCATCGAGAATGAGAGACAGAAGTCTTGCAGATGAATCTCAGAGTCCTAGAATGCACTGTCTGCATTTTCCGTGTTTTCGTCTCGGTGTTCCCTGTCTTTCTAGTTTCATCCTTTTTTCTACTGGAGTTTCAGTTGACCTAAATATGTTGTGAGGCTTTTATCTGGCACAGTCCAATTTTGGTAATAAAGTGCGTTGCCATACATAAGAGGATCCCATTTCTCATCTCTGTCAAACATAATTACTTTGATGGAAATGCATGCAAATCCACTTTGATGTTAGAACATTACCTGTTTCAAGTCAGTGATGGCACAGAAGTGAGGAGGGATTTTTCACGCGTATGATCTCAAAAGGGCTTTCCTGGTCAGACAGTTCCAGCAAGGCACTTAAATTTGTGTCTCAGGATTCTAACCCTCTGTGTGCATTGGTGCCTTTCTGCGAACTCTTCGTGTGTGCTGCTGAAACAACAAACACCTCTTAATTTCAGGCTGACCAACGTCAACTAGTTGCCCCATTTACAAGCAGGCCCGAGGAAATACCTAGCAGGACTTGGATAGAGGACGTGTTGGGCCATCAGAGACAGGGTGGGTGGAAAAATGGGTGTGAACCCCGCAGCTGAAGTAGCCTTGGCAATGTGAAGTGTTTTCAGCTTGACCTTGTGAATTCCATTGATAGATTTCTTAAGCCTTTTATATTGATTAGTCAGTATTTTCTGCTGTCGGCTGTTCCATCGTCTTGAGTAGATGTTTGTTATGGAAAGTCAGTGGTCTAATGGAACAAGCTGTTGTCAGAAAGCAGTCATGGCACTTCTCGCTGCAAATGGGAAGCTCCACTTTTCTGCTTCCTTTGCTCAATAGATGATGTGAAGTCTCTCCTGGAAATTGCCTTTTGTTAGTTGGCGCTGGTTAGGTTCAAGTTCTGGGGATTACTGTACGAAAGTGTCTTTTGTTGAGTTTTTCCTAGCCGCATGTGTGTATTTGGGTCATGTCGTTGAGCAGCCTGCCTCAGAGGGACTGTTTCCACACACAGCCTACGTAAAGCTCCACGATGAATTATTGCAGCTGAAGCTTTAATGCCTGTAAACGCATTACTGTATCTAGCGGAGTGCCCCAGGGATCAGTGCTGGGACCGGTCCTGTTCAATCTGTTCATTGATGACTTGGATGAGGGATTAGGGTGCACTGTCAGCAAGTTTGCTGATGACACAAAGCTGGGTGGTGTCGCCAACACCTGTGCAGACTGTGCTGCCATTCAGCGAGATCTGAACAGGCTGGAGAGCTGGGCTGAGAAAAATTTAATGAGGTATAACAAGGGTAAGTGCAGAGTCTTGCATCTGGGCAAGAACAACCCCAGGTACCAGTACAGGCTGGGGACTGAGCTGTTGGAGAGTAGTTTAGGAGAAAGGGACCTGGGGTTCCTGGTGGCCAGCAGGATGACCATGAGCCAGCAAGCAGTGTGCTCTTGTGGCCGAGAGAGCCAACAGCATCCTGGGGTGGATCAGGAGTGGGGTGGTTAGCAGATCAAGAGAGGTTCTTCTTCCCCTCTACTCTGCCCTGGTGAGACCACACCTGGAGTATTGTGTCCAGTTCTGGGCCCCTCAGTTCAAGATGGATGTGGAGCTGCTGGAGAGGGTCCAGAGTAGGGCAACGAGGATGATGAAGGAGGCAGAGCACCTCCCTTATGAGGAGAGGCTGAGGGAGCTGGGTCTCTTTAGCTTGGAGGAGACTGAGGGCTGACCTCATTAATGTCTATAAATATGTGAAGGGTGGGTGTCAGGAGGATGGAGCCGGGCTCTACTCAATGTCATGTAGTGATAGGACAAGGGGCAATGCTTATAAGCTGGAACATAGGACGTTCCACATAAATATGAGAAGGAGCTTCTTCCCAGTGAGGGTGACGCAGCACTGGAACAGGCTGCCCAGGGTGGTTGTGGAGTCTCCTTCACTGGAGCCGTTTAAGACCCGTCTGGATGTGTTCCTGTGCGACTTGGTTTAGGTGATCCTGCTGTGGCAGGGGGAGTGGACTAGATGATCTTTCAAGGTCCTTTCCAATCCCTGATGATTCTATGATTACCTCTGTCAGAGTCGCCATAATGTCATTCTGATGTTTTCTACATTGTGGGTCTGCTCCTGTTTTGTACAGACTTCCTAAGCTGACAGGAAATGTCGGAGCTGTCTTGTCCAAAAGCGTCAGACCACTCCAGCCGCTCTTTAGCAGCCTCCGATTCTACAAGGCGTTCAGTGTGTACTTGACCAGCTCTGTAGATGCCTGTTTGATGTGTAATGTGTGGCCTCTCGGGACTCTAGAGTTTTACCCTGAGCTGATGCAAAGGTTCTACTCTAGGATATGAAAACATCAAGGTAATTTCATGCCTTGTAAAGCTCTTGAATATGTTTAACTATGACAGAAACGCCATGGAAATGAGGATTGTTCAGGGTTTTATTGTGGCATGTAGTTTTGCACGACTCTAATTTTTAGCAGTTTTGTTCATTTAGCACTTGGAGATTTGTGGGTTGTCTGGAAGCATAAGAAAGTGAACCCCATATTTGTGATGGATTTGATAACCTTGGCTAAGTGAATGTGGAGACACTTCTGCAGGGTGCTAGCAGTGCTGGAGCTGGTTCGGTTATTTCCTGTCAGCGCAATTAGAGATTGGCAGTCTCTAGGGTTAGGGTTAGCCCCTAATGGCTCTAAGAACCAGGCTTTCCCTGCATAGTTTCGGCAGACCTCACTGCTCTGTAAAGACCGAGTGGGTCAGGGCAGGAGGTGATATGTTAGTTAGCATTTCTCAGTTCAGACTTTAGTTTCTCTGAACAAACTGTGGGAATTTTGTTTGAGGGCAGACAGGATGCTACAAAGGAGACTCAGAACATCAAATGGTTTCCTGCAGGACATATGAACAGAGTAAATTAAGAAATCCTCCTGGTTTATTATCCCGATGCCTGTACTTGATTTTGGCAATGTGTTAATGTTAATGCCCTCAAATCTGTTATCCTACTGTGAGTGCTGGGCGGAGGGGGGGGGGGCTGTCCTTTGGCATGCTGCCTGCCACTGAGACTGGGTAAGGACTCTAGCAGGTGTGTGCTTTGTGTGGGGAGTGCTTGCCCTCTCCCTCAGCTGCCCCGACTAATCTAGGTCAGCATCAGTGCTGTGAGGTCTCTGCCCTCCCCCAGCGTTAGTCAAATAAGTTGCTTGAAAACTGATTTATTTTGGTCACAGTGAAACAACTAATGGCTCAGGCCACTGTCACCGGTGGAGCAGTTCGCGCAGTGTTGCTTAATGGCTGAGAGTGTATGCAAGGCTACCTGGCCTTGTCCTGGTGGGGCTGGGTGGGTTCAGGCTGGTGCTGCTGACCCAAGGGGAAAGAAGGTCTCAGAAGTGCTTAGGGCACTTGTGCTCGTCCTATCTGAGACTTTAGCTGCTCTGTTAGAGACAGTAGTGTTGGCGCTGATTTCAGCTGAAGGCAGCAACTCTGCTTTCCCAAGTCTCTTGGAGACCAAGGCTACCTGACTGGCTCAGATCTGCTCGCTTTCTTTTGATTAAAGGGGTTGTCAAAGATGTCGGCGTAGGGATAGCAAACCACGACCTTAGTATTTTTTCATACCATGACAATATCTCCTCCTACGAGATCTGTGAAGTACTTCTAGGAGTCAAAATCACATTGAACAAACATGAGCTTTCTGACTTGTTGTATCCATTGCTATTAAATTAGTGTTAAAAAATAAGGCATTCTGTGCCTGTTGAAGTCAGTAATGCAACTCTCATTCGTCTGACAGTCTGTTAAGTTCACAATTCGTGTCTTTGATGTGTTAACGCACTAGTTCACGTAAAGTGGGCAGACAGTAATTCTTGAGTGGTGGTCAAGGAAAAGGAAGGCAGATGATTTTTGGTTGAGATGCTGCAAAGAGATGCATAATGGGTTTGAAAAATTGAGGAGAAGTTCTGTAGAGACATCTGATGTTTATTTGAAAAGCATTAAGATGTTTGTTCTACGTACTCTGGCGCACGTTCGCCTACAATGTACGGAAAGGCAAAAATGAGAAGAGGAATGAATGTAAAACCCCTGCACCATCCTGTCCTTCGTTTAATGCACTTTCTGACCCCTGAGATCTTGCAATGGTAAAAACTGAATTTAGAAAAGAAAATCTCATTGCCTTATCTGATAAATCTATACATTTTTCTTCATTATAATGCATAAAGTTGTCCTAAATCTTGCTAACCTGCCTTCCTCAGGATTTGTCCAGTTGAAATTAGAACACCTGATGGGGCCAATAATATATGTGCTGAATCTTGTCTTTTCTCTCTTCTCTGAATGAAATTTCTCCCCCAGGAACTAAATTGTTTGTGAACAAAATGGGACTTTTTAATGAATATATTTAGCATTTCAAGCAATTTGACTTATCCTTACAATAGCTGTAGGCCTGTGTTCCACACGGGGTTGTTTTTGAAATGGTTTACCCTGAGCTACTAATTGACATGATTAATCAAACTGTGACCAACTGCTTTAGCTGCATGGTGTTACCTGTTTGATTGGCTGGGGTTCCACCACAGTGGGTGAAAGGAAGATGCTGGGTCCTTTCTTCTAGCAGACCATCTCGCCGCAAAGGGGAAGTGACATTTAGTGATCTAGTTCACTGCTGCTTTTGCACTGGAGAGACTAGTAGGCTTCTGGGAGCTGGTCAGATTGGACTTCTGAAGTGTGGGTCAGTCATTCTTGTTACGAAAAGACAGATCTTAACAAGCAATTGGCAGTTTGGGTTTTTTGTGGGGGCTGTGGGCTGTAGTTTTAAAGCCATGGGGCCTGTACTTAGCAAACAGGCAGGTAAGATAAATTTGTACTTGAACGTGTAAGTGGCAGCCCATGCACATTGCTCCAGCCACCTTTTGCACTTGTTTTTGTTTTAGCCACTCCTGACATTGAAAGAAGTTTAGCAGAGAATAGATTTAAGAGGGATCCGCAGTGTTTCTTCATAAAAAAGCATTTGTCACTGAAGAATAGCTTTGCTTCGACACCTTTATAGACCAGGACTTTTACTTACAGGGTCTTTTTCAAAAAGCTTATTTCGTGCCAGATTTATCCAGACTTGCTGAGGCCAGTAAAGCTTCATGTAAATCTGGGTTTATTCTGCAGCCAGGAATAAATGGTAATCTGCAGCTTTATTCTGCCCCAGGCAATCCAGAGTGTTACTATGGGGCTTTCATGGACAAGAGGAGAATTTACTATAAACCTGGAAGTCAGTTTTTATCCTCTCATAATTGAGGCTGTTATATGGTAATAAATGCTGGTTCATTTAGGCTGTTACTTCATTAAATCACTAATTTTAAGTCATCACAATTGCATTAATTCATCAGGTCATTAAATTAAAGGAATAGCTTGTCACCAGCACAACTACTGCTAGTCGCTAACAGAGGACCTCTTGGTGAAGCGTGCTTCATGTGCAGTCCTGCTGGTAAGCGGTACTCTTTAAAATGCCAGGGGACTTTCTTTTAATTATTTTTGTCTTCCAGGGATCTATGTCCTACAGTACATGTTCCTGCATGCTGTACATCACAAAAGAGCTCATCCCTAGGCCTTTCAGTAAATCTGGTAGGTGCAGATGGGACTCTGGGAATTTCAGTTGTATCATAGTATTCTTTTATGTACTATCACTCTCGGGTCTCTCTGCTCCAAATTATCCCCTTCACTAGCATTCTGCCAGGTGGGATTAGAAACAGAACTGTAGTCCCTTAAACCTGCTGTGATATCACTGAGCTCAGCATACATCTTAGCCCAAGAAAAATTAGGATGCCTTCCAAGTATACCCTTAGAAAAAAATAATAGGGAAAAATGCAAAGTGCTCATACTGCAACATGCTGTGGCTGTGTAGCAGTGCTATCATGCTGTATAGGACTTACAGTAAATGCTGTGAAAATATGCCAGGATTCACCAGCATCAGTCTTGAGTCAAGGAACAGGGTGGTGAAGGACTCCCTGTTCACTTAATTAGCTGTTTGGTGTTGCAGGGCTACACAATTGCAGGACTTTTCGTTACTCATTGCTGTAGGCACTAGCTGGTATCTGGAAATATCTTTTAGCTTGTACTGTGCTGAGTAGCAGGTTTTTTGGAGGTTTATGAAATGCAAAAAGGAGAAAAATAATAGGTCAAATAGGTCAAGGTCAAATCACCAAAACCACATCAGGTAATTCAGAAAAAGCTGTGCTGACCTCCAGAATGGTGGTTGTGGGGGTTCCATTCAGATAGACCAAGTTCTAGGTTAATTTGTGAGGCATGCTGCTAAGTACGTCTCTCTTTTCCTCTTGGAGTGATGTAGTGGCTTATAGAGCCCTTAGGAAGCTTTTTGACTGGCAATACGCCTTTTAGCTGAGAGCTTCTGGAATATGCTTGCATCAGTACCTTTCACTAACGGGCTGCTTGCAAACAGTCGCAAATGGTGTTTCTTTTTCTGTGAAAAAATGGGAGATATCATTTGTTTGGGCTTTTTAATGCTTTGCTGGTTTAGTAATCATATAACCACAAAAAGGTAGGTGTTGGAAGGGACTTCTAGTCTAACCACTACAGGTTTACCTACAACAGGTTGCACGGGATCGCATCTGTGCGGGTTTTGAAATACCTTTAGAGAATGAGACTCGACAATTGCTCTGGGCAGCCTGTGCCAGCACTCTGCCACCTTCAAAGCAAGATTTTCTTTATGATCAGATGGAGCTCACGCACTCTAGATATTTATAAGCATTGATAAGGTCCCCTCTCAGCCTTCTCTCCTCTGAGCTAAACAGACCAAAGTCTCTAAGGCTTTCAGTGTAAGAGAGATGTTCCCATCCTCTAAATACCTTTGCAGCCCTCCACTGGACCCTCTCCTCCAACTCTTGGTCTGTCTGGAACTGAGGAGCCCAGAACTGGACACACCAGGTCAGGGAAGCGGGGCAGCAGAGGCTCCCTTGGTCTGTTGGCCACACTCCTTGATGCATCTTAGGATCCCACTGGCTGTCTTGGTCACAAGGGCACATTGGTGGCTCAAGGTCAACTTAGTGCCCACCTGCATTCCCAGTTTTTTGTAAAGACGGCGACTCTAGGCAAGAGTACGGTCCTGCGCCTGGGGAGAAACAGCACCGTGTGCCAGTATGCGTTGGGGTTGACCTTATGGAACAAGACTTGCTCACAAAAAACATTTCTTTTCCTTTTGTAGCTATTGTTAACCCCTTGCATACCAATTTCAGATAATGCTCCAAACACCAACAGAGTGATGGGTACACAATCGAGGCCGTTGTCCTTCATGGGTCGCACTGAGAAGGTCTTTTATGTCCCCAGCTTCTTGTAAATGAAGATATGAATAGCATTTGCCTTCTAGAGCTCTAAATTTGGGCCTCATGCCAGTAACTACACAGGACCTGAATTTATTCATCTTCTGGATTAATCCCCATCAAGTGTGACAAGTCATGGCTCAAGGGCCCATTTCAGTACAAAATAAGCAAATCTCTTTTGGGCTTTGGCCACTTTGAAATCAAGTGTTTGTTGACTGCAGGCCCAAACAATATGAAAATCAAAACTATGCCCTGTATAAGCCAGATGGGGTTCATTATTGTCTAGTTCAGTTACGCTGTTAGAAAACAGCTTCGTAATTGATCAATAGACAGACATTCCCTCATGTTGCTTCACTAGCCTGGAAAATTTGACAACCCAAATCTATTTCCAGACAGTATTTTAGCTTTTTAGGGAACAGTGAGAGGGTGGCCAATTACCGTCAGCAGTGGGACCTACACCTAGAGCCAATGTTGCTCAGAGGTTTAATACCCCAGATGCTGCCGTCTTACATGCATGACCCCGTTTTGCTTAGATCGTTCTGGCTATGACTTCAGTAGCTGCACTGAGGAGGCACCTTGATGCACGCTGGTGTGAGTGTGGTCAGCAGCTGGATTTTGCTGTACACTTCTCATTTTGGAAAGCCTGTTTTCGTCACAGAGGTTGAATGGGGGGGGGGGGCGTGCATATAGGTATTTTGGGGTATTGTTTTGGGTCCCTGTGATGTCCCTCTTTTATTCCTGGGGATAGCATCCTTATAAGAGTCCTGCTTAAGGTCAGTAGAGCAAGGAGGGAAGTCTCGGTTGTTTCCGAGCCCTGCGTGCTGGGTACCAGCAGAGCCAGGGAGCCGCCGCTCCCGCAGCAGGCTGCAGGGTCTGGTCCTCCCTGATCGCTGCGGGACGGGGAGGTACCGCCGTGCGGGGTGAGGAGGGGTTATGGAGATGCATTTTGGCCCGGAGCTTTGCCCTTCCTGCCCGCGGAGAGGAGGTGATGTCGGGAGAAGGAACGCGGGGGCGCTGGGGCCGCTGCCGACGGTGGTTCGCGCTGCCACGGGCGGTGGGTGGCTCTGTCCGCCCTTCCCGCGCACCCAGCGGCGCGATCGACCCAACTCCCGGGAGGGGAAACACCCCCTGCCGCCGCCTTCCCTTTCTCCTCCTCATTGTCCTCCTTCCCCTCCTCCTCCCCGACGCAGTCCCCAAATAAAAGGGGCGGGGGGCGGCAGGATGCGCGGCTCCGCGGGGTAGTCGGCGCTGCCGCCGGCCGCCTGATGCTGCCGCAGTTCGCCATTGCCGGGCACGGCCGGCAGCAGAGCGGGAGGCGAGAGACGGAGGCGGGGGGACGGCGGGCGGAGAAGCATCGCCCCCCCGCTCCCGGCCGCCCCCGCGAGCCCAGGACGCCGTCACCCCTGATGCCCGGCCACCGCCCGCGGCGGGGGCTGAGGGCCCGCTCCTTCCTCCTCTGGCTCTTTGTGCTGCTGAAGGTAAGCGCCGGGGAAGGGGAGGGCTTGCTGTGGTTCCCAGCCTTTGTCTGTCTTCTTGGCGGGACCGCGGCCAGGTGCGGCGGCAGGTGGGAGCCCCGGCGGACTCCGCTTTGTGTGGGTTTGCGGAGGATCGCGGGGGTGGGTGGGGACAGCGGTGCCACTCGGCGGGGCGCGATCCCTTCTCCGCCCCGGGGCGATGCGGGGGTCCCTTGGCCTAACGGGAGCTCCGCGCTGCCCTTCAGCACTATCCGCCCGGCCTCCGTCGCGACGTTTGCTCCCTCGCTGGGTGTCTCGTCTTTCACGCGTGGCCCCGCTTAGAGAGCCTCTACGTGGAGGGAGCTGAGAAAGGGGCGGGCGGAGCGTCGTGTCGAGCTCGTCGCGGCGGAATCGGAGCTCGGGCTCGGCCTGGCTTCTGGGCAGGTTAATCTTCAAAGTTGTTCGCAGCAGAGCGAACTTGGCTTGTCGTGGCATCTGTTTGCTCTTACACTTTCGCTCCTCGATGGGCAACTCGAGCGTCTTTAACGCGCTGTAACTTGTAAAGGAAGCCGTATGTGCTGACTGATGTCGCTGCCCGCAAGCTCAGCGCTCCCCGCTGCACAAAGCTCTGCTATGCGTTTGTCAGCCGCTGCTGAGGACCCGACCTCTCGCAGTGTTACGAATGTAGGTGTTGTATGGAGACGGGCAGGACTCCCTGTGCGAATAAGATTTTGCAGGACCACCTCCCTTCTAAAACTGCGTTTGAAGTATTCAGAGGGGTGCTTCCGCAGCATCTGTTCACACGCAGTAGCCAGCCGTCGGCTTCTCGTAACTGCCAAAGCACGCGCTTACTCAAGATGTAACGTTAATGTACAGACAGAGTGGAGCAGGTTCTATGGAACTCAGTGATGTTGAAACGTTTTTTTGAGTGAGTGAGTTTGTGGCCATTGTGTCCCAGCAGAAAGATGAAGGTCCTAGCTTATTCTCTGATGCAGAGGCACATGTGGTTTTAAGTAGCTGTTTTATCCTGCAGTCACACAACCACAGAGTTCAATGCTACTCTGCACCTCTGGCTTTTTTAAAAAATCTAGAGGCTTTGGTGGATTTTTTTTTTATTAGCACTACTGTGACAAGAAAGTACTGTGGTGGAAGAGATAGGAAGAAGTTCAATTTGCAAAATATTGTACTTGTAAAATAAATCACAGTATCACAGTAATAAGGTTGGAAAAGACCTTAAAGATCATCCAGTCCAACCTAAATCCAAAAAAACCCAGTAATCCTAACATCTAGATCATGCCACTCAGAACCTCATCCAGCCTAAATCCTTACTATTATTGTTATTGTTACTTATTATTTATCATATGAATAATATTTAGCTGTTTTACCAACCAAGTTTTACCATTTTTTTCCTGATTCTCCTTCCCATCCCACCAGGGGAGGGGAGCGAGTGAGCTGTGTAGTGCTTCGCTTCTGCCTGGGGTTCAGCCACGACATCGTCCAAACCCACTTCTGCACACTGCCTCCTGCATTGTCAGTGCATCCACTGGCTGATAGATTCCGTGGCAGCTGCTATTTGTAATCACCATCTCAGGAGCAAGGAAGAGACTGTAGTAGAAAAGCACAGCGTTGACATTCAGGTTAACAACTTTTATTCATTAATAGATTTGCCACTGCTCCTGGTATGGGAAGCAGTCTTCAGAATTAATTCAGTGTTTGAGTAATAGGCAAAACTTCTTATCTTGAGTGTGTGCTGGCATTATTAGGTCTTCAAATCAGAGTATTGCATGGTATCATCTGTCCTTCATGAAACAGATGCTTGTGCTATAGCTACAGGCAACTTTTTTGCATCACCCCGAAAGCCAAAGCTCTTTAAACAGTCACCGATTGTATTTCCTGATAATCATTATTTGCAAAATGTATTAAAGAACACTGTTTTCAGAGTCAGTGCTAGGAAATTACGGTGACTTTTAAATGGAAGCGTTCCAGAAGTACAATTATACGCACCATGTCTGGCTCGCCACAAAGACGGCGCGTTGTGCCAGAGCAACAGTAGTATGTGCCGAGCCCAAACTGCTTTGGTTATCTTTGCTTTTTCTCTGCTGTTAAATGCCTGTATTTAGAGGAGAAATGCTTTACAATCAACATCAATGATGTGCAAGCTGATAGTAATAGGGAAGAGGGCTGTTAGCAGATATGTTTGTAAGGGAGTTAATATGCTCAACTTTCAGTGTGCTGGTCTTGAGGTTGTGGCATGGGCATGAGGAAAGAGTATGCACGATAGGCACTGTGAATGGGCATTAAGTACAACATCGAGGATTACAGTTTTCAAGTGGGACATGTAAGCACAGAGGTTGAGTCCTTCCGAATTGCTACTGGAGATAAAAGAGGCGGACAAGTCTGTGTTACTATGTCAGTCAGATTTAACAAGAGATTACTTTGGTAGTTGTGAACCTCTTGGATGATAGAAATCCTAAATTCCTTTTTATGTACTATGGGTAAAGAGATACTGAGCACTTCCAGGGATGGTGCCTCTACCACCTCCCTGGCCAACCTGTTCCAATGCCTCACCATTCTTTCTATGAAGAAGGTTTTCCTAATATCCAATCTGAACCTCCCCTGGTGCAATTTGACCCCATTTCTTCCCATGCTATCGCTAGTCACTAAGGAGAAGAGGCCAACACCCTAGAGCTTCCCTCCAGGTAGTTGTAGAGACCATTGAGGTAGTTGTAGAGACCATGTGCTGTCTGATGTGTGTGTCATCTATACTGCAGGTTTTCTTTATAGAATCATAGAATCACTACGGATTGGAAGGGACCTCGAAAGATCATCTAGTCCAATCCGCCTGCAACAGCAGGATCACCTAAACCAAGTCACACAGGAACACATCCAGTCAGGTCTTGAATATCTCCAGTGAAGGAGACTTCACAACCCCCCTGGGCAGCCTGTTCCAGTGCTCCGTCACCCTCACCGTGAAGAAGTTCCAACTTTTCAGGTTGATGTGGAACCTCCTATGTTCCAGCTTACAACCATTGCCCCTCATCCTATCACTACATGACACCGAGAACAGCCCGGTATAATTTCCTTGTTGTTCATGTGGAAGTTGTTTTAACACGGAGAATCTTTTCTTTACTCTTTTACTGACTTTTCAAATAAAGAGAGTGGTTTAGTTCTCATTCCATTTACAGCGAAGAAATCTGAAACTTGATTAAGAAGAAAAGCTGAACAAAAACCCGCAAGACCCTATTAAAATGTGGTGCAGATCAGTAGAGGGAACTGCTGGAAGGAATGCTAATTAGTGTCTCACCACAGTAACATGAGGCAAGTTTAAGAAGAACCCCCCTCCAACATTTTCCAACAGCAGTGAAATTAATTTATTTATCGCTGCTGTGCCTGGCTTTGTTCTGTGTGCAGAGTGTCTGCAGACCTCGCCTGAAGTCTGAAAGACAGACACATCAAAACTAGATAACTGAGACGTGATTATCATGCGTGCCAGTGGCTGGTGTTCTCCAAGGGGCTGTGCACCTTCCAAACAGAAACAAGTCACAGATGCTTCCCCCAGGAGCTGAGTGGAGGGGTGTTTTTGTTGTTGTTTGCCACTTTTGTTTTCATGCAGCATCGATTTCTACAGGATGTTGCTTGTGGGAGCTTCTGGACATTCACATCAATTTGAAACATAAAAAAATCATTAATAATCGATGTGATTTCAGTCCCTTCAAAGAACATACTAACTGACAGAAAGCGCTCTAGCTCACAATAGGTTTATGAAAGTAACTGTGAGCAGGGCAGAAGATGAAAAAGGGAAATGTCACTCAGGGACTTCGTTTTTTTAAAGGGAATTGTATTCATGGCAGCTACATTCAGCCCACTTACTGGGAATTAGGATGTTTGGGGTTTTTATAATAACTTTCTCTCAGTTGGCTGCCCCTGGCTAATCTCGTACTGATAGTGTCTTGAGTCATCAGTGTCTGCTTTGGACGAAAAGGTGATTATCTGACAAAATCAATACCAGAGGATCCTACACTGTAATCCTTTTTCAGGGAAGTCTCTTAAATCAATGCCACTCTTTCTGTCAGTAATGACTGCAGAATCAAGCCCTCCAGTTTCACCACGTGGAAGCAGTTGGGATGTGATTTTACATAATTAACTACTGGTTATTAACTACAACAGGAAAGACACAGTGAACACTCAAGTGTGTTTCTAAATTACCTCTGGTATAAAAGTCCTTCTCATTGGGTTAAAAAAATGAGTTAAACACAAAACCACCCCTTTTTTGAATCTTAGCCAGTTGTTTTTGAACACTGCTTCAGAACTCCATAGGCTCCGAAGCCCTGTCAGGTTTCCTCAGCAGCACTGTGGTTCCCACAGGCACACGAACTATGGAATAGTGACCCTGTGTGATGTCTCCAGCATTTATCCGAGATGGAGACACTCCTCGGTAGTAATTTAGTGGTTCCACCTGTTGTTTATTTGCAGCACTGACCTCTGGTAGCTGGAACAGAACTGCTGGGTTGCCTGTTCTCAGGGTGCTGAGAACTATCAGAGTCTGCTGTGCTTCTGGGAATGGGTCCAAAGTCCACATGAAGTCAATAGAAGTCTTGATGTTGTTTTCAGTGAGGTTTGAATCAGGCTGCAGCAGGAAGAACTGCAATCTCAGCCGAGTGATGGTGTGAAGCTTGATATGCAGCATATTGCTGACCCTGTCACACTGGTGACACTGAGCTGCTGGAGGGTATCCAGCATAGAGCAACAAGAACGATGAAGGAAGTGGAACACCACACCTTGTGGGGACAGGCTGAGGGAACCTTTAGCTTGGAGGAGTCTGAGGGGTGACCTCAGTAATGTCTATAAATATGTGAAGGGTGGGTGTCAGGAGGATAGAGCCAGGCTCTTCTCAATGTCATCTAGTGATAGGACAAGGGGAAATGGGTATAAGCTGGAACATAGTAGGTTCTGTACAAATATCAGAAGGAACTTCTTCACAGTGAAGGTGAAAGAGCACTGGAACAGGCTGCCCAGTGGAGTTTCCTTCACTGGAGATGCTTAAAACCTGCCTGGAGATGTTCCTGTGCAACTTGGTCTAGGGGATCATGCTGTGTCAGGGGGATTGGACTGGATGATCTTTCGAGGTCCCTTCCAATCCCTGATGATTCTATGACTCTCTTCAGAAATGCTGAGGCAGAAGTCACAACGGTGTCAGAAGCTGGATGCTGTCTGGTTGGGTATCACTGTACAGCTTTCTGCCCTGTTGTTGGGGCTGTCACAGGTATCGTCTTTGTCTGTCCTTGCTGGCTTCAGGCTGCCAGTAACGCTGGTGTTCCTCGCTCCAGTGTGGAGCTGTGGGAGTGCGCAGGGCGCTCTGCCCGTCTGAGGCCTGTGCGGAAGGGAGGAGTGAGAGACTGCTCTGGGTTGGCAGAGAAAGGCAATTCCAAATTGCCCTCTGGTTGTCAACCAAATGACTAATGCTGTAGTACAGAGCCTGAACTCTGCAGATATGTGAGGATATAGGGGGTAATGTGTGACTGTCTGGAGTTACACCCAGTGATTTTAGGCCGCAAGGGTCATCTGGAGGTGGTATGGTCTGCACCTTGGCTCATAGCAGGGCCAAGTAGGTCACAGGCTAAAGGCCATGTCCGCATTAATTTAGAGTGTCTGCAAGGAAAGAGATTCCACCACCTCTCTGGACAACCTCTAAAGGCCCTACAGGAAAGGAATGACAGTCAGCCGAACCTATTTAAAAACCATGAACTTGGGCTTAAAAAGTCCTTAACCCAACTGTTCTGGGTTGTGTGTTTTCTGAAGGTCTGGGCCGTCTTTCTTTGTGGAATATAAAACTCTGTGTTACAGCCACAAACAGTTGGCTGAAGTTTGCTGGTTTTGGTGCATTCAGCAGCTTGCTTGGAGCTAGACCTTTAACATCAAGAGCTACCGCTGTTACCATTTTAAACTTGTTGGACTTAATTGCCACTTTCTGCAAACCAGAGCAGGGGTTTCCCGTTACTGCGCTTCCATTTCACAGGTTCAGGTTTCTCAACAGGGTTGAGATTTCACCCCCCCCCTTTGTACTTTCACTTCTGAGGACAACCATCTCTTTCATGTGTTTTTATGAGTTTAGGTCTTAGGAAAGCAGGAAACCATTAAAGCTACACTGGCGGTGGGGTTACTTGCGAGAGGTGTGAATTAAAGGCCGTTGTGGCAGAACTGGCCTCTCCTGCTGGCTTCATGCTGGAGCAGAAGAATTGGATCATCACTGCCCCCAGGTACAGAGGCCTCTAAAAGCCAAGGCTGAAAAAGTGCTGTCTCAAAATTGAGTATGTGGAATCCTTTCTGGAAAATTCCCGTAGGCTTTTCTGATTGGTAACTGAACCACTGCTCCTAAAATCCATAGAAGATCGCGGGGGCTCGACACTCCTAATGAGTGCGAAAGGAACAATAACTTTTTGGCTGTGATTACAGCTTCTGCTACCTGGCTCTGCTTCGTACTAGCAGTTTATTGCTGATGATGTATAGTGTCAGAGGGGAGAGTACGTTTGGTGAGTCCTTTGTTTCTTCACAGAGTTTTTGCCTGTAAATTATGTTAGCTCCTACTTTGAGATGTTGACTTGTCCTTGCTAAGACACAGATTTGTTCCTTTAACTATAGGATACTGGTGAAAAAACAAACAAAGCCCCAAACCCCAACAACGACACAAAAACCTCCCATAAAAACCAAGACCCCAAACATATCCCCCTCCCCCTAGGATCAAAAAGCCTGTAAGGGGGTTGCTATTCTGTGGGGGTTGCTTCAGTTCTGTTCCATTAGTCCTGATTTCCAAACAGCACCACCATAATGAAGCTTTCTGCTTTCCAGTGAATAACAAAATAAAAATCACCTTGTAAAGGTCCTCTGCTAAGTGAGCACAAAACGATGCTTTTTTCCGGGAAGACCCCACAGTGCCACGTTTCATTCACAGCGTCATGAAAGGCTGTTCTGTGGGATGTGCTCACCACTTGCAAAGTGAAAGGTGTCAGCAGAGGGTGTAAAGATATCCCAGAGAACTGAATTTACACAGAATAATCCAGCTTAATAGGAAAAGGGAGAAACCTCTGCACCTCTATACATTTAGCTGAAGCAAAATGGTTAGAAGGGGTTTTGAGATGTCATGGCCTAGGGTGGATCAGCTGTGCTCAGACTGTAGGCTCAGAAAGTTTGGTTCTCTAATCCCAGCTCTCCTCGAAGCTGGATTTAAATGTGCCTGAGAGTCTGTGGCCTCCACTGTGCAGGGAGAGCAGTGTGAGGGAGGAGATCCACTTCATGCACTGATGTGCCCGGCAGAGCTTCAGGATGTGCGGGAAAGGGACTGCACACTGAAATGGCACTGCCACGCAGCCTCATGCCTGCAGTGCAATTTCAGTGCACGATTGCAGTTGATATTAATCATTTGAAAGGCTTATAGGTGGTTAAACAGTGATGGTCTGACAGTTGTGTGTTGTGTGGCTGTGAAATACTCTGGTTTGTTGTTTCTTCGCATATTTTAAAAGTTCAAAGTCTAGTGGTGTCAGATGATGTCTGGGATGGATCTTTATAATTTGGGCCAGAAAAGCTCTGTTTGTACAATTTTGTCTAGGTAAGTGCTGGATGTCCACTGTGAATTTTTGCAATGATAATGAAAAGTCTTTTGCATTAGGAGATTAGCCCTGATTGGAATGAAGGTTAGCAGATGGACTACAGAGATGTGTCTGCATCCCGCACCCAGTGATGCACGTGGTGTGTTAAGAAGGCTCATAGAACCCTCTATCCCCTCATAAATCTCACTCTGTCTGTCATAAATGGCTGTAGAATGGGAGCTCTAAAATGTTTCTGTCCAAAAATGGTCTAGTTTCAATCATTCTTCCTCTCTCCATACAGGCATTTTCCTTCTCTGCAAGTACTTACCCACAGTCTTTATGTGCAGTGTCTGACTAAAGATGAGCCTTTTTTTTTTCTTTTTCTCTCCATTTTTTGCCCTAGTACCTCTGCTTCTGAAGATGTCACATTAAATAACTGATGGGTTTTGCTGATGCCAGAAGACCTTCACAATCTGTGTATTAGGGTTTAGTGTATTTTTTTTCTGCATCTCAGGATTTGTATGCAGAGCCATCCTCTTACCGTGAGCTCCTATGCGCAGAACTGAAGATTATGTTCTTATCCAACATATGTGCTCTGCCTGAAATGCTAAATCTCTGCTGCTAGAGGAATGGGAAGATGCTATGGTTAAAGGAGCTGTGTCAAAGTAACCGGTCAGATCAAACTACAAATTGTTTCTGGTGAGAAGCAAGATAAAGATACTCCCTGAACATTTGCACCACCACCCCCCCCCAGCACTAACTCATACATTTAAGTGTTGCTGTTCTGTATAAACAAATATGGTGTTGCATTAAAAACCCCAAACCCCAGTTCTGTGGTAGTGGAGGAACAGTCTCTGTAAATGCTGTTTTCTACAGGAGCAATCAGATTTTGATAGCCTGTGGCGTGGGGGGTGTGGAAGTGTAGAACGATGGTGGTCCTGGATTGTTCCACCACCTCTCCCACCAGCCTGATCAAACTCGAGATGTCACTGCAAGTAGTGCCAGCTCCACATGCTGCAGTTCTGTCCAGAGTTAAGCTCTTTGTGTTCATCTCAACCTTGCTTCCTCTTTGCACTGCTACTGGGAAAAGACTACCTTCAGGGTCAGGAACTGAATCTTGTTGCTGCCTGGATCATTCACAATAGAAATGTACGAAACATCAGCGAATTTAGATTCCTTCTCCAGTAGTAGTAGCTCTGCAGCCTGTCTTTTCAGTTCCCTGCTTTTGGCCCCTCTCTGCTTCCTCTAACCATAAAAAAGAGTGGTTTAGGCATAAAAATGAGACAAAAGTGTAGCTCACAAGAAAATTCTTCCAAGAGGTGAGAGCGGGCAGATATTAAGACATTTGCAAAAGCAAAAAGGAGAGAATGGGTTAATTAACTTTGTTTTTCAGTTTTTGTGGCTTTGCCTTGAGTTTTGTGCATCTTCCATTTCACTGAAGGATCTAAAGTGTCAATAGATACACAACTGTCCTTTCTTAGCACCCACACACCCTACAGACATCAGTGCTTTTTAGGAAAAAACATGTAATTGTGACTCATTTACCCCATAGTACTGTAAATTACAGGTGAGTGTACAGGGGCTGCTGAGACCTTAGTTAGACGCCTCATTAATAAGTGCTGTAACCTTTACCAATGCTCTAGGGTGACCCAAGTGTTTGATAAGTAAACCTTTGTATAAAACTTCTCTCAGGTGAGGTTGGTGACTCCACGAGAGGTGACACCTCATACACTGTAGCTTTCTAGTCTGTGGTCAGCCTAATTCAAGGCTTTGTGACATAATGATTTTCTTTACCTTCATCCAGCTCTTCTGACTGTTTTGCAGTTCCCTACTGTTTCTCCAGGCACAGGAAACAAGGCTGTACTTCTAGTAGCTGTGTTACGCTCCAGGCGATCTCTACTCCCGTTCTCTTTGCAGTTGCCTCTTCTGTTGAGTTAGAGCCATTTGTCCTTTTTCAGTCTGCTGAAAGGATCTTCAGCTCTTTTTGAAGGTCAGGAACAGGAAGAGGATTGGGATAAAATAACAGTGTTCCAAAATACATCTTTTTAATAACAAGAAACCTTGGAGCTGCTGCCCAGAGTAAGAGATCATATAAATTATTGGGCACTTTTAATTACAGTAAAAAGGTAGTTCCAGGTTTTATTACCTGTCCTCTCTATTCAGCAGGAGTCTTTCTGGAGTAGAACTCTAATGCTGAGCCCTCTCAATGTAGTCCTGATTGAAACTGTTTACCTCTGGACGACAAATCCTGTTTGCATCAACATCAATAGAAATATCAAGTAGGCGAAGTGAGCAGAATGTGACGCTTGCTTTTTTGGCGTGAACGGTGCAAATCAGTATCATCTATGGGTTGAAAATATTCATGAGGACAAGCTCACATTCTGTGACACGTACTAAAACTGGCTTATTCTGTTGGGATTTTGCACCAAACTCTGGAGAAATTCTGGTAAAGCGCGGTTAAAAACTTAAGCAAACCCGCCAGTAGTGGTTTAATCAGTGGTTTGTCTCTGTGGCTTCTGTACACACTCCTTCTATCAGAGCCTGGGCTTTAAATACGGGTTTGACTTGTGTTTAAACTGACGAGCCCGAGCTCCAGTTCTACTGACCCAGTTCTCTCATAAGAAAATCTGCATCCCCTGCAGAGCGAGCGATGTGCCTGTGGTAGTGCCAGCCTGTGCTCTACTCCTTGCGTTACCGGAATTGGCAAGTCATTGTTGTGTGCTTTAATTTTCAAGCCATTTGTGAAGTGTTTTTTTCCTCCCTGCTTTTCTGCTATGTGTATGTATCTTTAGACTGACTTATCTGTCAGCATCACCAGTACTTACTCGCTGCTTCACAGACTGAGTTCTCACGAACAAAACCAAAGCAAAACTTGGTGGAGTGTCAAATGAAGTGCGAGCAAGCAGCTGAAGATTAGCTGCTCTGTGCTCAGCCTGGAGTGTGAGGGAGGCCAGGAGAAGCGACTCCTAAGTTGTTGTTAAGAAGGACCAATCTAAAACTCTGGTGGTTGGTCTATTCCCTTCAGCCCTGTTCACGCAGGACCCTGAGGGTCACCACTCGCAGCACACCGCAGTTAACCACCCAGTGCCCCTTTCTGTGCAGCAGCAGCCTTATGTCTCTGCACCCCACTGCACAGAGTTGGCTACTTGATTGTGTCTTCTCTCGTGAAGGTGGACAACCTCAAATGCAAGTATCACAACCTGGGCACAAATGACAGTGTCACCTACTTCCAAGGCACACGTGGAGTGGGATCCCATGGTGTCTGCGCTATCACAGGTACCAAAGTCCAAATCCTCCTCCGCACCGTGGCCTCCTCTGGTCATAACTGTTAGTGAATTTTCAAACTGGAAAGTGCATTGGTTCTACTGGAGGAGATTCGTTAAGAACTGGAAGCAGTGTTGGTAGTTTTGACTGTTAAATGTTATTCTGTTTCTTTGTAGTGTGAGGGCACCTCACTCCTTTCAAAGAGGCGATGAAATCTTTATTTATCAGGAAATAAAGGGAAAGCCAAGTGGTTAGGGGGAGAAATTCTTGTCTAGCCATGCATACCTCCGAGCCTGAACACTGCTGCTTCAAGAGCCTCTTCTGACAAGTCCCTCCTGCCAAAGCTGTGTGCAGGCTTTTGGATCTTCTTTCCCGAACACTGATTCTTCTCAGATGTCCTTGACCTGCTTCTCAGCTGTCGAGTTACTTTGCAGCCTCACAAACCGTGTGAACTGGGCCACATCGTTGCACCCAGTACCCTGCCATTAGCACTGAACTGGTGAAGGGGCAATACTGTAGTTTTATAATTTTCTTACGAATTTCAGTGCGAGCCAGTGAACTCTTCTTCTGTAGATCAAAAGTGATGTAACCACTGGCTGGGTGCAGCCAGGACTTCAATTCATGTTCCCAGTGTTTGTAGGGTGGGTTGCTAGAATTACTTGTTCTTTGCTAGAGGCTGGTTTTTGACAGTAACTTTTATGGAGCCCTGGAGGTAAGAAGACCTTCACAAACGGGTGTCAGTCTGCTGTGTGGTGAAAAGTGACAATCAGAAAAAGCTGATCTGTCGACGAGACGCTTTTTACTACTTTGCATCATGATAAAATCAGCAAGAGGTTTGACTTGGAAGAAGAGAGAGCTGGGCAGGAAATATTCTTTGATAAAGCAGGAAATGGCCCAGCTTCAGCCTGTTTGTTTGCTGCATTCCTCTCATACACTTTATGGGGCTGACATGCCTGCCTTACTTGTCAAGTGCAGGTCTGAGTCTGTTTTGAAGTTCACAGCCTCATTGAACTTGTTCACTGGCTTGTTTGGAAGCACGAGATTAGGTAGGAGGGGTCTGGGCTGAGCTCCTATGTTTGCTGGAAGTCACAAGCCAAAGACATCCCATGACAGATCTTGAGCAACAGCTGCCTCCTGTATATGTGTGCAAACTGACCCACAGTAAAGGTGCACGTGAGGACAAGCACTGCCTCGCAGAGGAAGCGTTTTCTGAATGTCTGGTTCACATTCCCTGGTCTGTGTCAAAGGGAACCCTGTTTTTCACGTTTCATCTCCTTTGTTGGTCCCAGACTTCCCTTGCCAGACAGGGTCAGAGAGCGCTGCAGTGAGGTGGAAGACTGTCTTTGGAGCCATGGCAAGATCTGGCAGACCTCCAGTTTCTAACAGTAGGATTATTAATATGGTAAACGTAAATGCTGTCTTCCCTACCCTCACAGTGGTGTTGTAGAAATAGACACCTCTACAGCTTTTCTCCCAGTTGGCAATAACTATTAGGACTCGCTCAGGGGGAATGACTCTGAGAAGGTGGGCCATGAGAGAAACAGGAGCTTCACGGTAGTCCAAAGATAAAACCCGCAGAGGAGCTCTTTATGGGCATAAATGTGTTTAGTCACGAAGGGCAAGCGTGTTTGTGCTCAGAGAGGCACATAAAGAGGCAAAAAATCTGCTTGTGTCAGCTTTGCTCTTCCTGAAGGCACACACTGTTCTTGCTTTGGGTTTTGTCTTGCTTTCCCTTTCTTTTCTCTTCTACAAGAACGTCTGCCCTGGGGATGGTACAAAGCAGGTGTTTTATCTGTACGTTTTCATTGTGTGTTTATTCTCCTGCTCATTAAAAAGCCACTGAAATGTGAACATCTTCAGCCATTTCATTTCGGCTATCTGAGCTTCCAGACTCCACGGTGAGGTCATTAGTGTCTGAGGTGCACTACTGCACCGCAGTCTGTTGCTATGGAAATAGCTCCGAGCATCCTCAGTGCTCCGGCTGTGCGCTGCTCATGCATCTTGGCAAAAAAAGGCTGCGTGCAAGGAAGCAAACTTGAGGTTTTAAAAACACTGGTATCCATTTGAATTGCAGGTGTTTCAAATTCTTTACCTGCATGTAAATCCACCTGTCCTTGGTGACAATTTTGTGCGGGTGTCTTTCCTCCTTACCTGGCTTATTTTTGCCCCTACAGACATAAGAGGAGCCCGTGCAGAAAACAAAGATCACTCAAGGCAGCAGTGTTGTCCTGGTGTTAGGTTTTCAGTAGTCCAGGCCTGCCTGTGCATGGCTCCGATGTCATCTAGACCACACTGCGTCAGTTTGGCTGCGAGGATGCTGTGAGAGACTGTGTCACATGCCTTACTCAAGTCGAGATAGGCCACATCCGCTGCTCTGCCATCGTCTCTCCACCTGGTTATGCCCTCATAAAAGGCTACCAGGTTGGTCAAACACGACTTTCCCTTTGTAAAGCCATGCTGACTGTCCCTAATGATCCCCCTGTCCTTGATGTGCCTGGAGATGCATCCACCTGATGGTATTTTTGTTTCTGTGTCTAAAACGTGTGCTGTTTTCTGTGTGCGCTGTTTGTGAAGAGAACTAGGCTACATTGTTCTTCATTTTCTGACATGGAAGATGAGCCAGGATCTAAAGAGGACTTTGAGCGAGGGGAAGAAACGCAACCCTCTCTTCTTTACCAACACTGTGAATGTCAGTGTCAGAAGTGTAGTCAGATCAAGGCGGGGCTGTTTTTTTCCGTCACTGTCAGCTTTGCAGAGATGAAGAATGCATCCCCTTTCTCAGAACGTTGTGTAAAGCACTGGGGTATCAGTTCTGATCCTGTGGGGGCTTTTTTACATGACAATTTTAACTGAACACAGGAGGACAAAGAATTCGGAATCGGGCCCATAGCCAGAAATGTGTAAAAACTTAGAAACCAAGCAGAATAATTGGATCTCTGCTAACAAACTGTCAGAAACTGTCATAGATAATCAGATTAACATGGCAGAAAGCCCTGAAAACAGTGACAATGTTCATTTCTTACCCACAGAAAGCATTGAATTAACAAGCCAGAGAACAGGCTAGCTGTGCATAATGCCATTATCGAAGCGAAAGCCATGTTTGCTGTCACAGCTATGTCCCTCTTTTAAACCTTTTGAAGAAATGGAACACCTACACATGCTTTCTAGGGGAACCTCCTTGTTCATTCCCTAGCTCAAAGTACACTCTGTGTGCCTTTCCCAGTGCCACCCTTCAAGGCCGCATCTGTCTACTCAGTGACTGCTCTCACTTTGCAGAGGAGCTGGTATGTTCCGCTCACACCCAGAGATGGGCCACAGCAGAAGGCAGTGGCCATCTAGACCTCTTCTCAATGTGGTGTACACAGAAATCAGAGACTCATAGAGTGGCCGGGCTGGAAGGTATCTTAAAGATCATCCAGTTCCAACCCCCCTGCACAGGCAGGGACCCCTTCGCTAGAGCAGGTTACTCGGGGCCCCAGTCAGCCTAACCTTCAACACTGCTGGGGATGGGGCAGCCACAACTGCCTATGACAACCTGCTCCAGCGTCTCAGCACCCTCACAGTCATCTTCACTAGAGATGTTTAAAACCTGCCTGGATGTGTTCCTGTGTGCCTTGGTCTAGGTGGTCCTGCTGTGTCGGGGGGATTGGGCTAGATGATCTTTCGAGGTCCCTTCCAATCCCTAATGATTCTATGAAGAATTTGTTCCTCACGTCCACCCTTGATCTCCCCTCTCCAAGCCTGGAACACTTTTTCCCTTGTCCTCTCACTACCACCCGTGTCAGAAGCCCACCCCCAGCTTTCTTGTTGCCCAGTGCAAATAGCAGCAAATGTTTAGTCAGTATTTTTCACGGGGCTGAGCTGCTGTCTGCTGATAAGATACACATGCAAAAGGCTTGTGTGACCTATCTGATTTGGCCTTTCATAGCTGCAATTAAGTTAGATGAGGAGAAGAAAAGGGTAGAAAAGCGGCAGAAAGACCAGCCTAAGCCTATTTCTGAATCCTTTCCCTTTAGATATTCATTACAGTGATAGAAAAATCCTAATTCTCCAAATGTGCATTTAGGGGCTTTTAATGTGTGAAGAGGCTTTTCCTTTCTAAGCCTGGCCTTTGGGGTAACCTGTGTTCAGTTCCTTCATACTGTGTCTGTTGTCCTAGGCAAATCGCTTTAATCTTCCCCTGCCTCAAGTCTCCGTGGTGTCGCACAGATAGATGGAGTTTACTGCAGATACCCAAGTTACCAGTGGTACAAACCCTCCAGGAAAAGACTCCTTTGATCTTGTAGTGAGAAGAGCCCTACTGAAGCTAATGAGATTGAATGTGCAGGAGAAGTGCTGGTGGAGGTAAAATAAAGCTCCTGGCAAGTTGGGAGGGAGAGTAATTTTTCCTCTGCATCTAGATTGCATTTTGTTGGTGGAGGGAAGGAGGAAAACCAGATATGTCCAGGTTGGTGTCCATGAAGTGTCAGTACATATTTGTCAGACTGCTTTACACGTGCAGCTTTCTCTCTGCATTCCTCGTGAGCACAGAAGCCATCCTCCTCCAGTGACCCAGCCGTGAGTAATTACCTCTCCTCCACATTGTGTAATAATGCTGATATTGGAACTGCACAGCTGTGTCATGTTTGCTGCGGATGGAATTAAACAGGCCTTACGGCTTTCACCTCGAAAAGAGCTGATCCCGCAAGGCACAGTCTGCCTTTCCCGCTGAGAAGCTGTTGCTCTGAGTGACTCCTTCCAGCAAAACTGCAGGTCGTGCAGCCGTGGCCTGTGTTGTGTAGGGGCTCAGCTGAGAACGTCTGGGTGCCTCCAAGATAGTCTGTGTGGCACGGATGGTGTCCGTGCAGCCCTAGTGCTGAGGTGTTCAGGGTTGCTCAGATGAAAAGTCGAGTGGCTTTTAGCAAGGATTATTCCTGAAAATTGTGCTTTAAAAGGGAGGCACCACCGTCAAGGCACCGGCTGTGTTGGATGGATTTATTGTGCTGACTCTGATTTTGATGGAGATTTGCTCAGTGCTGCTTTTCTGTCCTTTATTGTGCTTTGTCTGAACACTGTAGGAAAAACACTAAGTCTATGGCCATGGCGTAGTCTCTCTTTGTGTGTCATCACAGTGATGTAATTGTGCTCCAACAGAAAGGGCCTCTTTATATCCAACCTCTGCCGTTCTCCAGGTGGAGAAGGTACATCCCTAGAGCTAAAACCCAGCTCAAACTTCAGAAGTCGTGATATAAGCTCATGCGGCCCGCTGATGACACGTTTATTTACTTGGAGAATATCAGGACTGCTTACAACAGTGTCCCGCTTTGTCTTGGGCTTAGTTTACCCTCAGCCTTCAGATACATCCAGTCTCTGATTGTGCAAAGGAAAGCACTCATCTTTCCCACTACCAAGCAGCTTCAAGTTTTCCTTCTCTGTGAAGACACCTCGGTGCAGAAGGGAATGCTGAATAAAGAGAAGGAAGATTTAAGAGAGCTTCTTTGGGCCTGAGGCTGGTGAGAGCAGTCAAAGTGTTGGCAGAGGGCAGCTGCATCATGGTTCCTGAAATGTTTCTGTCTGAAGAGTGCAAATTAGTACCAAAGAGGGTCCTTGGAGACAGTGCGCTCTTTCTCCAAGCCACTGAAAACCTGAAGTCTGTAGCTCCTTGCCTCAGCACTTACTTTAGGAAACCCCTCTTTTTTTTCCCCTGCTGCACAGTACTGCAGCAGAGGCTGGGAGAGCAGCTGATGTTCTCTGCTTTCTTGAGGCATAAGATGCAGCAGCCTAGAACACGAGGCAGTCAGAGCCACTACAGAAACACTGAAAGAGTTTGCAAAGAAGTCCGTTCGTGCAGTTTTTCACAGGTGTCAGCAGAGGTGGCTGTCGTTGTAAAAGGCACTTGATTGGCCTTCCAGTTTGTCTGTTTTTAATTGCACAAAAATGCAGTGAGAAGGAAAAAAGTGAGTGGGAAATTAACTAGAACAGTCTGTATGCAGTGAAATGAAATTTCCCTAATTAAATCTGCTCGCAATACACTAAATTTTTGTCGTTAGCTTTAGCTCACCATTTAGTTTCTGAGAAGAGGGGAGTCAGCGGGTATATTCACGTGAAAGATAACGTGTTTGACATCCTCAGAGGGTGACACTAACAGGCTGATGTTCCTGTCACAGAGAAGTGGATGACTCACAAAGGCCTTTAAGCGAACTTGAAGCCCATAACTTCTGCACAGTAAGTTCAGGAGTTCTTCGAATGCTCAGCACCTGCGTTTGTCACACCTGGCTCCATGTGCTGATTTCTGGAAGATCATTGCTGTCCAACAGCTTGAATCCAGACTAGGAAACTAAGAACACAAATGCAGTCCCTAGCTGTGATAAAGACACTTTCCCTGCTGTTTGGAAGGGAAATCCATGTGTTTGTGACTCGCCAATTCACAAAGTACCCATGGACTTCTAGAGAGGTACCCAAATCGGTACAGCCAGCTGCACTGTGTGGCTAATGCCAACAGC
The DNA here is from genome assembly GCA_013400115.1 of Rhinopomastus cyanomelas. Classification (NCBI taxonomy): domain Eukaryota; kingdom Metazoa; phylum Chordata; class Aves; order Bucerotiformes; family Rhinopomastidae; genus Rhinopomastus; species Rhinopomastus cyanomelas. The sequence goes on along the minus strand of VXBP01006628.1, from coordinate 50,693 downwards.
CCACAGGTTTATTTCTGTCAGAGTCTATCAGACGTCTCTGTTAAAGGTTGTAGGGTTCTTTTGTTACCAACAAAGGCAGTGGCACCAATAACTTTAGCTGTAGGCTGATAAAAACCTGCATCTGCTGCTTTCTGTAGTGATGTCCTGTTGCCTGGTCTGATGATTCTGCAGGGTGCTTCCAAGCCCTGGGGTTTAGACCTCTTGAGAAGAGCTGCACAAGTTTGGGAAAGGCTTAGGAAGGAAGTGTGGGAGTGATGTGAGGCTTGGGGACCAGGCCTTATGGTACGAGATTAAAGAAGCTCGGTTTAGTTAGTTTCTCCATGGGAAGGAGTCCATTGGATGATGGTCTGAAGAACCAGCGTGGCAAAGAGACTTCTGACACACTGCACAGCGTTTTGGTCTCCGTATTATTTATTCTGTTAGATCAGAGGATTTGATGCTGATTTTAGCATTTTTTAAAAATTACATTATGGTAATTAATCTCTGCAGCAGCTCAGGGAGGCAGTGGAATCTTGTCAGTTGTAAGGAACATCTCAGTAATAACTTCCTGTCTTATACATGATTGTCTTTCACATATTGTAAAGCAAAACACCTGGTAAAGTTGATGCCAAGACTGGGAGTCTCTGTAAAGGTTTGTCGTGGTTCATCGGATGTTTTAGGCTCGATTTAAAATCGGTTGGTGTCCTCTAGCCTGGGTTATATGAGATCTCAGAACAGACAATCAGAATGGTGCCTTCTAGCCTCACAAAAACAAAACTGAGAATAATGATCAGTTAGTAAAACAGTCTGTAAGGAATCAAAGGATGCTGCTAATCAAAGAAATACACAGATAACATGAACATCAGGGGAGAAATGACCCAAGCAAGGATTTTCCTTAGGAGATACAGCAGCTGTCTCCTTCCATCCTAGCAAACCATGTCAATTCGAATGACTGGTGGGATTGAACTGAGAATGACCAGTTATGCTTCGTTGTCTCCATTATCACCGGACAGTAGTGCAGAGGAAAGCTCACAGGCCGGTGCTAGTTACGCTGTCAGTGAAAGGTCGGGTAGCCCTATGTTTCTGCAGAGACTGATTAAGCAATGCGTCTTGACAAGGCTTGCAGCAGCAGTGCAAGATAATCAGGCATCTGGGAACTTTTAACAGTACCAGCACAAGCCCTGAATTCCCTGGGGTGTGTTTATGACACAGGTTCCTCACCAGAGTGGCTATTAATGCTCAGTTGTTTGTGTTAGAAATAGTTTGCTGCCACAGACCGGCTCTCTTGGAAGATTTATCTGGTCTGTTTGAGTTGCCATCAAACAAGGCAGTAAATCCATACTGCTGACTTGAAACCTCTGCTTCTGATGCTTAATATTGCTCTTTGACTGACTCAGGTACAAATAGAAGTCTTATCTGAAGGAAGATGAAAACGGACTAATTTACTGAAAAACACACGTGCTGCTAGAGTCTAACCTCTCTGCTATTTTTTGCACCTTTCCAGAGCAGAAGGAAGTAGCAGGATGGTTTCACCATCAGTTTCCGTGTAGGCTGATAACACACTGGACTAGAAGAGCTCTTGGCAGAGCTGGATTAACTTAAGCGCAGGGTCATGCTGATCGTATCTCTGTGGTTCTTGGATGGAGCTAGGCTACAGGCAGGCAGCCCAAAGACTGAGTAAACCAGTTTCCCATCCATCTACGTAACACTTCTGGACTTACCTCAAGTGACTCGAGCTCTTTCGATTAAAAATAGGGTTTGGCTTCATCATTAGCTCTTGAATTCAATGGTCTTTGGCTGTGGTTGAAGAAATGTCTGTGTGCAGTACCTGGGAGACACCTGAAATAGCTACGAACCAGCTGCTTCTCAGCAGCACTGATGAGGCTCAGGAATGTGCTGCTCTGACAAGGCTGCACTGCTGTGTTCCCCAGATGCCCTGCATTGTCCTGTCTTGTGCTCCTTGGAGTACAGGGCAGAAAGTCAAAGCCCCACGTAAGTAGCCCTCGCGTAATGCTGCTGTCATCACTAAAATGATTTGCTTGGAGTAAGGCTTGAAGTTTGATAGGTCTTTTCTCCTAAGTGAGGCTTTTTGTTTAGCCTGCTTTAGGAGAGTTTCTGGGTTGTGCAGTGGCTGGAGTGAACAGGACAACAGAGAGAGAGATCCAAATTTTCTAAAAGCTGAAATGACAGTCTTCTTGGCTTCATAGGTGATTTCCCTCTGCATAGTCAGTCTGCGTGGAATCTCCCTGGCTGGGCAATACCTGTTGACTCAAACTGGAGCCTTTTGGTTGATTTTTGCACGCAAAAGACTCGAGAGTCAAATTTGAGACTCTTGCTGGGTTCGTGTTCAGGGTTGGTGGTGGTTTCTTGGTTCAGTTCTTTTTAAAGGCCTGCGGTAGAGAAAGTGAGAGGGGATCTGAAAACAGATTGTGGTGTGTTACTGGAGCCTCCTTGGTAGCTTAATCAGAGTACGGAACTTAGCAGTGTTTCAATCACTGATGCTTTACACAGGCTCCCCAGACAGGCTGTGGAGTTTCGTCTCAGCAGAAATGAAAAACCCACCTAGACACGGTCACGTGCTCTGGGTGAACCTGCTTTAGCAGGGTGTTAGACTAGATGGTCTCCAGCGGTCACTGCCAACCGCTACCATTCTGTCATCCTGTGCCTGGGATGAAGATCGTTTTACTGGGAAGGAGGGAACGTTAAAGATGGATGATGTATTCTGAAAGGGTAATCAAGTGTTAGTTCAGAAGCACCTCTTGTGTGAGAGGGGCCTTTCCAAAGCCAGCTACAGTGTTATCTATTGAGTGATGACACCATGAAAACTACTGCCTTCTTGCTCCAGCATCTGTCAGATTAAATACTTTGCGCATCAGTCACTCTGCTTAGTGAGAAATGTCATTTTAATAGAGCAGTGACGTGGGATCAATAGTGCCTCCTTTAAAGGTTAAGTGTGCTTGTCTTGTGCTGCTTGCCGGACCCTGGGAAGATGCAGAGGTGGCAGAGTGTTCATTTATTTGAAAACAGAGATTAAAGAAATAAAAGCATTGATGGTTCGTGTTTAATAAATAGATGTCAAACCTACAGCAGCATTAACCAGTCTATGTCGTTTGTTGAAAATGGTAAGATGTTCCTGGCTGCAGTAACAGCCATGTGTTCAGGGAGGCACATCAAGAGGTAGTCTGTACATCCAAGCGTCTGATGAACAGCACTAATTAGCAACAAGTTAGGGATAACTGGTGCTAAAATTGAGTCAGTCTAAACCCCCAAACCAATCCGAGGCTGTATTTTGAGCGCATGTGTGTAGTACTTGTTCCTCCTTCTGCTGTTCTTTCTTCAGATTACAAAGGGAAATGGCCTGGAGCTGCATCAGGGGATGATCAGCTTGGATGTCAGGAGGAGTTTCTTTCCTGAAAGGGCTGTCAGGCACTGGAGCAGCTGCCCAGGGAGGAGGTTGAGTTCTCATCCCTGGAGGTGTTTAAGGGGAGGGTAGATGTTGTGTTGGGGGACATTTAGGAGAATGGAGCCAGGCTCTGCTCAGTGGCTCCCAACAATAGGACAAGGGGCACTGAGCGTGAGCTGGAACAGAAGAGGTTCCACATCAATGTGAGAGGGAACTGCTTCACAGTGAGGGTGACAGAGCCCTGGCAGGGGCTACCCAGTGGGGTTGTGGAGGCTTCTTGATCTCTGGAGATGTTTCAAACCCGCATGGGCATGTTCCTGTGCAACTGGATCTAGGAGATTCTGCTGTGGCAGGGGATGATCTTTCGGGTGGGACTGAGTGATCCTTCAAGGTCCCTTCCCAGCCCTAATGCTCTGTGATTGTGTGAAAGAGGAAAGGATCCCATGGAGTTGGGAACTGCAGATACCAGCTACTGCAGTTTTTATTGAGAGTAAAAAAGTGCAGTGAGACCTCATAAACAAGAAGGCAGCTCTTGGTGTGAGCTTGGAGTTTTCATTCTTGCTAATTACCAAGGTTCTGTTTTGAAACTCCTGTAGAGAAAGAGGACTTCTTGCTGACAGCTGGTTTGCATTTAATCAAAAGGGAAGTGCTCTCGGCTGGCCGTGAAATAACCTGCTCTTGACAAATAAAACAAGGTTAAAATGGCTCGTTTCTCTCTACTACTTATACAAGAAATACTGAAAATTAAATGTCATATCTTAGCCAAAGAGAAGGGCCAGGTACAGCCAGGGACACAGTTGAGGCTGCCTGTGGCCTGGTACTGGAGCAGGCACAAACCGAAAAGGTCACTCAGGACCAAAGGTTGTTCATCACCTGCAGTCCTTCCGAATTACTGCGTTGAAGAACGTGTCGTCCTGTTTCTGCAACACAAAGTGGTCTTGATTTAATCATCTCTTGAAATCTCTATTACGGAAATCCATACCCTGTGCTATTACGGAAATCCATCCTTGTGCTCTGCTCCACCTTATGTCAGGAAGGAAGGGCAGACTGTCTGCTCCTCTCAATGGAAGGGATGGAGTAGCCTGAGCATCAGGAAGAACCCAGCAGGAACCAGCCTCCTGCTGCAGAGAGACTGACCTGAGGTGACTGACTCAGGTGTCTGTGGGTGTCAGCTGGCTGTGAATTGTGTTCTGAAGTAATTGCTGCTGCTTGGTGCTGACTTTCTTTCGGAGTGTCAAGGGAGATTGTATTGCAAACGTAACAGGAGTGTCCTGTGAGGCGAGGAGGTCAGGAAGAAACAACAGAGTATTCTTCATCACAGTCTTTGTTTTTGCCTTGTAGAATGCAGACCCTTTTCAAGTGACCGTTGGAGAAGACAACTGTATCGTTGTCTACCTGGAGGCGTCTGATGTGGTCAGCATGTCCTCCGTGTACGTTGTGAAGATAGCTGGAGAATCCAAGAACTATTTCTTCCAGTTTGAAGAGTTCAACAGCACTTTACCTGCCCCTGTCGTTTTCAGTGCCAAATACCACGGCCTGTACTACATCGTGACGCTGCTGGTGGTGAACGCAAACACGGTGTCCAAGTCAGCAAGATCAGTCACCGTGTTAACCAGTAAGTAACACCTCGTTCTTTTTTCCTTCCGTTTGTGGGTCACTATGTGTGTGTGTCTGTGTGTGTGTCTGTGTATGTGTCTGTGTATGTGTTGGTTTGGTTTTTTTGCCACCTAAGACAATTATTTCAACCCCACTTTCTTTTGTGTTAGGAGTTTTGATTTTTCCACAGGAGTGAAGTCGCTCCTGGGCTGATAGAATTTACTTAGTGTTTCATAGTGTTTTAAAGAAAGCTCCACCTTTATTGCAAATAGCTTTTAAAAGAGTTTGAGAGAAGGAAAGAGCAGAGATGTAAAACCAGAGGCTGAAATTCTCGGTTAGCGTCCGTTTTCCCAGCCTGAAGCCCGTTTTGTTCTTCCCAGAGTGACTCATTCTGATTTATTTTTTCAAATTTGCTGTCATTTTTTAATTTTGTGTTGATGGAAAACGTTTGTGCATGGAAAGGAGTGTGGAAAGTAGAGCACTGCTCAGCTACCACGTGCTGTAGGAAGAATGGGAGTCTGCTAGGAACTGGAGAAATCAGGATCTCCAGAGCTCCAGGGATGATTAACAGAGGCTCTACCTCCCTTGTGTTTTAGTTCACAATTAGGAGTTTTGAGTGGTAAATGTCTCAGTGTTTCAAAAGCCATCAACTCCTTACATCAATCATTGTAAGTATGTTCCTTCTGGAGACGGTGCTGCCTTTAAGTCTTGTAGAAGAGGGACTTCTGCCTGGGTCTCTGCAGCTCTCAGGAGTCCCCCAGTCTCTTATGTCCCCCAGAACTTGGATGAAGGAGAGGAAGCCTGGAGGAGGGAGTGCTCCCCACTAGCCAGTGTGGACTGGGTTAGGGATCAGCTACATAAATTGAACATAAACAAGTCCATGGGCCCTGATGAGATGCACCCAAGGGTGCTGAGAGAACTGGCTGATATTATTGCCCTACCGCTATCTATCATCTTTGCCAAATCGTGGCAGACAGGAGAGGTGCCTGAGGACTGGAGGAGAGCCAATGCCACTCCAGTCTTCAAGAAGGGCAAGAAGGAGGTTCCAGGAAACTATAGACCAGTCAGCCTCACCTCCATCCCTGGAAAAATGATGGAGCGGCTCCTGCTTGAGGGCATCTCAAGGCACTTGGAAGAGAAGAAGGTTATCAGGAGTAGTCAGCACGGATTTATCAAGGGGAAGTCCTGCTTGACTAACCTGATAGCATTCTATAATGCAATAACTGAATGGTTAGATTCAGGGAAACCAGTGGATGTGGTCTACCTTGACCTTAGCAAGGCCTTTGACACTGTCTCCCATGAAATTTTAGTGAGCAAGCTGAGGAAGTGTGGGATGGAAGAGCAGACAGTGAGGTGGGTTAGGAACTGGTTGCAGGATAGAGTTCAGAGGGTGGTGATCAATGGTGCCAGGTCCAGCTGGAGAGCTGTGACTAGTGGTGTCCCCCAGGGATCGGTGCTGGGACCGGTCTTGTTCAACATCTTCATCAATGACATTGATGAGGGCACAGAGTGTCTGCTCAGCAAGTTTGCCGACGACACCAAGCTGGGAGGCTTGGCTGATACGGCTGAGGGCTGTGCTGCCATCCAGAGAGACCTGGACAGACTGGAGGGCTGGGCACAGAGAAACCAGATGAGGTTCAACAGGGACAAGTGCAGAGTCCTGCATCTGGGGAGGAATAACAAACTCCACCAGTACAGGCTGGGAGGTGATCTACTGGAAAGCAGTCCTGTGGAGAGGGACCTGGGGGTCCTGGTGGACAACAGGTTAACCATGGCACAGCAATGTGCCCTGGTGGCCAAGAAGGCCAATGGGATCCTGGGGTGTATTAGGAGGAGTGTGTCCAGCAGATCGAGGGAAGTTCTTCTCCCCCTCTACTCTGCCCTGGTGAGGCCTCATCTTGAGTACTGTGTTCAGTTTTGGGCCCCCCAGTTTAAGAGGGACAGGGATCTGCTGGAGAGGGTCTAGTGGAGGGCTACAAGGATGATTAGGGGACAGGAGGGCATGGCTTATGAGGAGAGGCTGAGGGACTTGGGGCTTTTTAGTCTGGAGAAGAGAAGACTTAGGGGAGATTTGATCAATGTTTATAAGTATCTGAAGGCTGGCCAGGAGCGGGGGGACAGGCTCTTTTCACTTGTGACAGGACAAGGAGCAATGGGTGTAAGTTGCAGCAGAGGAGGTTCCGCCTCAACACAAGGGGGAACTTCTTTACTGTGAGGGTCACGGAGCACTGGAACAGACTCCCCAGGGAGGTCGTGGAGTCTCCTTCTCTGGGGACTTTCAAGGCCCGCCTGGATGCTTTCCTCTGTGATCTGTGTTAGACAGTTTTGTCCTGCTCCAGCAGGGGGGTTGGACTCGATGATCTTTTGGGTCCCTTCCAACCCCTAACATCCTATGATCCTATGAAACAAAGAAATTCATACACAACAAAACAGTCTCCATTCAGGCAACTTTCTTTGGGCACTGTGCTGACGGGCTTCTCAGCCAACCCTAGACGTTTACACTTGGCCAGAGTCGTCAGCAACTTCAGTATTGGGTTGGTTTGCCTGGGCTCTTTATGCAGTTGTCAAGCACTAAAGAAAATCCTTCTGAAGTGGTGACTGTGACCGGTTGAATAGCAACTTTTTTTTCCACGTTCAGTTTTATGGCAAATAGGGAGGTTTTTCTGCTAAAGTGTGAGTGTTAAGAGCTCCAATTGTTTTGTGGGGACACACACCAGTGTAGGCTTGTCCTGTGCCAGTGGTAGCTTTGACCCTGTCTTGTGTGAAGTACCCGGTATCACTCGGTAGGTTCAAGAAAGCCTGTGCCACACTAGCAAAATCATCAGTGTCATCGGTGCTGGTGAAGAACTGTTTGCCTATTGATCTGCTCCTTTCTTCCTTCCTCCCTTTTGTTTGTGTGTCCTTTAGAGCCCCTTCCCGTGAGCAGTGTGTCTATCTACGATTACAAACCATCTCCCGAAACAGGAGTGTTGTTTGAAATTCAGTACCCGGAGAAGTACAATGTTTTCACCCGGGTAAACATCAGCTACTGGGAAGGAAAAGACTACCGGACGATGCTGTACAAAGGTAGGAGGAAACTGTTCCACTGCAACCTAGTGCTGGCTCTGCTGGGAACGTGTTAAAGAATGGCCTTGGGTGTGTGTTGGACGTGTGTTTATTACAGTGATCTATCAACTGGGTAACTTCCATAGCAGAACAAGGGATGGGTCTTTGAATTTTGCTACTGGTTCATTTTGGATCTAAACCTCTTCCCATCCTAGTTGTCAGGACACTTCCAGTCTTTTAGAGGAAGACTGGGTGGTTTTTAATCAGTTCAGAAATAACCGGAGAGGGGTTCCCACATTTCCCGTGCTTCCAAATCAGAATCGTAGATTCATAGAATGTGCACAAAGATTTCCACCGTTGTTTCCCTGCTTCCTCTGTGGTGGACAGCTTATGGAAGAGCTCTGGGATGCTCCAAGACTGGAAAACCCGTTCAGGATCCCTGATATCCAGCACAGGATTTCAGCCTGCGGATCTGCACTGCCGCACGGTGATACAGTGCCAGCAGTACTGTTTTATATAGGGCCGTACCTTGCTGTAGCAGCAGTATTGTACCTGAGCTAACCAACCTGCTGCGTATCTTAGATCTCCATGTTCTTAGAATAATCTAATCAAGGGCAGTCAGTCTAAATGATCTAAGCGACCACAGTAACCATCTGAACCACCTAATAAGAGCAAATTCTGCTTCCTTTTGTATTTGTCTATACTGAGCTCCCTTGTGCCCTGCAGCAGAGCTTAAACAGAGCATCTGTCTCAGGGATGGGCCTGGGACTGTCCTATGGAAACAAGCCCAAGAAGGGAGAAGGGCATCTGTGCACTCTGCAAGCCCTTAGACCCTAACAATTGGACACTTCAGTGCCAGTAGAGTGCTTTTGAGCAATCCATTTGCTGCTGGATTGGATTTGAGGCAGTGAGCTGGGACTTCAGGTTCCCAAAGCGGTAGTTTGGTTGCTGTAGACTTTCTCTGATGTCAGCAGAGGAGACGCGCAGCTCCAGGAGGACGTCAGCATATGGTGGAGTCCCTTTGCTTCAGCGCACAGTGGAGCTAGAAGTGACCTTCTCAATGCAGTGAGAAGCCAGAAAGGTAGGAAGGGCGATTCTGAATCATAACACAAAATACAGGTGACCTCTTTCAGAGAGCAGAAGGGACACCATTAGCACTTTTTGTCTTCTACAGCTGATTTGTAGTCCCAGGGGCTGTACTGCTGCAGCTGCTGATAAATACTTCACTAATCAACTTGCACACTCCCTCCCATAGCCAAGAGCCCTAAGCATCTTTTCCTCAGCCCACATGTGTACAGGCAGTGGATGTGAGCTCAGCCCTCAGTACCGTGACTTGAACTCAGCGCACAGTGAATGGCCCTTTGAGCCTCTACCCCGCACTTTGTGCCTCAGTCATCCAAAGACCAGGGAAGCCTCTCCAAGCAGCAGGTCTGCAGACACAGTCAGATGCGCTCTGTGATTTCCAGTGTCACACAGCTAAAAGCAGTGCCTGTTTCTGGAGTTTTGTTGTTTCTGTAGTGCAGTGGCTTTGACAGCCAGCAAAAGTGTTGTTGGCAAACTGGATGATGAGAATGTAATGTCTCAGACCAGGCTGAGCCGTGTTTAAATATCTGAAACACTGCCAGGTCAGCGTCTGCAGTTCAGGTATCAGAAAGTGAGCATTTCCTCATTTTTCTCCTTCTTTTCTTTTTAAACCTGCAGATTTCTTTAAAGGCAAAACAGTCTTCAATCACTGGCTGCCGGGTATCTGCTACAGCAACATCACCTTTCAGTTGGTGTCCGAAGCAACCTTCAACAAAAGCACACTGGTGGAGTACAGCGGCGTACAGCATGAGCCCAAGCAGCACAGAACAGGTGAAGGAAGTTAAGTGCCATTTGCCACAAGTCTCTGTGGCTGCTTCCGTACTCCTGTGATCCCACAGCGGGTAGGGTCTGTGTGAAAGCGGCCCTGGCAGCTGCTCCTGGCCAGGAGCATGAGAGGAGGATGCTGTAGCTAGTGCGCCTGCGGTCAGTGTACAGGGAACCTTGCAGGAGGGTTTCTGTTACAAAGCTGGTCTCTTAGACAATGAATTCTGCTTCACAACAGACACAGGCACAGCGGGGTTGGTGGTGGAAGCGAGTTTGTTAAGCCCCCACCTAATAAGCACACGGGGCAGACCTTGGTCTGTGTGTGTTGGTGTCTCCTTGTGCAGTCAATCCTAAGCTGTTGGCAAGTTCCTCGCTGTGCAGAGCTCTGTCGTGGAGGAGAATGTCAAAGTCGCTCTACGTTTGTGCCCGGAAGCAGGAACTTCCAGTTATCAGGACCACAACCATGCAAAGGCTGGAAGCGGTGTTTGCTCAGGCTCCGGGATTAATTTGATATGGTCTGGGATAGTGCCCAAAACTTCTGGGGGAGTAGGCTGCGCCGCAGACGTTTTCTAGGGTCAAAAGTGAAGTGAACCAGTGGGCGGAATCAAAAGACCAGGCTGTCAGGTGAAGGCATTGGTGTAGGGCCGTTGCCTTGGAGAGCAAAGCCCATGGAAGCCAGTTGTGTTCTGTTCTGAGGATCCTACAAGTAGTTACCGAGATTCTGATTGGTAAGAATGAAACCAGCCGGCTCCCCTTTGGCTTTTCACTGCCCTCCCACCTCTCATTCTTTGCACAAACTGCACCAGCACTGCTTTGTGTTGGTTGCCTTGGCTGGGACAGGGGAAGTGAGCAAATCACCTTGTGGTGAGGTGTCAGCTGAAAACTGCCAGTCGGAGCTGCTGGCAGAAGCTGCTCACAGCTGTCACAGGAAAGGGCAGACAGACAACCAAGCGCAGGGAGATGACAAAGTGCTGTGTGCTCGTCTCCTGGCACAGGTTGTGGGAACGTCTTTGCAGGCCAGAACCTTGTAATCTGGGGCCCAGATCTGAGGGGTCAGGCTTTCACAAGTATTGACATTTCCACTGATGTCCGGTGCCTGTGAGAAAGTGGCTGCTAGGAGCGTCCGAGCAGCCCTGCAGCGAGGCGAAGATCACGCTTTCTAACCCGAACTACGCCAGGCGTTAGCTTTTGCCCACGTTTTGAACTTCTGCAGAAGTGCTGCTTCCGTGATCAGAATCTTTCCGGAAGAGAGTGTCAGACACATGAAACTCCACGCTTGCAAATTTGCACGTCAGTGGCCTTGCAGCTGTAACAGCTCTGAGGTCTGATTTGCTGTGACTTCACATCTGCTCTTCTTCCTGAAGCTCCTGCATGGCCACTGCTCTGTGGATTTACACTTCTCTCAATCCCGCTGGTATTACTTCAGGTCTGAGTACACACAGGAGCAGGAATACTCTTACTGGCAGGTTGTTTCATCATAGCCCCTAGGTGCAGAGTTTCTCTGCAAAAAGTATTTCTATTGGGAGTTAACACATCACAAAGGGGCCCAGAACACACCTGTTGAAACACTAACGTTCATCACTTCTTTTTTAGCTCCTTACCCGCCCCGGAACGTTTCTATTCAGATTCTGCCCATCGGCAGAAACAACTGGGAAGAGCACAGTGGGAATTTTGCAGAAGAATCATTCATGGGACCACGGGAAATTATAAGGAAGGACAAACCTCGTGTGTTTTCTGACAACGCACTGGCACGTCCAGCAGTGAACACGTCCATAGCCTGGCCAGATGACCATCACAACAGGACTGAGCGTGAAACCACGTCGCAGCCATACTGGTGGTCTAATGAAGCTGCATCATCCGAGGGTGAAGAGGAGTTTGTCAGTGCAGATTCTCATGATTACGAGGCCGATGCTGTCAACACATCAGAGCCCCCTGCCTTCGTTCCTGTACAAATGGTCCTGACTTGGTTGCCACCAAAGCCACCCACTGCATTTGATGGTTTTTGTATCAGTATTGAAAGGCAAGGTAAAGCAGAGCCTTAATATCCTTTAGCACCTCTTTTCTCTAAGCCTGATGGTGAGACCTCTCCTCTAGAAATTGTTAATTGCACAGAACTGTGCCTCAGGGGTCTTTGCTAGATTCCTAGGGCTTGGGAAGTGCCTGGCCTTGAGTATCAACTGGTTCAGGCTGGGTGAGAAAAAGTAAGGGAGGGAGGGTAAAATGCAGTTCTCTTGTCAAACAGGGTCTGTTCTGCTGCTCTGATGCCTCCGTGTTTACCCTGCAGTTCTTCCCATTCCACGTGTGTATGGAAGGAGGAGTGTGAGGCAAGGAAGGTACATTGTGCCTGTGGCTTCGTTTGCCCCTGAGAAATGCTCGCAGTGGGGTCTCAGCCTCCGGGGTCATACAAAAGAGATTTAGATCAACAGTCGCCTCAGAGGGCAGCTACCAAACCTTCCTTAGGCCACAAGGAAGCTATGGTGGAGAGTGAGGAGGCTTCAAATAAGGGAGCTTGAAGAAAATCACACATGTTGCTCAAATGTTTTCTGCTTTAAGATTTGTTGTGTCCCAGTGAATTTGATTTCCTAACACAGAGTTTTCTTAAGCCCGGCCGCACTGCAGGCAGACACCTGTGTTTGCAGAATAGGAGTGCAAGAGGCAGGAAATGGGATGCTCCTTTTCTGCCACGTGGTGCCATTTTTCACTTGCACAGTCACGGCAGCCCCAGTTTGTCGTCTCTTCTACGGAATGAAAACTTGGCCTGGGTTTATTGTTCCCCTGCACCTCTACTACAGCCTTGGTCTTTAATTACTCTTGCTCTGATGGCAAGAAATAAAACTACCTACATAAATCAGTCCTTTCAGATGCCTTTTAATCTCACAGCAGAACCAGTGTTAGCTTTTATGTGATAAATAATTTCCTCGGTGGCTGGAGCCTTTCAGATTCCAATTCATCCCCACATTTTTCCCCTCCCTGATTTAGAGAACTCCACGGAATTTCTGACAGTGAGTGAGGACACCAACAAGTTTGTGGCTGAACTGAAGGAACCAGGGAAATACAAGTTGTCTCTAACAACATTTAGCTCCTCTGGCTCTTGTGAAGTTCGGGAAAGTCCATCAGCACAGACTCTTAGCTTTTACATCAGTAAGTATCTCAAGTCTTGCCTTTTGCTCCCGGACCAATGTAACTTAAACAGGCAGAGTCTGACCGCTGCAGCAGCTGCAGCATCTTGTTCAGGATCAGAAGACTCTGGTCTTCTATGTTGGCTGTGCCAGGCAGAGTTGTGCGGTGTGAACACGTTCTGTGTTACATCCTGCTTGCATGGGCCCTCGTTGTGCCATCCTGGCAGAGGCAAGAGCTAGGAGTGGGTGATGTGTTTGATAGTCGCTGCCTAGTGCTCAAAAGTGCCTCAGCAAAACAAGGTCCCCACTTGGATGTTTGAAAGAGACGCTTTCATTCCAAGAACTAAATGATCATAGAGATTCTTGAAGATACTGACCTTCCTTACTCCTGGAGGCTGTGTGCACGAGGCTAGGGACAGAGAGTATCTCAGGCCGAGAGCATGGGAACTGCACAATGAAACGCTCAACTCTGAGATCACATTGTCTCTGTCAGAGAGCACAGCACAAATTACAGAAGATGAAACGCTTCTATCTGCTAAATTCGGAGGTGAAATAGTAATTATTACTTTCCTGTAGTATCCCAGGGTTTGTTAATAGAAGAGGTAATAAAAGACTAACTAATGCTGCTCTACAGTGTGAACCGATGTGATGACTGACAGTTAGACAGCAAGTGGGATGGGTGTTGGTGAATCCAGATCATTAACCTGGCTGTGGCCTCTTCTGTATCTTTTCCTACCGAAGGTAGTAGATAGAGACCGCAAAGTGCTCCTGCCATGAGAACAGGGGAATGCCTCCAACACCTCTCAAGTTTACACATGGGAATCACAACTGGTGCACCAAGCCGCAGTAGCACAGGCTGTTAGAAACACAGATATCAAAAGGAAGAGCGCTTGGGTGCTCTGGTGGGTTGCTAGCAAAAGTGGTGCCTTCAGTAGCTCTTAGTATTTACAGATGCAGACTGTTTGGGCTAAAATCCTTTGTCATGCTCAACTGTGTGTAACTGAGTTCCACTGTCGCTCCTGTGTCTTAACATCTTTTTAGTTGAAGGAGAGTGTTTGGAACAGAAGGAAAGAAGAGGGAACAGCACAAAAGAGGAAGATTCTCTGCCACTGCAATGTTGCTGCCTCCTGGTTTTCTGTAGAAACAGCTGTTGGACTGACTCGTTATGTAGCATTGAAATATGCAGGGTATCCTGGTGTGTCAAAGACATTTGTGTCAGTACCCAGTATTACTCCATGGCACAAGGAGGGACTGGTTGCCATGAAGCTCTGTGGAACACCGTGTCCTCTGTTAACTCTGCTAACAGGGCACAGGGACCTGAGAGAAATGAGGAAATGTTACTTCGAAGCCTAAGTGTCTGGATGGATAGATTGAGGAGGAACTCGTATCTCAGTGGGTATCAAGAATTACGATGCTGCAGCAGTGTGAAGAGTGTTTTTGTGTTGTGTCTAACATATGGGAACATCTGAGGATCTGTGGGTTTGTCTTCTCTTTCTGGCTTTCTGAACCAGATGAGGATTGTTGTCTTAATTACTCTGCCAGATGTCTCCGAACTTGGCCAAACATGAGATCCTTGGTATTTTAGGCAATCTGAGATGTGCCCAAGTGAAATTGCAGTCCATTTCCTCATTGTGTGTTGTAACATAATTAATCTCGTCATGTTTGGTCAGATGACTCCGGGCTCTTCAGTGTCATCTAATGATAGAACAAGGAGCAGTGTGTGTGAGCTGGAGCAGAGGAAGTTCCACATCAATGTGAGAAGGACCTTCTTCCCAGTGAGGGTGACAGAGCCCTGGCAAGGGCTGCCCAGGGGGGCTGTGGAGTCTCCTTCTCCGGAGACGTTTCAAACCCACCTGGGCTGTTCCTGTGCGACTGGATCTAGGGGATCCTGCTGTGGCAGGGGGATTAAACTGGATGATCTTTCGAGGTCCCTTCCAATCCCTAATGTTCTGTGACTCTGTAACCTCTGTGAATTTGACTGTAGTTAGGATTGGGGTTAGGGAAGGTGTGCTGGTGCATTCAGAGGCGCTAGTTTTTGTGTGCCTCGCCGTGGGTGTCTGTCAGTTCCCTGTACATGACTAGACACTGATATTGTTGGGTGGTTTCTGGTGAGCAATGGAAATACTGAACCGTCAAACAGGGGTGTTTCTCTAACCACCTTCTATACTTCTGATCAAAGCGCCAGCCACAGGCTGTTTCCCAGAGGTTGCTGCCTTTGCTGTCTGGGAGCTGTCGAGATGCACAGCTGCCAGTCCAGCCTCTTTCCGTAGAGGGAGACTGATTATGTAATGAATAATCCTGTGAAATAAGAATGGTCTGACATTGGAGCTCCACGTTTATTGAGTGGCTCACTAACACGTGCTTTTGGGGCTTGGCCCAGGCCCCACAGGTGACTGGATAGAAGAGCTCACTGAAAAGCCCCAGCACGTGGCAGTGACAGTGCTCAGCTCCACTACTGCCCTGGCATCCTGGACAGCATCACAAGAGAGCAGCAGCAACACCACCATCGTGTCTGTGGTCTCCCTGACCTGTCAGAAGCAAAAGGAAAGTCAAAGGCTTGAGAAACGCTACTGCACTCAGGTAAGGGCTGGAGGCTGGAGCCTTTTCAAATGCAGGAAAAAGTTGGGGGTTGCTATCCTCCTGTTTGGGGTCATCCTGCCCAAGGGTCCTGTCAGGCTCAGGGCTGCAGAACACGGCAGGAGGTGCACCCTTCTGCAGTCTGAAAGGACGCAGTTGATGCAGAGTGGAGGGGAAGTGGAGGATGCAGAGTTGATGCAGCGTTGAGGAATTAAAACCTGTAGTAAATGGCATTAAAACTGCAGTTCTGTTGGACTGACTGCAGCTGATACTTGGTTGAAGCTTATGGGCTGTGTTGTCCCTCTGGGACATTGTTGTGGCAGTAGGCAAAATGGTGCCAGCAAAATGGAGCCACATTGTGATATCACTGAGGCACTGGCTGTGATGTGCTGGGTGTGAGCCAAGGGCTCACATGCACAGTTGTCATCAGACTGGCAAAAATTCTTCCTTAGGTACCCTGCATGTGAAAACCTGGCTCTCATCTTCTGGAAGTTCAAGGTGGTCAGAAGTCATCCGCGAAAAAAGAGATAGCAGCGTTGAGAGATAAATGGCAGTTTGAGCCGCTGGTGATTTGATGGACAGGAGTTCTTTGGGGCTGCCATATGGGATGTGTTTGTGGTGGTCAAGCGTCTTGAACCCTGAAGAACAGCAGCTTTCTGTTCTGGGGGTGTGCAACCCCACATCAGACCCCGTGGCTATCACGGATCAGTGCATGTGGCTGCTGTTAGAAGTTGGTCTTGCCCCACATCTCAGCTACCCTACTGAGATGCTGATAAGGCCATTTTCTGAGCAGCGTTGCAGCTTCTGTCTCACAGCTCCCTAAATTAGTACGATGGAGGGGTCTACAAGGGTCTGCCCTGCTGCCTTGCTACATACTCCGCTTGCCCATAGCAGTGGAAGGAGGCTTGCTAGCACTCCCAGTATATCTTGCTCTCCCTCAGCTTTGAGATTGTCCCTGCAGGTTAATTAACACCGGTAGTCTGCATCCTTTTAAAAGTGTCTTCTAGAATAAGTCTTCGTCAAACGACTTTATGTTTGACGTCAAGATGGGCTGTGAATGTGCAAGTGTCTTTTCGCCTCAGGAATCATTGCTCGGGATTGGCTTTGTGACCCTGTCCTTGTACTTCCATTTATTACAAGTGCAGTCACTCAGTCAGGAAGCCAAACAACACGATTGATGATTATAGACCACCGATCACAAGCACTGACACGTGATCGGTGACACGCTGCAGGACTCACCCACAAGCGCAAGGCCAGACACCTGACGCTAATCCATGAATGAACTAGATACCGGTGAAAGTAACTGTTGCAAGTTACTCAGACACCACTAAATGCAGCTGGTTCTTCCTGTCCCTATAAATGTTTGTAGCACTTCTGATCCCATTTTATTGTCCTGTTATACCTGTGGTCACTGATGGCCAAAACTAGCTTTGATAAGCTGAAAAGAGCCAAACCCATTGCAGATTTCTGTGCATTTCTAACACTGTGTGCGATGTAAAACCTGTTCAACTTTAAATGCAGACTGAGTCTGTGCAGTGCACTGCAGCAAAGCGCCGGTGCAGTAGACTTTGGCGGTGGGAGAGCATTGGTCTGCAGTGTGACAGCTGACCTTACACTGTCAGGGCAGGTGTGTGATTCTCTGAGTTTCATAGTCTGTCAGGTCAGTCCTGACCGCTCTCACAGCTTCACCATGCTTGGTGGTCAAGGACAAGTTTTATCCTCGGACACTCTTGTGTTCAGGATCGTGTCTCTTGTATCTGGAGTAATTTAGTGCAGTCACAATGTTATTAACCAAACTAACTCTTCATGTCTGATGTGTCCCCCTCCACTAGGTGAATTCAAGCAGCAGCCTCATTGAAAACCTCGTTCCTGGTGCCCAGTATCAAGTTGTGGTTTACCTGCGGAAAGGACCGTTGGTGGGACCGCCTTCTGATCCTGTCACTTTTTCCATCGGTAACCTGTGCTGGGTTTGGTTTCTTTTTCAATATGTGCAGCTCATTCATTGACTTCTGGAGCCCATGAAGCACAGAGCTATTGTCTCGTTATTTCCAAAGCAATGAACACGCTGGGAATGGTTTTTCTTGTATTGTCTGGCCCGTTTCTGAGGTGGAGGAAATAGTCCTTCAGTTACGGCCGGAAGTGACACACAGAGCCCACTGTTGCACAGAACTCTCTTCAGCCTTGTCCTTCTGAGTGTAGTTTGTCTGTAGCCGTGCTCGTGCTGTGTCCTTTAGGGTGCTGATCACCTCCCTTAGGTATGTCCATCCATCCTGATCTGTAGATGCTCTGTGATGCAGGGAGAAACAAGCACTTCCTAGACGTGGTTCATTCCCCCTGCCCTGTGAGGTGCTGGGGGCAGCTAAGGTGTTTGTGGCAATGTGCTTTGTGAAAGTTGTGGTGTGGTCCGTTCTGAAGGCCATGGTACTGACAGTCAGTAGAGCTGGTGTGTCTTGTACAGTGCCGCGTGACCATCGCCAGCCTCAGCTGTCTGCGCCCCAGTTTTCGGGAGTTTACCTGTGGATCTTGATGTTCTTTACTTTTGAGATTTGAAGATGAAAAATTCTCTGAGACCAAGAGAAGCATTTTCAAGGATGTGGTTTTATGGCAAACAGGTAGAGCTGCTGCTCACATGCCTATGACTCAGGATCCCACCAGGCTCCTAAGGTCAGTCCCTTAGGACTGAGGTTGGTATCTTTTAGTCTCAATATCATTTATTTTCCCAAGATTACCACCTGAACAAAATGTACTCAGAAGAGGGCAAAGAGAAAGACGTTTCGGTGTCTAGAGCTCCCTTTGCAGACAAATACTTAACCTGAGTCCCCAGCTTCTCCTTCTGACACTTAGTCTGCCTGGTGGGAGAGAGCAGGTCACTGCAAGTTAGAGACCTCCACATTTGTCATTCTACTTCCTTTCTGTGAAACAGGAAAGAAGGTGAAACAGAAACAACCCGGTTCTGTTAAGAATTGAATCCTTAAAGGAAAGCAGATGTGTGGACTAGTGCCTGTGGTGTGGGCTTGTCACTCTAGCAATTGCTCTGGTGGCCAAGAGGGCCAACAGCATCCTGGGGTGGATCAGAAGGGGCATGGTTAGCAGGTTAAGAGAGGTTCTTCTGCCCCTCTACTCTGCCCTGGTGAGACCACATCTGGAGTATTGTGTCCAGTTCTGGGCCCCTCAGTTCAAGATGGATGTGGAGCTGCTGAAGAGAGTCCAGCATAGGGCAACGAGGATGATGAAGGAGATGGAACACCTCCCTTATGAGGAGAGGCTGAGGGAGCTGGGTCTCTTTAGCTTGGCGAAGAGGAGACTGAGGGGTGACCTCATTGATGTCTATAAATATGTGAAGGATGGGTATCAGGAGGATGGAGCCAGGCTCTTCTCAGTGTCATCTAGTGATAGGACGAGGGGCAATGGTTGTAAGGTGGAACATAGAAGGTACGTAAATATGAGAAGAACATAAATATGAGAAGGAGCTTCTTCCCAGTGAGGGTGACGCAGCACTGGAACAGGCTGCCCAGGGTGGTTGTGGAGTCTCCTTCACTGGAGCTGTTTAAGACCTGTCTGGATGTGTTCCTGTGCGACTTGGTTTAGGTGATCCTGCTGTGGCAGGGGGACTAGATGATCTTTTGAGGTCCCTTCCAATCCCTTATGATTCCATGAATCTCCTCATGTCTTTTCATTATCTGGGTCTGTTAATGAAGAAGTTGCCAACAGAGGAGGATCTAGTTCCATGCTGGGAAATAGGGCAAGGAAAACTCTGACAAACTGTAGTATGGAAGTCTCTGTCACTTCTACAAAGGCTTTTGACTCTCCTTCTCACTGTAGTTTCTCCAGAAATTTGCAGAAGTCTCTTGTAACTGAAGGAAGGAAAGTAATCTGTTGCCAAAGTAAACAAGCCCCTCAATTTTCTCCACTTTTCCCTGTCTCCTCACAACCAAAACTAGTTCTCGCTAAATGCAGAATGTCCATCAGTGTGTCAAGACATTCTCATGGATTTCTCGTGGTAGAGAGGGTGGGTTCCACAGTAAAACAGCAGCTCTGTGAGTTTTCATTTTGTAACAAGGCAGTGAATTCGATGCTAAAATAGACAACTGCTTCTGTGAAGGTGTCAGTGGTGGTTAATGATGAATGAAGCTGGAAAGCAGATAAAATACCCTTTTTGAAGTGCTCCACTTTCCCCCGAGTCCTGATCCTGAGCCTCACTTTCACTGGGTGACTATCATCCCTTCAGGGAAGGCGAACGCCTGGTAAACTGTTTATGAGGGAGAGCCAATCGTGTTAACACGGGCTGAAGTGCTCAGGGTGCTGGTCCCAGCTCTGCCCGGTGTGCAGTACCTGGGGCTCTGCACCCTCGCAGACGTTGGGGAAGGACTGATGTAAGTGCCTGCAGTCAAGTCATGAAGAGGAATTGCTTTCCAGGCAAGTGAAGGCTGCAGCCGTTGGCTCCTAAGTTAACTCTTTCCAAATCATTTGACTCCTCTTTCCTAGTGTCATCGTCTGTGAGGCAAGAACAGCAGAGCGTGAGAGAACCTTCAGGTTCCCCAAGGAAGGAAGGCTGTACCTACAAAGTGATTTTTCTCAGTCTTCATCTTTCAGAGGCTTCAGATGCTTTTGGCTTTGAGAAAATTAAAGTATCTGTCTCCTCAACACCCTCATTTCCAGAGTAGAATGGGATTTGTGGAGGAGGCCCTGTACTTGGGCTCAAGCTAAGCAGCCAACACCAAGTCACCTGCAGCCACTTCTGGAAAGGCCAACAAACTGCAGAAGAAATGTTGATAAAATGGCTTCTGACTGCTGGTGACAATGAGGCTCTTGTGGAGTTGAGTCAGGAGCAAACTAGTAATAGGCAGGAAGTGCTTAAGGAGAGATGTTGTTTCAAAATCCCGCGGAACCGATCGCACGCAGGTTACTAACCGCTATTTCTGGTTCTAGTGCCCACGGGAGTAAAGGATCTGACGCTTTACCCTTTGGGACCCACTGCTGTGGTTTTGAGCTGGAACAGACCTTTCATCGGCGTGTTCCGGAAATACGTTGTAGAGATGTTTTACTTCAACCCATTAACGATGACCTCTGAGTGGACCACCTACTACGAAATAGCGGCAACTGTCTCATTGACTACCTCTGTGGTAAAGTGACCATTTCTGACTATGACTTTCATGGGCCTCTCTGGTTCCTCACGCAGGGGTGTACATGCCATTGCCTCACGCAGGAGTGTGGATGGCTTTCCCTCATGCATGGGTGTGGATGCCATTACGTCCGGCACCACCCCAGGAAGCAGTGAGAGTTCCAGGGGCAGCGCCAGCAGCAGAGCTGTCAGCACTGCGCTCGCTCCCGCCGCACAGCTTCCTTTAGAAAACTCAGATGCCAGACGTCAGGTTTCCTCTGGAGCCAGGAGTAGGAGCCCAGTACAGTGAGTGTGGGCACTGGAAGTCTAGATGATGTTGATTTTGTAGGTCACCCCTCGTGAAGGAGCATTCCCTCCTGAGCCATTTGTCCCTTGTCCCTTTACAGAGAATCTCGAACATGCTGCCCGCCTGGTACTACAACTTCCGCGTCACCATGGTGACTTGGGGCGACCCCGAGCTCAGCTGCTGCGACAGCTCCACCATCAGCTTCATAACAGGTAGGCAGACCTCTGGAAAGGCTGTGGAATGCAGAATGTTCCCAGAGCTGAAGAGCTGGGGAAGTCCCACTTCAGCTTCACTTTGTTTCACCTGCAGGTTCAGGGTGTTTTGGTTTTTGGGGTTTTGTTTGACTGGTTTTTTTTGCTTAAGAGAAGTACTGAGCACTGCTGTAGGTAACTGGATCAGCGTGTCCCGTGCAGAGCACGGTGCTTGTTGCCCTGTTCAAGCTGTCCATCAGCTGAATGCAGGGGTCCAGTGATGGCCAGTGACGCTACTCAGCTTTCCCAGCACCGTGGGGTGTACACGTCGGCGTCGCAGCAAATAGGTTTCACACATCTGGGTCAACAGGTAACCTTCAGCTCTTGGCCTGGGTAACATTATGAATCATTTCCTCTGTAACTGCAGTATTTGCAGATGCCTTTTCCTCCTGCCTTTTTTCAAAGCTGGGTGTTTTTACCTGGCTCACAGGGTTGCTGTGATCAAGGCATTGCTCCTGCACTGGGTAAACTAGCCTTGGGAAACTGGGATGCTGACCAGACCCTTGCTCCACTCTGCCAATGGGGACCAGCCTTCAATTTAACACTCGATGTTTTCTCTTGCAATATTCCTTGGGTCTGAATCTTCATTGTGTCACACAGCAGGAGAGTTTTGCCAGTCCTTACCTCCTCAGGTTGTCAAAGGTTTGCCTCTTGCTCCTGATCTGAGTGTGTCTGGGTTTCATAACCAGCGCGTGGTTCTTGCAACACTTCCAGTCTGCTTGAAAAGACACTCAGATCATTTTCCCTCTCTGTACAGAACGTAGTACCCCTTTTTTCTCTTGGTAGATTGCCTCCGTTGAACCCTTCTGGAGCTCCCACAAGGACACAATTTCTCATGCTACTTTCTTCCCTTCCTCTGCCCCTCTCATTTTCACTGGCGTTACCAAAGCCCGTGAGAGCGGGAAGTGTGATGCCAGCCTGTGGAATGCTCCTGCAGAGGTGGAGTCAGCTCCCTGTCCAGTGCTCGCTCCTGTTTGCACATCTAGATGGTGTGTTTGCTGTGGCACTGCGCTGGAAGTCTGTGTGGATTTGCTGCTATTCTGCTCCTTTGCACGGTGATTGCTTTGCAGGGTTTGGAGAGTGTTGTCCGTGTGTCTTTTCCTAACAGACCCACCCGGTACCCGGCTCTTCCAGACACATTTTGTTTGGACTGGCCCAGCAACATGTCCAGAGATTCAAACAGCAGCCCTGTCCAAGTCCTCCACTTGCCTGCCAACCTTGCCTGGCTTGTCAGTGGTGCTTCTGCTTTCAGCCCGCTGACAACACCCTTGCACAGCAGTGACCCCCATCGCAGCTGTTTAAGAGAAGGGTCCTAACAGTGAATTCTGATTCCATCAGATTGCAGTAGCTGGTGACCCTGAGGGTGTGCATTAAATACGCTCCTCTCCTCTTGCTGCTCTATTACATGCGGTCCCTTCGGCTTTGTCTAGGGAGAGCAGTCAGGCTGAGTTGCAAGACAGCAGCCAGTTTGACCTGTCTGCAGGTGTGAAATGTCTGTCTGCAGGACCTGCTGCCTTCGCACTCTTTCAAGTTACCAGGGGACTGCAGGGTTCCTGATCGCCCTCAGCCTCTTTGTTGCCAGAGAGGGAGCAGGTGCATCTATGGAGCACTTAGTGCCTCTCTGTGTCCCTCTGAACATCATTGCATCCCCTGCACAGGCTGCCAGGAAATAAAGCAAAAAACACACAAACAAAAACCACCACAAAAACCTCTAAATGGTAAAACACTGGAATGCAGGTTTTGCAGTCATCGTGACAGCCCCCATCTGTCAGCTCCTCTCTGTGTAAACTGGAAAACTACCGCCTGTGCCCGCAGCACAACCTTTATTCCTTGGAGCAAAGCACCTGGGAGTTTGGGGCTGCACTTTGCAGCAAGCTCAGAGCAGCCAAACCATTTCCCTGATGCAGGAGCCCACTGCTCGTGTGGGGTCTGTAGCGAAGCTGGTTTTACCAAACCACAGTACTTGAATGAAGGGAGTGTTGGAAGAGACAGGTGTGATGTAGTCCCCTGCCACAGCAACTGGTCAGTTGTCCACAGGGTAATGGGGGAGATTTGGGGGACCCCAGAGGCTGACCAGGGGCAGTATTTGTTCTCTCAGGCTCCAGTTTCACATGACTGTTTTAAGGCCAAGAGAGATTTCAGTGTTGTGATGACTGAGGACTTCCTAGGGCACTTGAAATAGAGAAGGCAACTCCCAGAGGTAATTCTCATCTCTTTTAGAAGAAGCCGAGTTGCTCTTCAGGTTGGTGTCTTTCTTCTTGGGCCACACAGGAAGCCAAGGACAGTGTAAGTGCAGGAGAAGCCATCAAATGGGCTCACGGGGCTGTGGTGAGGCAGAGTGAGCTGTGCAGTGCAGGGGACACAGCAAGGAGCAGGAGTTGGGTAGTGGTAACGGGGCTGCCGTGTGCCTGTGGATGGGCACTTGGGGCTTAGATTGCTGACAGCTGACATCTGCCATCTGCGACGGTGGAGCTTTCGCCCTGGGAACTAAGGTGCCCATAAGCTGTTGTGCAAAGAGATGTTCTTTTGAAAACTGCGGGGTCAGGGCCTTTCCTCTGGGGAAGATGCAGTGATTCTGTGATATCAAACTGAGCCTGTCCCGATTACTCAGTGTGGCGGTTCTCCATTTCTCGCTGGTGGCTGTTTCTTGTCGGTGCTGCAGCACAGTGAGGCAAAAATGAGGGTTTGAACTTGACTTCGAGTTCTGTTCATAGATGTTGAATCAAAAGCAGTTTGTATCAGCCAGCAGCCTCGTGGTTTGGATTTTTTAACTGAAGGGTTGCCAACAGAAGAGTGTTTTTGTGGTGAGTGTCCCTGGGTCAGACGTTGGGTTTCATCTCTTTCAGTTTTTACTAAGGTTTTCCTGCTCTCCTGGTTCTGCTTCCTGCCAACCATCACCCTGTAGCAGAAGTTTGTTACTGGATTTGGTAACCAGCTGTTTGTAATCCCCTTGCCTTCTCCCTTTAGCACCGGTGGCACCCGAGATCACCTCCTTCGAGTATTACAACCGCCTTCTGTACGTCAGCTGGGCCTACGGAGGGGATGGCACCGACCTTTCTCATTCCAGGATGCTGCACTGGATGGTCGTTGCGGATGGAAAGAAGAAGATCAAGAAAAGTGTAAGAGTCATTGCTTACCTGTGTTGTTCTTTCTCTGTTGGTAACTTTATGTTCCAACACTGAAGCGAGTTGCCAGAAGCCTGATTGGGCGAAGCTGTGTCACAGAACTAGTCAGCACTCCCAAAGGCTCAAGCTCTCGTGACAGCCAGTGCACAAAGTGATTGCAAGTGCTGCTAGTGCTCAACTTGGAAATAGCTTAGAGTCCGTTAGGTACGTTGCTGTTAGTGCTAAAAACAGCCGACAAGCCTCTGAGCTGCAGCCAGGGAAACTCACGCAATGCCTTCAGTTGACGGGTTATGTGACGTCCCTGACTAAAGCGAGGCAGAGCTTTTTGTAGTTCGTCTAGGCCAAGCACTATCGCTTCCCACTCTCTGGCTTCATCAGACAGACACCCTGTCAGTGGTGTGTTGTTCGTTTTTGGCCTGAATACACATCCCACCACCTGATGGATGAGGATTCCATGCAGAGCACGCATGGAATCCTCATCCAGAATGAGACTACTTGGGAAACTCGCCAGGTACGAACATGTGTCCTTGACACGTTCTCTACAAGTCTTTGAGCAGATTTAAAAGTCACTTATAAAAAGAAATCTTGGGTTCCAGTCATGGACTGGAGTCACCCCGGATCTCCTGCCACGTCAACACGTCTCCATGCTGGTGTCAGACTTGCACAGCCAGATTTCATTTGCAGGGTCTTAGGACATAGAAAGTCCTGCTTGTAGCAGTCTTGTGCACTTCTTAGAGGTCCCCTCCACAACTGCAGTGTGCTCACGTCTGTGACTGGTTTAGCATTCAGCTTGAGTAATCCAGAGGCAAGAGTACTCTTGTTGGCGCGAGGGAGATTTTCTGTTTCCTTACATTTTCACTGGTGAGATAGAAAACGAAGCCTAGGACTGTCTGCTTTTTGCCTTGTGGTAGTCTGCAGAGCCTTGTGACTTCCCACAGCTGATGTCAGCAGGAGCTGCCTGATGAAACAGATCTCGAGCAACAGATGCTGCTGCGATGCACAGACTTGTCTTTGTACTGCATTGAGTCACCGTGTTAATTTACACAAAGGATGTGTCATCAGGGTTGCACTAACGGCTGGTGCCTGTGCTGGTTGTAGGTAACTCGCAGCGTGATGACCACAGCGCTGAGCTTACCTCCAGGGGACATCTACAACCTTTCAGTGACTGCTTGTACTGAGAGAGGCAGCAACACCTCCCTGCCTCGACTTGTGAAACTGGGTAAGAACTGCTTGTTTGTAAGTGCTAAGTTCACTGCTTCTCTCACTTGACTGTAAAAGGAGCTCTGGCAGCCGATTTGGCACCTCCCTTATTCCAGAGTTTCTGTGCCTGTGACCGCATGTGTTTGATTTTCGTGGCAAAGTTGTAGTTCTCAGCCCACCTGTCTGTGAAGATGGTTTGTTTCTGTGTGTGAAGCCACTGTCCTGACACAGTCTCGCTCAGGAACAGCATGAGTGGCAGCTGGAAGTGGAAGAGACGAAATTGCTGGGAGAGAGCTCCATCCACTTCATAGTTGCTTCTTAAGGTCTTGAACTCGGGCAGATTCTAGGAACAGCAGCTCAGGCTTTGAGGGTGAACTTTTCAATGCAAAGCAGAGCCATCCTCGTTTCTGACAAGCCTGTCGCTGGATCTGCTCTCTGCCTCCTAGTGTGGTTTTGTCTCCCCTGCTCTCTCCCTGGATGTCTCCGTACTCTTCTGACACCAAAAAACAGTCCCTAACTGCAAATCCTGATGGTTCTGTTTACAAAATCAGATCGATCAGCCTCACGTCTGTAGAACCCATCTCTGTTCTAAGAATTTCAGCCTTCAGGGAGGATGACAAAAGACAGCTTGCTGCCTCACATCTTCCTTCACCTGCGAGGCAGACTGGGCTCTGCACCATTGCCCCTTCAGTGGGTTTTATTCCCCTTCTCACACACCTAGCACTGCTGAGCCCCAGGTCCCTAAAACTGCTGTTTGGAAGCATGCCTGACTGCTTCTGCAGGCAGTCACTGTGCTGTGCAGAGGCTGAAGAAGACTTAGTCATTTCAAACCAGATTATCTCCTCCATGTGCTTCTTTTCCAGCCTAAAGGACTCTGTGATAAACCTTTCCTGACTGACAGCAAAGGACATGAGTGGGAAGGGCTCTGTAACTTCTAATCAAATTGGAGGTCCTGAAGCAATGCTTGTCTGCTTGTCTGTCTCAGGAGCTGTTGCTCATATCTCCCAAACAGTGCTGGAACAAGCAGGGCAGCCCTAAGGATCTAAAGCTCTTCCAGGCCTTTTTGCCTGGGGGAGTATTTGAAAGCTGCAGAGCAAAGCCCTGTGCAAGTGCTGGTCCTAGCTGTGGTCCTAACTCTGTGCTCTGGCTTCATGTGGCATCACTCTTGGTTCCCCAGCATGAGCAGGTGGCTGTGTCAGGGTGTCTCCTGCCACTGCCCAGCTATTTTGGGGCAGTGTTTCACAATTTCAGAAGCCTTTATCTTTCTGACAGGTCCACCCGGGCCCTGTGTTACTGCTGTACACAGCGGCCTGGCTGTACCTTCCTTGGCTGATGGACAGGCAAGCTCTTACTGGCCGGGTGTTGCACTGCTCTGGCCTTTTTGTTGACAGCAAAGAGAAGGTGGAACAGATTCTGTTAGTGGCTGGGTTTTGTTGGTGGTTGTTTGCTTTGGCATTGCCTGATGCTGTTTGTACTTTGACCAGGCAACACTAAGGGTGTTTGACCAGAGGTTTTCATTTCCTCTGTTTCTGAGGGAGCAGCAGGAGCTGGAACCAGCAGTAGTGGGAGCTCACTTTAACACTTAACAGACAGCTCAGCACCTGCTGGTCGCTTAAGCCCTCCTGCCAGATGTTCTTCCCTCTGTGATGTTGGCTCCGTATTGGCACCTTTCTGCTGACAGAAAACTCAAGCCCTTTGCTGGAGGCAAGCAGAAGGTTGGCTGGAGTTGCTGCCCAAATGCAAACCTCGTCTTTTAAATGAGGCCACTTCTTACCTGGAGTGAGGGACAGAGTGTGATTCCAGAGCAGATACATGGATGTAGTCAAGGGAGGGGGGTGCTGTCCCTGCATGGTGCTGGGACAACATGCACCCTGTGGTCCCCAGGACACAGGAGAAGTCGAGCAAATGTGCCTCAGTCCCCGTAATAACGAAGTAGTGGTGAAGGGCAGTGTGGTGGCACCTGTTGCATTGTGTGTGAAGGGTCCATTCAGCATTTGAGAGTGAGAATTTCAGTGGCCCTTATGTGTCAGCCTAGGGAAAGAAAGATGGCAGGATTTATTTTGACTGAGAATTAACTAAGTGTTTCCTCTGGTACCATTAAACGAACCTCAACAGCTCTCACTTGTGGGAGGCTGCTTGTGGCCTCCTGGGGCAGGGCTTGTGAGGAAGAGCTGTCTCAGGCCAAACGTAATGCTAACAGGTAGACAGTCATCTTCTCGCAGAAGAGTTTCTCCTGACAACATTCTGTCAATGGAATGCACCGACCCTCATCACACAGGGGCTCAGCTGGAAAGGGAATTGAAGGGAACTGAATTGGCCATTCCACTGTCCAAACAGAGAGCAGTTGAAACAGAGAAGAAAACTCAGAACGCTTCATCATCTTCCCGTTTTAAAGTGGTCGCCCATCATGGTGAGAGGAACGGCTTTGTGCTGTCAGGCTGTATCTGAAGGAAATGAAAGACACAAGGATGCCAGGCATTGCTTTCATTTTGGTTGGAGGCTCCTTCTTCTTATTTGTCTGGAAACTCAGAGATAAACTTAATAAAGGAGATTTTCTCTTGACCAGAACCAGCCCCTCCAAAATCACTGTTTGCTGTCAACAAGACTCAAACTTCTATCACGCTGCTGTGGGTGGAAGAAGGGGTGGCTGATTTCTTTGAAGTCGACTGCCAGCAGGCTGGGTCTGGTCAGGAAGCCAAAGTCCGGGTAAGTCTCTTGTCTCTTTTCTGGCTTTTCATCTCTGAAGTGGAGAGTGGGCCTGGCTCTTCCTGGTTGGTGTCTGGCCCTAGGCATTTGTGCAGAGCCCAGCGATAGTTCGTGCTCAGTACGCAGCTCAGGTCAGTAAATTCAAGGTGGGGAGGTCATTCAGAGTTAAATCTCTCAAACTAGACCAGCAGGGCATTTCAAGTGCTAAAATCTGTCATTGTTTTGCAGTACTGAAACTGGCTTCTGTCTTACTGGTGAGATAAGGACTAGCTGGCGGAAGCTGTTGGCATCCAGCAGAGCATCAGCCTTTGGCCGCTCATGAAAACTGCTCTAGTATGTTGTCCACAGCGTGGACCCTTCAGCTCGCTGGTTTAGTGGGTGGTGCAGTGAGTCCTGATGCTCACAGCGTGGACCCTTCAGCTTGCTGGTTTAGTGGGTGGTGCAGTGAGTCCTGGCCACAGCATGGAACGTTGCTGTCATATGGGGAGTGTCACACACATTTGGAACCGCTCAGGGAGCAAGTAAAACAGAGCCCGTTCAGAGCACTGATGATGACAAAGGAGACGTGCATCCCTAATCCTGTGGAAGACCAACCTCAATTATTTACTGCTCATTTTAAATCAAGGCAGTGACTAGAGGAAGAAAAATACCAGTTTAAATGCCCTGGTTTAATCTGTTGGGTAGTTTGGGTTCCTGCTTTCTCACAGTGAAGAGCTGAAGATCCTGAGGTCATGATCCACTTAGGAAAGATCCAAATTAACGCTGTGATCAGGCAAGGAAGGTACGACAGGATTCGTAGCTTGAATGCAGAGCAGATCTGTTCTAAGAGCTTTGGGGAAATAACTGCTCCCTTTGGCAGAGCCTCAGTGGGTCTGTGATTTGTTGCTGTGAACATCTGGCACTGGGAAATGCACAGAGATGTCAGCTCATTTCTCACTAGATCTGTCATTCTGTCCTCTGTCCGTGTGAAAGAAGGGGACAGGCTCCTTTCTGAGCAGTGGATGCTTTCCCATCAGACAGGTGCAAAGTCTGTGTTGTTCTCCGTGCTAGTTCCATGAGCATATTTGTCCCTCTCCTCCATTTCTGACTGAGCAGAAGGAAAAGCAGCAGCTTTCTGGGCTGACGGACCAAATTGCCCACTGGTGTTTTCCTGTTCAAGTGGAAAACATCCACCTGCCAGACTGTGGCTCCTCCTTTCAGCTCCAGGAATGATCATCTCCTCCCGTACACTCACGCACGTGTGGTTTCGTCTGTGAAACTTGCCTCAGGACTGCAGTGCCACGGGAAACCTTTCTGGCCCAACAGAAGCTGGTGGCTGACAGCAGCCCAGGGCAACAGACACACTCCCCATAGGCGCTACATCCGTTCAGAAAACCTATCTAGTTACAGCAAAGAGCATTGTCCTTCTACCTGTATGGCCCAGGGTCCAGAGCTCGTGCGCACATTGGGCGCTTTCCGTGGGCCTGATCAGCCCCTGTGCAGCAAACTCGTGCCCTCCCCAAGGAACCCTGAGTGCTCTGGGCTGTCTCTGCTGTTGTTTTCACCTCTGTTCCTTTCGTCTCTGCTGCCAGACTGCTGGGCTACCTGTCTGTGTTCAGGGGCT
Organism: Rhinopomastus cyanomelas; assembly: GCA_013400115.1. Taxonomy (NCBI): domain Eukaryota; kingdom Metazoa; phylum Chordata; class Aves; order Bucerotiformes; family Rhinopomastidae; genus Rhinopomastus; species Rhinopomastus cyanomelas. Next base: position 20,833 of record VXBP01006628.1, on the reverse strand, counting down.
AGTTCTGGGCTTTGAAGTGCTGGTTTTGTTCACCAGGTCTGAATCCAACTGGTCAACTCTGGGGGTGGAGAGGGGAGCAGTGCTTAGTGTTCTTGGGATGAGAGGAGGGAGAAACACGTTTGTCTTTTCCCCATGTCTGCAGGAGCCTGTCACTGTCTCGTCACATGTAGTGACTGTTTCCAGCCTAACCCCTGCCATGTCCTACAACTGCAGTGTGACCACCTTCAGCCACAACAGCCCCAGTGTCCCCACTTTCATTGTGGTTTCCACCATGGGTAAGCAGCCCTCCCCCACGCTCTCCTTCCTCCTCCAGCTACAACGTCTGTTTCTCACTGTTGCTTTCTAAAGCTGCCTTTGCCCTAGAGGTTGGTTGTGTTCTGGAGAGGCTGCCAGATGTGGATGGGTTGGGCAAGCATCCTTGGAAACACCTCCTGGGTGGGGCTGACTTAGGGAAAAAATGAAACCAGAGGCTCAGTTCTTCCCTGAGTTTGAGAAATCAGGGACTTCTACTGGTGCATTACAGAGCCCCAGCCTGTTCCTTTGCATTTGGATTAGGAAAGGTGTCAACTGGTGTTGAAGAGCAACTTCAGAGCTGAGGTTGTGCTTTGGAGCTAGAGCTGATGACAAATGTCTGTCCTTGATGTCTCTTGTCCCCTTTTCTCCTGTGACTCGAGCGTCAGTGAAAAGGCAGTAAAACAAATTAATCAGAAGGTGCCAGAGTGAGGTCCTTTCCACATAGACAGTTTGCTAGAGCAGGAACTACTCAGCACCTCCCTTGGCCTCTAGCGGCAGAGTTTTCTCCCTGTAGCACTCAAGGCTGAATGAGACCAGTTCAGACAAATAAAACTCTCAACACCGAGAAAAGAAACAGAAAACCAACCCTGTCAGTGCTGGTGCATTGAATAACCAGGAGTCCTCCCTTGTCTGTGCAGTCGTGGAGATGAATCCCAATGTAGTGGTGATCTCTGTGTTGGCCATCCTCAGTATCCTGCTGATTGGACTGCTGCTGGTGACTCTGGTTGTGCTCAGGAGAAAACACCTGCAGATGGCCAGGTAAGTCCAAGTTTATGCTCCTTGCAGCACTTCAGTCAGCTGATGGTGCCTGTGCGCAGGAGGGCTGCTCGAGGTGCACAAGCACAGGCAGTCTTCCAGAGAGTTGACTGGCTGCTGTTTAGGAGATGTCTTCTCCCACGATCTACATTCAGTGTTGCCCTGAGCTGCGAGCCTCAGACTCTGTCTCATTGTGAGCTACGTGAGAGTGGGTCTGTGGGTGGTGCAACCCCGTACTGCCGCAGTGTGTGTCAGGAGCCGCAAGAACAAGTAGCATCTGAGGCATCTGGGTGTGAGCAGGACGTCGGGGTGCTTTGCCAGCCTTTATATAGAGCAGGAGGTTTCCTTCTCCACAGATCAGATATTGGTTCATCCAGTTCAGGGCGTTGCACTTCAGAGGGCACGTATGGCCTGAGCCCTGATAGCTGAACTCCTTAGACGCGGGAGGGTGTGCCTGGGGCGCTGAGAGTCTCTCTCTAGATTGTCAGACTGCTCCCAAAATCTGGTCCTTGTGTTGGCCAAACCCTGTGTTTATGTGGCCTTCCTTCTATGGGAGCAGCAGCATGGGAAAGAGCGTGTGGGCCCGCCTAGATATTGGCTTGCTCTGCAGTCAAGATGCAGCCAAACATGTGCCGAGACCCACAAATCCAGAGGGGATCTCAGGTGCTGCTGGTTACCTACAGTGTGAAAAAAAAATTCTTTGGGTTTAATGAACCTGTTTATTGCAGAACCTGGGGTTCCTCTAGCTCTCTGCACCAGTCCGTTGCACCCGAGTACCCAAGTTCCATTTCCTTTGCCTGGTGCTCTGACCTGTAACCCGTCACTGTAACGTGGGCTGTTTCAGTCATGGTTGCCACAGGTTATCTCCGACCCAGTCACAGATGTGAGTGCTCAGCACTTCTCCCCAGCTCCAAGAGCTCTCCGTTCAGTCGATGTGATGGGAAGCGCTGTGAACCCCAAAGCATTAACTCTGTACCCAACGGTCTTTCTGAAACAGGGAGTGTGGGGCTGGAACCTTTGTCAACTTTGCGTCTTTAGAGCGCGATGGGAAACTTCCCTATAACTGGTGAGTTTGTGAAGCAAAGCTCTTCATGGTGTTGTCCCCATCTTTAATCTCAAGTGCTTTGTTCAAGTGCTGTCTCTCTTTAAGATGAAACTCCTGTAGCTGTTACTGTAGTGGGTGTTTTCCTTTGAGTGATGACTTGAGCCCGTGTGTTCTGTCACTGACTGTTCAGTAGGGAGTAATGGTGTCTGTGTCATCCCAGCTGCATTGCTGTGTTCTGGGAGGATGTGGTGGTTTTCCTGTCTCCTACGGACCTATTTCCTAACGTAACGCAGGTGTAGAGACATTCTCTGAATCTGTTAGCGCTCCCGTACAGACGCCTTCACATCCAGGAACAGCTTGCCTGTAAGTGACCAGTTAGTGCTGTTGGTTAATTTTTCCTTGCATTGACCAGACGAGGACAAGGCAACTCAAATATTTACTGTAACGTGATGTTCAGGACTCAAAAAACGTAGACTCTTGTGAGTCTAGAAAACCACCTGCGGTAGCTGCGGGCAGTATCTGTAGATTCCAAATCATCACTGGCACCATCAGCCAAAGAGAAATACTGGAACAAAGCCAGGCTGTAGAATTAGCTTCTATAGAAGCAGAGGGGGCTCTGGCAGGTCCCTGACTGGCATCAGCGTGGTCATTTCCATTCCGTTTCGATAGTCCCATGGGTGCTGATGACTGCACAGACCTCAGGGCAAGGCGAACACGGGCATTCAGAAGCATTCAGTCACTCCGTTCCAGCAGGCGGGAAAAGAGAACACCGCTGGCCAGCTTTGCTGACAGCCAGGAGCTCTGAGAGAGGAGTCGGGGCACAGGGAGCTGCTTCTGTGCTCTCAAGGGGCATGGCCTGCCAGGAAGGATGTGGTGGACGGTGCTGACAGGGCACCACAGCAGGCCTTCAGCTGATAACTGTGCAGACTGAGCTGCTTGTTGACTGACACTAAACCAGCTCCGCTTGCTTGGTTCAGCTTGAGGAGCAGCCGGCTGCGTGCAGTACAAATTCATCTCTCTCAGCTTCTCCTGCTGCGCCTGTACTGATGGCAAAGGCAGCAGAGGCTCAGACACTCGTGTTCATTGCGCACACAGTCTTGAATCAAACAGTCCAACTAGCAGCAGGTGTTGTTAAAACCATAAAAGACTCCGCGAAAGGAAGAGGAATGAATCAGTTAACACCAAATGGGTGTGAGAAGGAAGGTTCCTATTGCTGGATTGGTGAGACAGCATTTGCTGCTCTAATTGCTGTTTATCGTACTAACTCTCCTCACTTTTCATCTCTGTGTGTGTTGTTTGTTAATGCTCACAGGCGTAGAAGTGTGTTTGCTTTCCTAACCCTGCTACCCTCATGCCTTTGGACTGATTATCTTTTGGCATTTTACATTAATCCGTGGTAAGTGATCTTCTTGTTTGTTCCGTGTGCGGTGTGTGAACGGCGCGGATCTGTGTTACGTGAGAGCTGAGTGGTGCCTTTGGTTCTGAGCGGGTTGGAGCAGTGGGAGCCGTTGCCTTGTATTAGACACAGATGGGCGAGGATGCGGGTACCAAAGCATTTGCTACCCTGCCTCACTGACTTTGTCTGTTGTGCTCAAACGCGCGTTGGGTTGTTGAAGAGCTCATCTCACAGAGGTCACCGCCTCCATCTCGTTGTCTCAGCAGTCTTTGCTACTCCGTTGCAAGGCCTGGCTGTCTCCGTCAGTGTTTGCTGCCTGGTGCTGACGCCTGCTGCTGCTGCTGCTTTGCTGTTACTAAAACGGCCTGATCGTGTCTCACCTGTTGCTGTGTGATGTCAGACATCTTTGCTTGTAACGGTGCTCTTGCCTGACTGGAGCGAACAGTTTGGTTTTGGAACAGCAGTTCCCTGGGAATCAGCACAAACCAGAAGCCCACAGAGTACCACCGGAGTCAGTGCGCCCGCGTACGGGTGTGTGGGCATAGTTCAGCCTGTCAGCAGCTGATAAGGACTCGGTAAACCCTGTGTTTGAACGGACCTAACCAGCGACACTGCTCAGCAGCTGGTCTGTTTTACAAACCAGTTAACAAATGATTATCATTTGCTGTGATCTGAAAATGCTTAGTTTGCATAAAAGAAACTTCAGTTCCTGATGGTCTGGAGTACAACACGTCCTTACGGTAGATGAAGCAAGAGCGTGTCTGTGCTCCGTGGGTGGTTTAGCTGAGGGGGACCTGTGTTTCCAGACCTCCAGCTGCGTTATTCCTAGCTGCTCCCTATGGGCAGTTAATCTGGCTGACTGCCTCACTGTTCTGTGGTGGCACCGAAGTGAACATATGCCCTGCCATTGCCCCATGGTGGTGCATGGCAATGCTCAAGTCTGTGTCTGTGCTGCTGAGCGCCGCTGTGAATTGGCAGGCCAGGGTCGCTAGTTACCTGTATCCCCTGTCAGTCGTGTGGAGACAGACTACTCCAGACTGGCATCGTTAATCTCTTGCTGGTAAAAGCCAATTGAATTATGGAAGGTGCCAGCAAGAGTCCCACTGCAGTTGGTGCGATATTTCACACACACAGTATTACCAAGGTCGGAAGAGACCTCACAGATCATCAAGTCCAACCTGTTACCACAGAGCTCAAGGCTGGACCATGGCACCAAGCGCCACGTCCAATCCTGCCTCGAACAACTCCAGAGTCGGCGACTCCACCACCTCCCCGGGCAGGCCATGCCAGTGGCCAATGACTCTCTCCGTGAAGAACTTTCTCCTCACCTCAAGCCTCAATTTCCCCTGGCGCAGCTTGTGGCTGTGTCCTCTTGTTCTGGTGCTGGCTGCCTGAGAGAAGAGAGCAACCTCCTCCTGGCCACAACCACCCCTCAGGTAGTTGTAGACAGCAATAAGGTCTCCCCTGAGCCTCCTCTTCTCAAGGCTAAGCAATCCCAGCTCCCTCAGCCTCTCCTCATAGGGCTTGTGCTCAAGGCCTCTCACCAGCCTCGTTGCCCTTCTCTGGACACGTTCAAGCACCTCAATGTCCTTCCTAAATGGAGGGGCCCACAACTGGACACAGTACTCAAGGTGCGGCCTAACCAGTGCAGAGTACAGGGGCAGAATGACCTCCCTGCTCCTGCTGGCCACACCATTCCTGATGCAGGCCAGGATGCCATTGGCCCTCTTGGCCACCTGGGCACACTGCTGGCTCATGTTCAGGCGGGTATCAATCAGCACCCCCAGGTCCCTTTCTGTTTGGCTGCTCTCCAGCCACTCCGACCCCAGCCTGTAGCTCTGCATGGGATTGTTGTGGCCAAAGTGCAGCACCCGGCACTTGGACTTATTGAACGCCATCCCGTTGGACTCTGCCCATCTGTCCAGGCGGTCAAGGTCCCGCTGCAGAGCCCTTCTGCCCTCCAACTCAGACACATCTGCCCCCAGCTTTGTGTCATCTGCAAACTTGCTGATGACTGACTCAATGCTCTCATCCAGATCATCTATGAAGATGTTAAAGAGGATGAGGCCCAGTACTGATCCCTGAGACATTTGCCACTGTCTTCCTTGCTTGTCAGAAGCAGCAAATGAAGTGGGTGAGAAATATTGTTCAGGTCCTTTAATCTTCATTGTTCTTTGAATTTGCAAATGGGGTCTTCTCCTGTTACCCAACAGAAGCTTCTCATTCCCAGATGCTCTCTAGAGTTGTGCATCCTCTTTCCTAGCCGGCTGGAGCCAGAGCAGAGCAGCCCTGAGGGCACCGTGGTGCCTCATCCCCTTCAGCAGCACAGCCCCTGCTGGGCTCGGGGCTGAGGGACTCAGCTTCTGCCAACCTGAAGTCAGTGGTGCTTTAGGTCAGGATTTGCAGAGGACCCTGTGCTTTTGTGGGGCACAGGTTTTCCTTTCCACAGGCAGGTTGTTCTCCGGTCCACTCCAGTCTTTTCCATTTCCAGAAGAAGGGAACACTCATCCCATTGGTGTCAACAGAAATTTCACTGTCAGCTGTGAAACATCCAAGATGTTCTCCCCAGTCTCATCCTGAGAACAACGCTGACCAGCACACGTTTTGTTAGATCAGTGCTGACTGTGAATACAGGCTGCTCAACAGCTTCACAAATGAAAAGGCTGCTTTTTTCTTTTACAGGAGTAAAAATGGACTAAAGAAGAGGAAACTGACCAAGTAAGTAACTTCTTGGATACTTAAAGAGCTAAGAAGTAAATGTTGCCCTTGACTAAAGACGCATCACGCGGTACCAGTGTGGTCACAGATAAACAAGGGGTCTTGTAAAGAGACCACCAGAGAGGTGGATCTGGAGGTGGAAAGCAAGCAGCACTCAGACAAAAGCCGTCCTTCTCCACGGACAGGTTGTGGTACAACAGCTCCCTACAGGTCCCAAAGTAGCCACAGGGGACAGGATCGATTATCCATCCCAGTGCTTGTGAAGAGATTATTCTCAGTTAAAAATGACAGGCAGTGAGACACCCAGACACGTTTGTTTGTAGGGTATTTCCCTCCTGACACGTCTCTCATCATGGTCATAGCTACACTTGTTCATTGGTGCTGTGGGTCAGCAGGAGTAATTAAGTGGTGATAAGACAGGCTCCCGTGGGCATTGCCTGCAGTGAATGAACAGATCGCTGTGCACATGCTTCAGTAGCTGGTAAATGAGAGCAGGGTAATTCGGTGAGGGAAGCTGTTTACCTCTTTTTTCTTATTTAGAGCGTTAGCCTCATCGTTTCTGCTTTCTCTTCAGAGACTATGCTTGTGCTAACAGAGAGACCCTCACTTGCAGTCACTAAATCCAGGCGAGTTTATTCCGGCGCATGGTTCTGGGCAGTAACATGCCACCGTGTTTTAGCCACCATCTCTCTCAGAGGAGAATCTGACCTCTGGTGACAAATGTTTATAGTTCTCCAAGCATCGTGGCAGAGGTGTCTGAAATGCTGGTGTAGGGGGCTTTGTTTTGTGGATCTTCTAAAACAGTCAAAATCTAAACAGGAAATCCACTCTTCTGTGTGAGCAAAGCTCAGGTGGATTTTCAGTGTGTCCCTGCCAGATGTGGAAGGATTTGAAAGCAGCATTTTGTATGGCATAAGAGACAAGGGGAATGAAGCAGCAGCTGCCCTGGTGCCAGGAGGCTGGTGGATGGTACTGAGATTGGGTCTGTGATGGGGTGCTGGAACACCTCTTGTTATGGTGCCACCTGTGCTGCCAGCAAAAGCAGTTCAGGGACCAGGGAATCCCAGAAAGGACATACGGGTCACTCCTCTCACCTCAGACAAGTGGGTTCTCCTGGGTAGGAGACCCTCCCAGACCAAGGTGCCCACTGTGATCAGCCCCAGCAGCTGTAGCGTGGAGCTCATACAGAGGGATCATCAGCCCTCTCTCAGGCTGTCTTCCTGCTGCCCCTATGGTGGGATGCAGGTAGGGAGGAATACGCCCACCATCTGCTGGTGGGGTGTTTTCATTGTTGTTGGCTTCTCGCATTGCCAGCTGCAAAGTCACAGCGTGCTGGGGAAAACCGAGTGTGTTTTTCTTTTCCAGCCCTGTCCAACTGGATGATTTTGATGGGTACATCAAGGACATGGCCAAGGATTCTGATTACAGATTTTCTCTGCAGTTTGAGGTTAGTGTGCGGAGACTGTGCTCCCTGAGCTGCCGGGCCTGGGTCAGCCTTTGCAGCCGTTAGGTTTGTGTGGTGTGCTCTATGCTCTGCGGTGTCTAATACAGGCTGTTGCCGTGTGGGACAGCTTTACTCCCAGGTCTGCAGCATTCAAAGTGGATCTTGCTGTGGCTGAAGACCGCCTTCAGTAGCTGGTTCGAGTGGCTCATTACAGGCAGTTCAAGGCACTTGGCAGACCAACACACTTGTGTCAGTTTAGGACACACTGGCAGCAGGAGCTGAGTTCAGGCTTTTAGTGCCTTTGCTGTTATTGATGTGATGTCTTAAACCGGGGAGAAGCACTGGGCTGTGAAGGGAACCATGACATCAGAAATCACTTTAGGAGGCTCTAACCCAGTTCAGGTACCTTCTTGCAATTACCCAGATTTTGAAGTCAGATTAATTACATAAAACTAAAGAGCTCCTTCCCTGGGGCTGGTTCCTGAATCATGGAGAGGGAGTGGGGAGGATTGTCAGAGTGTCAGCACAGGGGGCTGCCATGTTCCTCTTTTGCCAGTGAGACGTCCTCTAGTGCATCACATATTAGGGGTAGATACTGAAGGCAATGACTGGAGAAGTCTTGTAGCCCTTCTCCAGGGTCACAGGCAAAAGCCACTTGAGCACTTGAAAACCTCTCAAATGGGGTTGGTGACCACCACAGAAATAACCTGGTTTGACACTGCTTTGGCCAGTTAAATGTGTATAGAGAGGAGCACTCCACAGTCACAGGCTTGGAGGGTGGCAGCATCAGGAGAACCCACATCATTGCTCTCGAGAGGTTGGGAGCCAAAGTCAGAGGTATCAGATACGGAAAGTCAGCATCATCCTGCTGTTCATATCTGTAGGGATCTGTGTATGATTTGGGGGTGGTACCTTCCACAAGTAATCACCTCACAAATAACTACTAGTGAGTGAGCTGTGACTCTGACCCTCGCATTGTCCTTTCGGTTACCCAGGAGCTTAAGCTGATCGGGCTGGACGTTCCCCACTTCGCTGCGGATCTTCCTGTGAACCGCTGTAAAAACCGCTACACAAACATCCTGCCATGTAAGTACAGTCCACACAGACTGTAGCTCAGCTCCCTCCAGAGGGAAAGAGGTTTAATAAGAGAATTGGAGAATCGCGACAGACCTTTTTGACTGAGAAAAACCTGTTGTAAAACCTGCGCTTAGGGAGAACCAGGCAATAGATGGTTTGTGTTAGCTCTGAAGAGATGTAGCTGTCTGGGAGTGTCTATAAGGACAGGAGCTCAGAAGTGAGAAGCACAAGGTTGTTTCTACGCATGAGCAGAATCGTGGTATTTCTCTGTTCTTTTGCTAAAACTTGAGGGAGCCCGAGGAGGCAGCAACTGGACAGTGTATTTGGCAGAAGAGCAACGGTTGTGCCCCTCCCCGTAGTGTTTACTGAAGCAGACGTTGCTCTCTGTTGGCAAATGTGGGAACTTTCTGGTTCTAATAGATATTCCCCCCACTTTCTATAGAATTGGTGTTGCCTGGTTGGAGATAAGGGCCATGTTTGAGGGACAAATTGTTGTTTTTCGCTTTTCCAGATGATTTTAGTCGTGTTCGGTTAGTTTCGATGAATGAAGAAGAGGGATCTGACTACATTAATGCCAACTACATTCCTGTGAGTACAGAGACGTGGCCAGTGTCCTGTCCAGCAGTTAGTGTGTCACCTGCATGTCAGCGTGTTCGGGAAGCTCAGGCACACCCTCAGCTCACAATGTTCTGCCTACAGGAAACGGGGGTTTTCGCCAGCCACAAAACATCGCAAATGCAAAATGCAGCAACCAGGAAGGGTTTTGGCAACTGTTGCTGCCCTGGGTGAATCATTGTGGAACCTAGGCTGGACAGGTAGAGAACTGAAGAGGAAGTGTTGAGCGTTCTTGTGGCTTTTAAAGATAGCCAGGAAAGCACAAACCTTCTGGTGCAGAATTTTTCCAGTTTCTTAGAGCACATGGAAAATGATTAAGGCAGACACTCCCCAGCTGACAGAACACCCACAGCCCAGATGATTTGAGGAGAGAATGTCTACTTTCTGCCTCCTCTCCGGTGCTCCTGTTGTGCTTCCCTCTGCCTGGCACAGGAGAGCCCCTTGCCAGGGAGTCACACACAGGGTTTAAGGATAAGATGAAGAGTGCACAGAGCTGAGTCACTTCGACACTGGGGTTGGGCTGGAGCCGCCTCAGCTGTTTCAGTGCTTGCCTGAGTCGCTCAGGCTTTTCCTGCCACTGCCACACAGGTTTTCCCATATGTTATCTCCTCTGGCTGTGGCTCCGAGTGAGATGCAGTAGGGAGAGCAGTGTCCAGGGTCGCCCTGCGTGGAGAGGAAGCCGGACACTACAGCATCTGTTTAGAAGAAGACCTGCACATGGGGACTGCAGGCAGGTGAGTGTTTCCGCACCCCTGCCATGAACAGAAGGCTGAGTCAGCATCATGGAAAAGAGAGGAGTCCTCCAGTGAGTCAGTAGAACCATTTCCTTGTCACTGGCTTCTCCCACATGTGCACTGCCAAGCGTGCTGCCCGCACTTTGTTTCTGTGTGTCAAGAGCATGAGCTGGAGCACTCAAGCACCTGCCAGTGCCTGAGCTCTCAGTGAATTACTGAAGAAAACTGCTCCAGCTCTTGTAAGCAGCAGTCACAACTCAGGACGCTTCTGTTTCATGGGGTTGTGGATAACAGGTTTTGTGTCCAGCTCAGTTCTGCTTTGTGTGGTTCACGTCTCTGCAGTGCCACTTGTGCAAGATGCTGACCATAGGAACAGGACAGGAGTGTCATCTCCGTGCGTGGCTTGTCCCAGCCATGGCTTCTCCACTGCCTTCCTGCACCCAAGCACAGGCACCAGTGGGGATCTGTGTCTCCGGCAAACGTAGCTCGTGCAGCCCAGCAAACAAACAATTCTGTGTGATGCCAAATCTCGGGGCCTGGAGGCAACCCTCTGTGCAAGGTGCTCCCAAAGCACACATAGTTTATGGTTGCCGTGGTTGGTGGTGCAGAAATCGCTCCCTTCACAGGGATCGTGTCGTGGGTTGGATGTTGTCTGTTGCTCTTACCAGGAACGTTGAGAAAACCTCCCCAAATGCGGGTTCAGTAATACAGTCTCAGCAAATACGGTTACAGCGGGCACCAACAGGGTTGTTCTGTAGACCTTTAGTTGTTTCAAACAGTGTTTTGGTTTTGGGGAGGGAAAGAGGCCTTTCCAACTGACAGTGTGTCGATAGAGACAGGAGAAGTTATGCAGGAATGCAGAGCTGAGCCTCAAGAGAACGTGGCGCTGACAGTCTCTCAGGAGTGTGGGCTCTCCATTTTTTTTAAGGAGGCTTCTAACTACTCTTTTACGAGTTTCTGGCATAAAGGACTGCTCATTGCTACCTCCCGTTGCACACAGTCCTGCTCATTGCTACCTCCCGTTTGTAGTGACTGCAGATCACCCCAAGATGAGCAGCTGGAGCAGCTGCAATTGTTTTTATGTCTGTAGCTGAAAAACTGCTTAGATCAGATTATCTGAAAGAAGCTGGGACTTGTCATTACTTGGGGGTTTCTTCCTGTTCTCAGAGCAAAGAATGTGTGTCAGAACAGATTCATCTTCTGTCTGCCTTTCTAGACAGTTCTGTCTTGGGAGCAGAAAACCTGCAGAACTGTAAATAAAAATAAAATTTAAAAGCAGAAGAAGAATGAAGTAGTTTCTTTAAATCAAAATGCACTTGAAGAAGCTGGAACGTGTGTGTGCCAGAGACAAACACGTGTGCTGAAGCACCACCTGTGCCTTTGTTTCCTCAGGGTTATAACTCGCCCCAGGAATACATCGCAACCCAAGGACCGCTGCCGGAAACCAGGAATGACTTCTGGAAGATGGTTCTGCAGCAGAAATCTCAAGTGATTGTCATGCTGACGCAGTGCAACGAGAAAAGAAGGGTACGTGACAAAATCACGCTCACAGCGTGAAAGGAACTGTGGGGTTCTGCCTTGTTTTCTGGGCATGAGGTGGCACCTCAGCCAGAACAAGACTGGCACTTCCCTCACTTACAGCAGATGTTTCAGGGTGCTCAAGGGGGACTGGAGCATCTGTCACTCCTTTCACGCTTTTGTCCTCCTCGTTGGAGGAGACGCTGATGGATCGAGGACTTATCAGCATGGAAGAGAGAGGGTTAAGGGCGATCTTGTCACTGTGTGTAAACACCTGATGGAAAAGACTGGAGGCAGGCAACACCAAAGAGGTGCCCAGTGACAGGGCAAGAAGAACTGCACACAAATTAAACAGATTCCGTCTGAGATCAGGAAACACTTTTTTACTGCAAGGATGGCTGAGCAGTGGCACAGCTGGCCCAAAGGTTGTGGAGTCTCCATCCTTGGAGATAGTCAGAAGCCATCTGGACCTGGTCCTGAGCCGCCTGCTCTAGGTGGCCCTGCTTGAGCAGGAGGGTTGGACAGGATGGCCTCCAGACATCTCTGCCAGCCCCAGCCTTTCTGTGGTTCTGTGCTTTTGACAACAACAATAAAAATAGAAAGGAGCTGTGTTTGACCTTTTCCTTGCCAGTGCAATGTGAGTGTTTGGAACGTAACTCCACACAAACGCACACATGTTCTTGTTCCCCGTGGTTGCACTGGTTTGCCCTGTTCTGCTAGAAAAAGGAACAGTCTGCAAACGCTGTGATTTTATTAAATTACACTTTTGACAAACACTGGCATTAAAAACTGTTGACTGAATCTGGAAGTGATGTGGAAGCAAAACTGTCCTCTCTCCAGGGAAGAAATCTTACCCTGTTTTCAGTCACGTGAGCCTGCCCATCGCTCTTTGGAGGGACCCTCACATGTCCTGGACCAGGATGTGAGGCTGACTTTGCTTTCTTGCTCTGCTGACAGTATTTCCATGCTTTGCTCTGTCAGAGCTCTGGTTGGCAGATCAGTGTGTAGAGACTGTCACAGGTAGGAATGATTCGGCCGAAAGTCAGTGCAGAGTCTCTCACCTGTTGTGGCAGCAGCAGGTAACAGGCGATGCAGACGTTCTGCAGACTGAGGCTCTGTGTGCTGCTGAGGGTGCTTCTGTGTGTGTGTGTGTGTGTGTGTGTATTTATGAAGCAGGTGTGTCCTTGTCTGCCTTCAGGTGAAATGTGACCATTACTGGCCTTTCACAGAGGATCCTGTCGCATATGGGGACATCATGGTGGAGATGCTGTCAGAGGAGGAGCACACCAACTGGGTTTATAGGAATTTCCGGATCAGCTATGTGAGTGAAACATGTCACATGGCCCTGCTGACAGGGCGGGAGTAGTTCTGGTCCAGCCTTTCTTTACCTTCGTCTGTTTCTGGCATTCGGTGGAAAATGCCTCAGGACCTGCTGTCGCCTGGGAACAAAGAGGGTTACTGCAGTAGGATTATTTAGCCTGACCCAGTAGAGCCAAACCTAGGGCGCTGCTTGCTGTGGGTTTGGTGATGACAGCCCCCACCTGTCCCCAAGTTCTGGGTTTCTTTAAGTTTCAAAGACAAAAGAATTTGTGCTGAGGATCTTATCCTAAGCCACTCGATTATTTTTTTTTAATAATACTGGGCATCACTGTCCTTTTGGTTATCCATTTTCTCTGAATCTTTCAAAGAAAATCTTTCAGGAGCCCAGCCTCAACTGCTGCCCAACCACATTGTTCTTTAGCTCTGGCAAAACAAGAAAAGGAGAGGGAGTGGAATAGAAAGAGGGAAAAAGTCTAAACTTGTAAAAGCACAATGCTTTGGATTTAAAATAATAAATGTGTATAACTAGAACATAATAACTAATAATAAAATAGATACTGTCATATAAAACAATAAAGTCAGGCCACTGTGAGGCAAAAGTGCCAAACCAAGTCCCAGAGCCAGACACCAGGGTTCATGCCCTTTTGACAGTGATGGCCTGGTGCTGCCTTCCCTTTGTAACCAAACAGCATGGAAGGTCTTTGCCACTCATCCTGGCTGCCTTTACTGTCACGGGCTATGTCTGAGAACAAAACCTCACCAAAATGGTAAAACACCACATGTCTGAGCGTGACAGTGCTGTGAGGACTCCTGTGAGCGTGCTGCTCTTCTGCTTCTCCCCTCAGGCTGATGAGGTGCAAGATGTGATGCATTTTAACTACACGGCCTGGCCAGATCATGGTGTCCCCCCGACCAATGCTGCTGAAAGCATCCTCCAGTTCGTACAGATGGTCAGGCAGAAATCGGCAAAGTTCAGTAAAGGCCCCATGGTCGTACACTGCAGGTGAGTGCCCCAAGGAAATGGGACAGCTAAAGGGTACCATTGGTAAATGGGTTGAGAAACTGTTGGGAGCAGAGATTAGGGGGTTGGTTCTGCTCACCTGGATGTGTTAAGGGTAAAGGATTAGCCCTCCTTTTTTAATGCAGAGGTGCTCAGATTCCAGCCTGCAACCACAGATGGCAAGGCTTTGCTTTATGGAGGAGCATCACTGATTTGAACGCTATCAAGAGTTGGCCAGCTCAGGCCCTGCTCCCTCATTTCACAGAATCCGAGAATTGCCCGGGTTGGAAGGGATCTCCAAAGGGCATCTAGTCCAGCCCCTCTGCAGTGAGCAGGGACATCCTCAAATAGATCAGAGCCTTGTCCAGCCTTACCTTGAGTATCTCCAGGGATGGGGTGTTACCTGCCTTCCCTGGGCAACCTGTTTCAGTGTTCAACCCCCCTCCTGCTAAGGAACTTCTTCCTAGCAGCAAATTTAAATCTACCCTTCTTTAACATGAAACCATTGCCCCTTTTCACACCTTCACTATGTGGATGGTACAGTCTGGCCACCAGCCTGCCCAGAGTGCTGCTCCCCTGCAGATGTGTGTCTCCTCCAGATCCTTCTCCTCTGCTCACTTTGCTCTTGGTACGTTCAGGAGGTGACACCAAGAACACTCTCCTGTGTAGCAGTAGCACCAGTTTCCTGTGCTAGGAGTGATGTGCTTTCTTTTATTTTGCTTTTCGGGTGGTTTTCTGAGAGAGAGGTTCTGTCAGCTCCATCTCTAGTGCATTGTCGTATGGCCTCAAGTTGCTCAGTTACTTGGCCTCTGGGTGCCGCTGCCATGTTGGTGCCGATATCAGACCAGGAACTGGACTGGTTCCTGAAGCATTGCTGACTTCAAACCTCTTTGTGGCTCTTTGTGTGAGAGGCACTCAGAGCGTGTTTCTGAGATGCACACAAAGACGTGGTTTGCGACGGAAGGATGCACATTCGTGGTGGTGTCATACTCCTAATAGAAGGCAAGGCTGGATAAGATCCAGCTCAGCCAGCCCTACGTCAGCCATGATCAGGCATCAGCTAAGGTGCTGTGGAGTGTGTCACCACCTTCCAGCGCTGTATTTGCTGGTGCTGATGTGATGGTTGGCACCGGCTCTTCTCTTGCCACCGCTTTGCACACATTTGAGAGCTCCTTCCCAGGAATGGTGTTCCACAGCAGGATCACAGCTGGTTTTCACAGGAGGCACTCAGTGTTCTACTGGAATACAAAACCACCACAATATTGTACAGAGTGCTGCATCTGGGGAGGAACAACCCCGTGCATCAGTACAGTTGGAGACTGCCCTGCTTGAGAGCCGCTCTGTTGGGAAAAGGACCTAGGACTGCTGGTGGACCCAAGAAGGCAAATCGCATTCTGGGGAGCATCCAGAAGAGTGTAGCCTCTTTCCCCTCTACTCTGAAGGAATTCTGCCTGAACAATGGATGAAGGGTTGCACAGCATTAAATCCCAGGATTCGCCATCCTGTCTGAGCTCAGGCTGGCTGCTACTGATGATCACAGCTGCAGAACACACGGGTCTTGCAGTAGCCCTGATTTTCCCGTACATCCCCCCATCAGAAAGGCCTGAAATGAAGTGGATGTCTGTGTGTGTTGCAGTGCCGGAGTGGGGAGAACAGGAACCTTCATAGCCCTGGATCGGCTCCTACAGCACATCCGTGATCATGAGTTCGTGGATATATTTGGCCTGGTGTCTGACATGCGCTCCTTCAGAATGTCCATGGTGCAGACAGAGGTGAGATTGGTTCACTGCAAACCGTGAATGTATAATCAGACTTGTTTCTTAACTCTCTGCAGTGTGTTCATGGCCAATGACTGTAGTTCCCCCTGAGCAGTTCCACAAAAGAGTGGATGAATATGAATAGATCAAGTAACTGTTCGGTCTCGTTGCATTATTGTTGTGTCGTTCATCTGCTGCGTGGGTGTGTCTGATGTCATATCTACAGTCTCCTGGTTGTCTTCCAGAGAGGATGAGGTCCTCTTGCCTGCTGTGAAATTAAAACAAAACACATGCAGTAGGAGAGATGAACATTTAAAGATTTCAAGCCAATTTGAAAAGATCTGGGCTTGTTGAGGGCAGGAGATGGCTCCACTTTCAGAAAGCCAGTCACACTTGTTCAAGAGGGTGTCGTCTGACCCAGCGCAGGAACTCAGTTTACATTACTGATGTAATGACAAGCAAAACCGAGTCTGCCAGTCCCCCTCCTGGCCCCTCTTCCTGCCCAGATACCTACTAGGTAGTTCTATTCGTAAGGCAAATGTCAAGGGAACAGTCATGTTGTCAGGGCATATAATGGAAAAACAGTCACAAACTCTGTTCTCAGAGAAGCAGCTTTTACGCACTTGAACCCTTCCTAGGCCCTCTAGTAGTGACAGAAAGACTTCATGTCTGTTGTACTGGTTAGACACAGTGCAAGCTGGTACCTCCATGCAGTGGGAGGTGCCACCACCAGTGTCCGCAGTCTAACTCTGGCAGGCAATTTGCTGCCAAGGACTGCTGAATCCAGAGCAAAGCAAAGAAGACTTGGAGAGGGGCTGTATCGGAGCTGGAGTAGGTCTGCTTTATATACCTGACTGCTATGTGTGCAACAAATTGCACCTGAAATGTTTTCATGAACTTCGTGTTCCTTCATGCTGTGCTGCTTCCTCTCCCATCATCGTTTAAGTTATTAATGAAAGATGCCAGGGCAGCTCTGGTGGGTTTTGTGCTTCTCCAGCTGCTCCCTCTCACAACTGCAGGCTGTTCTTCTGGGAGCAGATCCCTCATTCACTGCACCGTTTGCGGGGCTGCTCAGGGAACGCCAGAGCAGCTGTGCAGGCTGTCGCTGTGGACTCGCGAGCTGTTTGACTGCTGGGGTGTCAATCATGTGTCTGAGGTGCAACAGAGCCCCCTCGTTTTGTCTTTCTTCCAGGAACAATACATTTTCATTCACCAGTGTGTGCAGCTGATGTGGCAAAAGAAGAAGCAGCAGTTCTGCATCAGCGATGTCATCTACGAGAACGTCAGCAAGTCCTAGTTCAGAGTCACAGGTGGTAAGTCGGGCAAGTCTGGCCCTGCGCTGTGCCAACGGCTTCTCATCCCAGCTGCTTAGCAGCAGCCAGTGTCTCCAGTGTTTGCTCCAGGAGCTTTGCTGGTTTGGAGCTTCCCAGGCCTCATCTCCCTCTGAGGTGATGTTCATGTACTGGAAAGTGCCAAGATAATCTCTCCAGCCTCCCAGTACTGCCTCACTCATTGTTCAAAGAAAATACCTGGGCGTCCTGAGCGAGCCGTCCAAGCTTAAAGGTTGGAAGGACTTTAATAACCCACAGTCCTTCTCGTGTCAGTTACCAACTGCCAGGTGTCCAAGGCCAGCAGGGGTCTGGGGATGCTCTGCCAGCCAGCACTGCTCCTGTGGCAGCAGAAGCTGCTGGAGGGCTGGATGGTAACAGAAAAGCTCTGACATGAAGTCTGGGGAGTTTTCTCCAGAAATCTAGGGAAGAGGAAGTGTCTCAGACTGGTACTACCATTAGCAAAAGCAATGCAGCCAGCCCAGGCCTGTCCCCAGCTGTAGGTGGCTTTGGTCTGCTGCTGGAGACAAACTGTGAGGAGCTATATCACTGCTGATTAAGCTAATGAACTGTAGTTGGTTAGGGGGCAGGAATAACCCACCCGTAACCTGGTATTTGCTGCCGGGTGAAGCTGTAAGCTACAGACTTTTGGGCTGCTCAAGAAGCTGGTGGCAAGCCAGGCCAAGGGCACAAACCCTAGCCCTCCCTGCTGTGTGTCTGTGGTGTTGCACACGTGCCATCGTCAGCCTCTGCGTACGGAATTCCTCTGGCACGAAGGGAATCCTGATTTGCCTCAGCTTCCCAAATACGCAGGAAGTCCTGGAGCCCAGCTGCCTGTACTGGTGGCCTGCAGCCCCAGCCTACATGGAGGGCTGGTAAAACTAAACCTCAAGGACTGTATTTATTTCCCTTTTTCTTTCTAAAGCCTTCTGTTTGCTCCATTCCAGGTAAGACCATGAAGCACACCCATCTCCCTTTGCTTCTGACTATGTTCTTTTGGTGACTGAGAGAGCCAGTTGTTCTGCCGTGAGAGATCGCTGCTTTGCAGGACACGGCCAGTGAAAGAGACGCTTTAGAAGCACTGGGGAGACGAAGCCTTAACGCGCCTCTGGTGTCCTTTGAACTGCTTCATTTCTGGACATTTTGTAGAACACTGGACCAAATCCAGCGGAACTCCGTGAAGGAAAAGACACTGTATGTGCCCAGAGCAGATGGCGCCAGTGCTGGGCTTTTGTTTGGTACTTCGGGTTGAGTTCTTCATTTCACTTTTTGTTCTGTGCAGGTGGGGCCTAAGGGTAAAGTGAGTGCAATATTTGGGCTGTGGGCTTTCTTCACACGTCACTGGTCTGTGCTGCCGTCCGTAGGAGAGCGGGCGCTGTTAGGGTCCAGCGATACCTCAGTGCTGAATAGTGAGGCATGGACTTAGAGGAGGAAATTGTGAGATTGTGAAGAGGAGGATGGGAGGGAGGGGGGTTGCTGAGCGCATGGCTCTAGATGTTTTCTACAGCACCCATGGACTGGGGCCTGGGGGGAGCGCGACACCTGAGGACTGGACTGATGAGCAGAAATCCAAACGATGAAGCCTGAGTCTGAAGCAGGCAGCTGACACAAGAGACAGAGTGGGTTTGGTTCTTGACTGTGCTCCTACTGATCAAGCAGGGGATCACTCTTGTTGCCAACCCTTGCAGTAGCGTCACGATCAGGCTCTTGTTGTAGGTGACTCTAATCAAAGCACAGCTGAGTTTCAAGCTGGGATGTCTTAGACTCCACTGCTGTAGCATTTTGCTGTCCGAGCAGTCTGTGGTGCCTATATCCCTCATTTGTTTATTATTTTTAATAAATATCACTCCTGTGTAAAATCATGAAGCTAATTCAGTTTTGGGGGGTGGAAAGGAGAAAAGAAGTGCTTTGACGGACAGGATGGCGGGATGATTTCTCCGAGCCAGGAATTCACAGTGTTACACAAACAAGGTTTGGGAATGTGATGGGCTGCTTCTTGCTTCATGGCTATAGGCTGCCCAGCGTGGGTGCAGATCCCTGCAGGGGTTCAAGGTCAGAGTGGGGGGGGTGGGGTTTCTTTTCACTGTCATTTTCAATTCTATCAGAATAATTAGCTCTAGATCTTTCTTTTGCCTCTGTATAATCCCGGTCCATCCTTGTGTATTGTAACGTGGGTGCTGTCAGCGTGGATGTCGATGGCATTTCTGTTACCTGTTGCTTTGTGTCACCTCACGGGAAGATGGGTGAGAGAAATTGCGAGGGGGTTTGAGGTTGCTGTGGAGGCATTTAAGACCACTGGGAGAAACTGGGAGAGGGTTTGGCGTGGGGATTCGTGCGAGGATGGACGGTGCAACGGCTTTCCCAGACGAGATAGTTCTGCGGCTTTCACAGAATCACAGCAATCACAGAAGGTTACAGGTTGGAAGGAACCTTGAAAGATTATCTAAGTCCACGTCACATTAAGGGAGCAGTGGATTTGGCAGGGAGTAAACTCCTTTACTTTACAGGTTCAAGTCCTGAGCGATGTCCAATTTCACACTATGAGTCCAATAACTAGGTCGGGTTCACGTGCTAGTGCCACACTACGAGTCCGTATAACTCGGATTCGCTAGATAGCGTGTTCTGTTCTCGTCTAGCCACAATCTATGGGCTCGCGCGGTGTCCAGTGAGGAACGGCAAGGCCAGTTCACGCGAACAAGAGTCGTTTATTAGCGCAACAGATTTACAGGTTCTTTATGGATTGTCGGTGATGAGC
>VXBP01006626.1:119154-146454 GCA_013400115.1 Rhinopomastus cyanomelas | reverse complement strand
GCGGTGGGGTCAGTCCGGGGCCAGGCCCGCAGCTTGTTCGGAAGCCGTGGCAGGCTGGGGCTGCTTCGGGAGCCGCTGCCCCCCCGGGGCCGCGGTTCCCCCCCCCCCCCCGCCCGTTCCCAGGGCGGTGGGGGGGCACTGCCCTCAGGGCCACAGCCCCCAAAAAAGGTGCGAAACAAAGACGCTGCACCGGTTTTTATAGGCTCCCCCCAGCCCGTCTTTCAGGGGCAGGTCACAGGACAGACGCTTCTGGGAAAGGGTCCTGTGACCTGTGCAACCGGGGACAGGTCCCCCAGAACACAACACAACTTTTCTTCCTCATGAAAGCACTTCTACAAGTTTTAGCAGTTCTCAAACTGCAACAGCAATATTATGTAAATATCCTTGATCTTGATGGTCCTGATAAGACAAAATGATCTCTTCTAAAATAATTAGCCTGCACTTCAGGACACAGCCAACCTAGATAAAACTCTTTCTAAATTCCTTTGAACAATCTTGAATCTTAACAGCCCTGCAGGCTTTGGCAATATTACATAAATATCCTTGATCTTGATGGTCCTGATGATATGACACAATGGTAATAATTAGTCTGCACTTTAAAACAAGACCAACTAAGATAAAACTCTGTTTGTAAATGGTTATATGTATTGAAGTTTCCATGGCTTTGATCCTGAAAACATGAGTGTAAACAGCTGAATCTAAGAGCATAAAGTAATCTCCATATCTTCTACTATTCACATGGCGTAGGGTAGGTGTATGCTTAAATTGCAGCAAAACTAGATTGGTTATTAAAAGTTGTGTAATGGCACTTCACAGAATCACAGAATGTTAAGAGGCTGCAAGAGACCTCTGCAGATCATCTAGCCCAACCTCCATGCTACAGTGGGTTCATCTAGAGCAGGCTACACAGGATCACATCAAGGTGGGTTTTGAGAATCTAGAGATACTCAAAACCAGAATCCAGAATGAGGTTCCACAACCCCTCTGGGCAGCCTGTTCCAGCACTCTGCCTCCCTCAAGGTGAAACAGTTTCACCTCATGTTTAGGTGGAATTTGATGTGTCCTAGTTTCTGCCCGCAATCCCTTGTCCTTTTGCTGGGCACTACTGACACCTACCCGTTAGACAGTGGCAAGCTTTCATAAGCTCCCCTCCCAGGCTCCTCTTCTTCAGGCTAAACAGATCCAGGTCTGTCTGTATCTACTTGTGTTAACCGTGAAGCCCAGAAGTGGACACACTACTCCAGCTGTGGTCTCACTAGGGCACAGCAGAGGAGAAGAAACACATACTCTCTTATGCATTCCAGAATTCTATTTGCCTTCTTGGCCACAAGACCGCAGTACTGACTCATGGTTAACTTGTCCACCAGGACTTCTGGGCTCTTTTCCACAAGCTGCCTTCCAGCAGGTAAACCCATAATCTGTGCTGGTCCATGGGGTGATTTCTTCCCAGATTCAGGACTCTTACCTTGAAGCTCACCTTGCTGAACTTTATTCAGTTCTTCTCACCCAACTCCCCAGTGCATCCAGGTCAGGTTTACTTTGAGTAGGTGTGACTAGCCATGTGTCTTCATTTCACGTGGTAACTCTTGTATTTCACCAGCTGGAAAGTTTGATCATCGTACTTTTAACAGGGTTACTGGCAGGTGGAAAGATTCACCCTAGTTTTCATTCAGTTTTCCATTTCTTGAGATTTCTCTGAAAAAACTTCTCTCTTGCTGTCAAAATTTCAGCAGGGTTCTCTTAAGCTTTTTCACTTCATGTTTGTATTTGTTTAATTCTTTTTGAAGAAGATATTATTCATCTAGTGGCAGTAACTGAGAATAGACTTCCTCGTTGCAATAATCTCTTGATTTGCTCCTACTTCCTTGTTCATGCTATTCTTTTACCAGACAGAGAACTTACATCCATGCTAACTTTTGAAGTATGCCAAAACAGAGTGAAATGCAGCTATCTTACAACTGAGGCATGTACTACTTTAACTTCCAGCTTGTACTGCTTGAATTGGCATGACAATATAAGATGAACATTTTCTAACAATAAGATGTTTTGCATTGCCACTGTGCTTTTAATATCACATTGACTAAAGCAGCCCTAAGAAGTACGTATGAAAGCCTCATAAAACAGTAATTTCTCTACATGAATACTAGAGACACTTCACTCTTTCTGTACTCAGTTTTTACACAAGCAATTAATTCTAACAATGGCAAAACACTACATAGTGGTGTCAAGGGTTTTAAAACCTGAGAAAAAACAATTAATTTAGTTAATGTGCTAACAAGGAAGCTTCAGAAAACACTTATAATTGCAGGCAAAATAAACCCCTAACTTGATTTGGAGAAAAAAACAGCAAGCCATTTAATTCACCTCATAAAGAATTCACCCCACATGAAGACATGTGGCAATTAATCACATGTTCTTATACAACTGGGCCAAATGTCAATGTTCAGACCTTCAAAGGGAAGAGATTTTGAGCCATTCCTGATTTTTGTGTAATTGTAGTGTCTATCAAATCCATGCATACGTCTCTCAGCATGGGCAGGCATTTTAAAGTCCAGTTCTCTCTTACATGTGCTTCCATGCCAATTCTCCATTTCCAGTGTGCCAATTCCTGTGGCCACAATCAGGGTAAGAACTCTCTTCATTTCAGCAAACCATGGAATTCAGATGAAATCTTCCTTCCAATGATCCTTGAGGGACCATGTTCTCTCCTTAATCATTGTATTTCCAGGGCAAGATGACTGTCAAGTCCAGCATTCAGTGACATATGTTGTCTCCTCGAAACACAGATGAAAAGCGAAGTCAAAGGAGAAGGAGGAGCTGGAAACCCAAAACCAAAACTCCTACCCATTCTGTTCAACAAACTCTTTGTTAGCAGAGGTGCAGAAATGTGGCTTGCGATTTGGCTTGCAGTTTTCAAGACACACATCACCAAAAATCCCAAACCACTACAACCAGGCAAAGCTTCCACTGTATATTTTATTTTAGTTTCTATTTCATTTATGAAATAATTTACTTTTTTTAAAAAGGAAACCATTACTTTTTCTGCTGGAGATCTTCCTCTTTCCTCACTTTGAACAATTCCAACTTTCTTCTTGCCCATGTTAAACTATTTATTTTCTTTTCCATTCCCTCTCTTTGTTCTTCCCTCTTGCCCATGCAGCTAAGGTGTGATTTTTACCATTGACTTACAAGCTCAATAGTGTGTACTGTACAAGGCTGGGATTTCTAAAATACTGGGAATAAAGGAGGTGGAAAAACAATACAAACCTACATCTTTG
Source organism: Rhinopomastus cyanomelas (assembly GCA_013400115.1). Classification (NCBI taxonomy): domain Eukaryota; kingdom Metazoa; phylum Chordata; class Aves; order Bucerotiformes; family Rhinopomastidae; genus Rhinopomastus; species Rhinopomastus cyanomelas. The sequence goes on along the minus strand of VXBP01006626.1, from coordinate 143,176 downwards.
ATTTTCCAAGGCATATACCTCCTTGTAACTGTGCACAGCATAGCAAACTGCCTAAATTTTCTCTTCCTGAAGTCACAGACACAAAAAGCAAATGGTGCAGTCCTTGTAGTCCCTGAGATTGCAATATACACAGTTGCCACAGGATGATTTTCTTGCCTGAACCCAAATGAAACAGTACATGCCTTGGCTCCTTGGCGCTGCTCTCCCAGGCAGCAAACTGTCTTTTTATAAGCTCATTAACAGACAGAAAAACCTCCAAAGAAAGGCTATAAACACAAACTAAGAGAAATGAGAGGTGGGGGTGAGAACAAAAACAGAGTGGAAGAAACTTGTTGAAAATGAATATACCAAGAGACACCTGTTGGCACACAACTTTTAGGTAGCCCCAGGAGCCTCAGCTTAAAAAGCTAGAGGAAATACAAGTTTCCTCTGCATGGGATGACCTATTTTTTTTGTTGTATTACACAGGGAAAGGGGAGCTGGAAGCAAAAGTATAGCACCTGCAAATGGTTGCATAGCTTATAGCACTCAATCATTCCCATCTGTCAAGCCTGAGGCTTTCTAGGGCCTGGAAGATGATAGCAATGTGTAATACAGTGGCGGAACAAGTCTGGTCTCTGTGTGCGTGTGCAGTGACTGGATCACAAAAAACAAGTAAAACATGTATTGGAGGAACATTATGTTGTAGGTTCTGCTCTTCTGCAAAGTTAATTCTGTGATACTTGAATGTCTGGTAGACACTCATTCATCACAATCTAGATGCCCTAGATGTAGAGAATGTATTTCTGTACATTGCAGTTGTTACTGAAATGCTGCCTAAACAAGAAAAGGGCAAGTTATTTGCTCAGGACTATGGCATTTTTCTTCAAGTACTGTGCTGCAGTTCATGACACAAAATTGAAAGTAAGAAAGATATAACCTGTTTAAAAAATTCCATAATCTCTGGGCTCATAGAATCACAGAAGGCACTGGGTAAGAAGGGGCCTTTAAATTCAAAGGTCATTAGTTCAGTCCTCCTGCAGTAAGCAAGGGCTTGTGCAACTGAATCAGGTTGTTCAGAGCCTCATCCAGCCTCACCCTAGATGTCACAAAGGATGGGGCCTCTACCACTTTTTTGGACAACTTGGGCCAGTGTGTCACCATCCCCACTAAAAAAATCTTCTTCCTTATATCTTGTCTAAATGTCTCTTTTACTTGAAAATCATTACCCCTTGTCCTGTCATAACAGGTCCTGCTAACAAGTCCCTCTCTATCTTTCTTGAAAACACCCTTTAAGTACTGAAAGGGTGCAATAAGGTCACCTCAGAGACACCTTTTTTTCAGGCTGAACAAACCCAACTTGTGCAGTCTGTTCTCACAGCAGAGGTGTTCCAGCCTTGTGATCACTTTTGTGGCCCTCCTCTGGACTTGCTCCAACAGGTCCATGTCCTTCTTGCATTGAGGACCCCAGAGCTGGACAAAGTACTCCACGTAGCATCTCATCCATGCAGGATAGGGGTGAAGAATAATCTCCTTTGATCTGTTGGCCACACTTGCTTAGATGCAGCCCAGGATGTGATTTGCCTTCTGGGCTGTGAAAGCGTATTGAAGGCTCATGTCCAGCCTTTCATCCACCAAGTCCTTTCATACCCCCAAGTCCTTCTCCACAGAGCTGCTCTCAATTACATTGTCTCCCAGTCTGTATTGATATCAACGATTGTCCTAACCCAGCTGTAGGACTTCACACATGGCCTTGTTAAACGTGATGAAGTTTATACTGGCCAACTTCTACAACTTGTCCAGGTCCTTCTGGATGACATCCTGTCTATCTGGTTTATTGACCACAGCACTTGGCTTAGCGTCATCTGCCAACTTGTTGATGCTGCACTCAATCCAGCTATCTGTATCACTGAAGAAAATATTAAACAGCACCGGTTTCAGTATAAACCCCGATGGACACCACATGACAACAGACTCCATGTGGACATTGAGCCATTATGCACTACTCTCTGGAGGCGATCATCAACCAATTCTTATCCACCAAACACTCCACCCATCAAATCCTATCCAACTCAGAAAGAAGGATGTTGTGGGAGACTGTAAAATTCCTTACAGAAGTCCAGACAGATGATGGCCGCAGCCCTACCCTTGTCCACATGGGGATTGTATCAGACTGTACTACAGTGAATGTAAGCTTATAAAAATGCACGGGCCTCTTGGCAGCCACCTGAGTAACCAAATGTGGAGCTCATTTACAGTCTTTCAGGAGTCATGCCTTGAAATCCTGAAGCCCTTTTAGTACAATTATGTACAGTCAATACAACTGAGATCTTAAAACCTCAGAACTTCGAATAGCTAAAACTGCTTGTGATATGCAGTATAATATGATTGAAATAATTTTACATCATTACCTTCATGAGTTTGGTGCTCTTCACTACCTGATTACATCTTTGATAACAAGATGGCATGATACCACACACCTTCACTTTTTTGTAGGTAAAACGACTCACCATTTAGAAACAAATGAATGATTTCCATACATAGATATGCCCAGGCCTATTTTTTCCTGAGAAAAGAATACAAACCAGCTACAATTGCTGTCTTAACTGCTAGGATTTCCTGACATGTTATTTGCACTACCGGATGACACTGATATGGGATGCCATGTTAATTGGCAGAGAGTTCTCACCCCATCAGTGCCCATGACCTCACAGCTTATCACCTTCAGTTCCCACTGACTTTATTGTGGTAACTATCCTTAAGAAGGAGCCATAAAGATGACAATAAAAGAAAGAAATCTAGCGTATATTTCTGGAGAACTAACTGGTATGTTACCTGATCCATTCTGAATTTCACTGTGTCCCTCTCTGAAAAGAAATGGTGGTATTTATTTTTCCTGTTTTTATATAATTCCAGCATGTAGAAACTCCCTGGCCCAGACTTTTGTCTGGCTGACACTGATAGACATTGGAGAATTATGGGAATTTTGCTTTGGTATGACATTGAAAGAAAAAACTTGGATACATCTCATGGTTCAAACCTGGTATTATTTAATTTTACTGTAGCAACCTGGGTTGTGGTATTAACAAATTTGTTAAACTCTTCGTAATTTCACATGATATGCTATTCACATGACAGACTGAAATACAATTCTAGTATATCTGTCAGTCTTAAGTGGATTATCTTTACAGCAGATGGCCCTGAAAAGGCTGGCAAACAAAGTTCACTGACGGTCTGAAACACACTACAGAAAACTTAATATAAACATGTCAAATGGCAGCAGAGGCAGGCAAGATTTTTTTCAGTCTGTGATATAGTCCGAGTCCTTTAGTAATATACAAAATACACTTTATTTCTGCTCTCAGCAGAGTTTCTGAAGTATCACTGCCTGTCTTTTAACTACAAAGAACTAAATACTTTTAACTACAGCTCCAGCTACAGTACAGTAGTAATAGTGTACTGTATATAGCAGACGTAGAAGAAATTATTTATGAACTTATTAGTCTGGGTTCAGCTATCTTTGAATGATTTTCAATATCTTCTGACATCACGATTTTCACTGTCTTACACTCTACTTGACAACTAATATTCTTTCCAATAAACATACAGATATTTATTGAGAAAAGGTAAGATTCTTAGAAAACTGCAGCAATTACTGTGGTAGTAAGTACTGTGAATTAATCTCTAGGATATAATAACATGGCAACTGATCCTAATTCTGGATGCTTGTGTTGCTCAGACCAGCTCACAAAGATACAGTTGTTTCAGAAATGTTCCTGAAGAAAGCTCCCAAGTCAGATCTTGGCCTACTGAAAAATATTTGGCAGCAATGTAGTAGACATAGGTTTGCTCACTCCTCTGCTGTGACAAGACCCACTGTGCCCTTTCTCTGATTAACCTTTTGAGCATGCAGCAGTTGTAAATTACTTCAAACAAATGTGAACTGGCAGTGTTAGGTCAAAGGTTGGACCTGATGATCTCAAAGGTCTCTTCCAACAAAAGAGATTCTATGACTGCGACACACTGTCATCTGACTGCAGCGTGACGGAAGTTGAGGTGGACAGTGACTCCTGTGACAGACTTTCTCGAATGAAGGCAAGGTGGAGCACTGGCCAGAAGAAGAAAAACCTGTTTCTCCAGTGTGGGGTACTCACCTTGCAGCAAGCTTAAAGGCTGCTGCAACCAGCAAAGCCAAGTAACTCCTGCTGCTTCCTGTGCAGTGAGAGCCTGTAGCAGAGCTGACAATACAGAGCAACCTGTAGCACTCACTGGTAACACAGAGTGGCATCTCTGCAGCACAGCCCGGAGTCAAACCAAGGACAGCTATTTCATTCAGCCAGGAAAAGGGAAATAGTGGGTATTCTCCTGTGGCTATGAGTGACCACACTTCTGCTGAACACCAAATCAGCATTCCCCCCAAACAGCACTGAGCAGAGGGCAAAGTACCCATGTGAACACTGAACACCTTCTGTACTTGTTTCGGATCACTTAATGTCTCCAGTTCTGGTGCATCTCATATCTGACACTTTGCTTATAGGGCCTAAGATACTGCAACAGCAGTGGCAACAATCCAATGTCACTCAAAAAGTTAGAGCTTTTCAATTAGAGCACACAAGGAAAAACACTTCTAAGACTCCTGAAACACTCAAGACACTAAATAATTGGTATTGGTATATGTATACGAACTGGAACTATCTGCCAGAACTTCACACTTGTTATTACTTCTATTTTGAACTGTGATCATTGCATTATAGCATACCATGTTGGAAGGCACCTCAAGGATCATTTGGTCCAACCTGGGGAAATCATGGCATAAGTAAAAACCACCAGCACTTATTCCAGATGGATCTTAAGTGTTCAACGTTGGGGAAAGCAACAGTCTCCTGGACAGATCATTCCAATTGCCCTTGTTGTGAAATCGTTTCCTCTTTTAACTAATTGAAACCTCCCTAGAAGTAACTAGTGTCCATTACTCTTTGTATTTCCCATATGACTCCTTGTAAATAAGGAGTCTATATATTCTTTGTAGTTACCACTTACCTTTTCTCAAGGCTGGATCACAGAATTACTGAAGCTAGACTCTGATTATCTTTATGTCCCTTTTCTGTACCCTGTCCAGCCTGTTCACATCTTTTGTACAGCACTCCATGTACATCCTGTCAAGTACTGTGTAGAGTGGGATAATGAATTTTTTATCTCAGCTGGTAATCCCCTTATGCACACAACACAGAATCCTGTTGACTCTTTGCTGTGGCAGCGCATTGTTCATTCATGTTGAGGTTTTTGTCCATCAGGACCCCCAGACCCCTTTCTACAGAGTCACTCTCCAGACTGGTAGATCCCACTCTGTGATGCACTTATGGAAAATGCTTTCCCAGGTACCAGATCTTATATTTGCCCTTGCTGAACAGCATCAGGTACTTATAAGCCCACTCTTCCGGCCTATCTAGGTCTTCCTGCAGGAAATCTCTCTGTTCTGTGGTGTTTATACTTCACCCACATCCTCACCGAGTTTGTTATCATCAGCAAGCTTCATCAAGGTACACATGATTATGTCATGCAGATCAGTTATGAATGTATTAAACATAGCTGGGCCCAATACGAATCCCTGGGGGGTGCTTGTGACAGGTTAAGAGTCTGAGCTATTTACCACCTCACACTGCACATGACTGGTTCCCACTCAATGCAAAAATAATTTGTCTAGACTCTAATGAATATGTTTCCTTAGGAGAAGGCTGTGGGGAACTATAGAGGAAACCCAGGTAAGGTCACAGTATCACAGTAATGATAAGGTTGGAAAAGACCTTAAAGATCATCCAGTCCAACCCAAATCCAAAAAACCCAGTAATCCTAACATCTACATCATGCCACTCAGAACCTCATANGGGGCCCAAAACTGAACACAATACTCCAGGTGTGGTTGATTTGACCTCAGTGAATCCATGCTGGCTTTGCCCAATCACGTGGTTCATTTGACTTGTGATAGTCCCCAGAATGATGAATTCCAGGAGTTTCTCAGGGACTGAATCAAGATTGATTGTGCTTATAATTCCTTGGATCCCTCTAAGTTCTTCCTGTAGATGGGGGTGACATTAACTTTTTCCCAGTGTCTTGGGATGTCCCCTGATTTCCATGATTTCTCCAAGATTATGGAGTAGTTGCCTTGCAATGACATCAGTAGTCTCAAACGCTCTTGGGTGGATTAACACTCATTGACTTGCAGGGGTCAGTCTCTTGTTGTAGTTTGCATATCCACTCTTTCTTCAGTGATGGTGGGTCTGTGTTTGCATTGACCAACACTGTTGGTATAGACAAAGATGAAGGAAGTATTAAAAAACTCCGCCTTTCTAGTGCTGTTGGTGACTAATTTGCTTGTCCCGTTCAACAGCGGGTCAACATCTTCCTTCTGACTGTTGCTTACATAACTGAAGAAGATTTTATTGTAGTTTTTGACATCTCTGGTCAATTTCAATTTGAGGTGAGCTTTTGCTTTTCTAATTGTGTCTCTGCACACCCTAGCAATGCCCCTGTAGTTCTCACCAGGTATTTGTCTGCTTTTGTGTCTCTGGTACACTTCTCTTTTGATTTTGAGAAGATTCAGAGGCTTGCAGTTAAGCCCTGCGGTTTTCCTGCTTCATCTACTTCCTTTACCTTTAAAGGAGTGGACCTTTTTTGCACTTCCAGCAGAGCTTTCTTGAAAAACTCCTAGCACTCACAGGATCCTTTGTACTCACAAAGTACAAAACTTCTCACAAAATCCCTCCAAACAGAGGGATTTTGAGCAAACTGAAGTTTATTCTTCTAAAATCTAACACGTTTGTCTAAAACCTTTGTCTTGACAGTGGAATGATTCTGACTGTAACTGAGATAAGTAGCTGTAAAGGCAATATAGGGAAAACTAAAGAGAGACAGTGGCATATAGAAACATCATTACTAATGAAGACAACAAAATGTTGAGAAATCAAACATCTAGAAAAATATTTCAGATTAAGCAAGATCACATTGTTTGTGGTTCCAAAAGCAGGAAAAGACAAAAAAATTGGTGTTCTGCAATACATTGTAAAAATGCTCCATAGAAATTGTTATCATGTGTCACATTTAATCTTCTGGAGTACTTCGGGCTCTCATGGAACATACAATATGTGAAACAACAGTAAAGGGAAAATAGATCTGAAACAGTAAGTTCAATATAGCACTGAGCTAATATATGATACCAGTGGTATCTAACAGCATGAGGTATTGTTGTGAGGCTGTAAGTAAGGATGCCTTCTACAAATCCTATTATGCTTTTGTAAAGAGAAAGACCAAATCACAGGCTAGATCTGCAAACAGTACAGGTGTTGTTTGTGAATAATCTTAATGGAAACATAATCTATCTTTGAGCACAAAAGAAAAAAAGGGTCTATGCTTTGCTAAGATGTAAACAAAATGCAAAAAGCATTCTTAACTATGTTGTAGTGTTTTCCTTTACATCTTACATGAGATCTGAAACAGTAAATATTCTCCTACTATTAGTATTGGTGTTATAGTTTCAAATGGAAATAAATATTTCATTGACTTTGGTAGCTTTTGGGCTTTGTAAAGTGCAAATTTACCTTAGGCTTATTATTCCAAAACTGCCTGTTTTCTAGAAGTTCAGTTCAAGTTTCATTTTATTCACACAAAGTGAAACCTAAGCTGTATGTTAAAAAAAGACATAAATCACACAGATGATAGAAAAACACTTTATATTCTAGAAGAACTAATGAGATATGAGTTTTCTTTGTTTTAAAACAGATTCAGAGCAAAGACGCACCATGCTTAGCTTGTTGAGGCATGATCTTCTAGCTCAGAGTATTGTTGATCCTCTATAGTATGTGAGTCTCAGATGAAACTGTTAGCCATTTTCAATTTTACTTTCTGGTTTTTGAGTTTCTGATCAGGTCCTATCCTGTATTGAACTGTACGCAGTGTGTCAGAGAACAGACAGATGAGCATCATACTGTCTGAAGAGAGAGAAACAGTAATAGGTATCATCTGTGCTGCTCTAAATCACACCAGGAAGAAACCAGAGTAATAATCGAAACTTCCATGCTGCCACACTTCATTCAGGATGTGTGACCTTCTCTTGTTATAAATTCTAAATTAATAAAATGCTACACTTCAGAATTCAAGAAAAGAATCAGGTGTTTGCTTTACAACTATATTTATCAGAAACAGACAGGGTAATAACTCCTTTGCTTTTGTTCTGCTGCTGTCTTTGCACTGTTGCTGTAGAGGCTGCTGCACTTGTAAAATCCTGGCAAATAGCTACAGCTGCACTATTCAAAGTTTCTGCAATACTGACTTTATAGACTAAATTTTTTTTAAATTTGAGATTTAAATTTAAGATTTAATTTTAAGATTTAAATCTTACTCTCAAATGCAAGGAAAACTTGCATTCCAACTTCAGTCTTCACAGTATTGCACTGTGTTGGAATGGACCCCTGGGGATTATATAGTTTAGCCCCCTTGCTACAGCAGGTAATCTGAGAACAGATCATATAGAAAGAAAGAGGGTTTTGAATGCGTCCAGAGATGGAGACTCCACAGCCTCTCTGGGCAGCCTGTTCCAGGGTTCTATCACTCTCAAGGTAAATAATTATCTTCTTATGATTTGGTGGAAGCTCTTGTGTTCCAGTTATGTCTGTTGCACCTTATCGTGTCACTGTGGTCCCACTGAGAAGAGTCTGGCCCCCTCCTCCTGATGCATGCCCTTCAGATATGTGAAAGTATTGATAACATTTATTTTCAGTTTCCTCTTCTCCAAGCTACACAGACTCAGGTTTCTCAGCTTTTCCTTCTATGTGGGATACTCGAGTCCCCTTGTCATCTTTGTTGCTCTCCACTGGACTGTCTCCAGTAATTCCTTGTTTTTCTTTAACTGGGAAGCCCAGATCTAGACATTGTACTCTGTATGTGTCTTTGCCAGGGCAGAGAGGCAGAATAATCTAGTTTTCCTTGATTCACCTCAGGATGCCATTGGCTTGTGCTGGCTCAGGGCCAACACTAGAATTCTCAGGTCTCTTTCTGCAGAGCTGCTTTCTGTCAGGTCAGCCCCTAACCTGACCACATTACATAGGGGCAATTCCTCCCTAGGTGTAGGACTCTACATTTGCCTTTGTTGATTTTATTAGTTTCCTCTCCACCCAATTCTCTAGTCAATTCTGGTCATGCCGAATGACAGCACAGTCCTCTATGTGGCAGACACTCCTCACAGTTTTGTATCATCAACAAACTTGCCGAGGGTACACTCTGTCCCTTCATCAAGGTCACTGATTAATACATTGGACAGGACTGGACCCAGTACTAACCCCTAGGGAATACCATTTGTTATGGACCTCTACGTAGACTGACCACAAACCTCTGATTTCTGTTGTTCACAATTTTCAGTCCATCCCATTGACTACTCATAAAACCCTCTCTTCGCTTGGTTATGAAACTCTGGGAGGCTGTCAAAACTCGACGAAGTTGAGGTAGACAACATCAACTGATGTCCCTTCATCTATCCATCCTGTCATGCCACTGTAAAGGTTCAGATTAGTCAAACATAGCTAATTTGATAATGGCTTTCAACTAGGGAACTACACAAGCAAAGTGTCTAATCCTGCAGATACTGAATAAATGTCACTTTAGAGAAGCAAAAATCAGGTATTCAGGTATGACTGAGATCTTTGCCCACCCACTCCCTGCCTGTGTTTCATCATCAACACCTCACTCATCCACTGTTTGCCTATTGGCATAGCTCTGTACTTTACCTGATCACTGGCAGCCCCATCTCTAGACCCTCCTGCTGCCACCATGGACAGCTCCTGCCATTCTCTGGCCGCCGGCTCCCACCCCTTTGTCTCCAGATATGAGGTATACAGCATGAGCATCGGGTCAGACACAATTTCAGAGAGATACAATTTCAGAGTCACAGGCAGATGCACAGGTATCTGAAGTTCTGGTATTGTTTAGGAAGTGACATACAGACACCTTGGTTAGCAACAAAACAAAAAAAACATGCATATTTACACAAATGGAATCCCTCCAAATCATGTTCTTCAAGCACAAAATTATTATAAAAAGATATTGGCCTAATTAGATTTGAAAAAGACAAGCATTAAAAAAAATTTCAACGTATTTGCATATACTCTCTGTGTATGCAAAAAGATCTCTCTTATAGTATCGTGTGCTACTGCCATTCAATGCCCAAGACCACATACACTCAAATCACTTACACTTTTGATTTCTGTAGTAAGAAAAAAGTTGTTCTGCTGAAGAATTGCCTGGGACTACAAGCTAATAGGTTGTGACCTGCAAACTAAAGAGTCACCAAGTATTGACACATCCTCAGCCTTTTTACCTTCATGACTGGTTTGATTGCACTGCAGCAATGACCTCTCAGAGACAAAGAGAGATAAAAAATAGATGCTCTATGAGAATCCTATGAAGTGTGACTTAAACTCTCCCTTTGCAATCGCCCTTTGCAAAGCTATTTCAGGGTGAGTACATTTCAGGAATATTTCTGGCTCATTTTGACTGAATTGCACAAACTGCAAGCAATATAACTTTATTAAAGGCTGAAGAAGCATTTGAAGTGAGTTGGCTCTTAAATTGCTTTTGTCAGCTCAGCTGCTTTAGGCTCAGTAGGGCCAGAAGAACAAAAGAATGCAAAATACCCCTTCTTTTACAGTTATCTACATGAGGCTGCTTCTCTCCTGACCCTCTGCCTCCTAGAGAAGGCCAGTGAGAAAGAGGAGGGCCAGAGCCCAGATATCACCTCTGAGTCACTGGTGAGCAGAGATGACCCACTGCACGTCCTAAATATAGACTAAGAACTAATGAACAGCAAACTTGCTTCTCAGGCTTCTCAGTGTTTAGCCAAATCTGTCACTGAAATTACACAAACAGCAAGCCTCCGAATTAGCCCTGAATCTGAAATTCAGTCAATTCAGACTCCAAATCTGAGTTCACAGATCTTTCCACATCAGTTTGGTGACCTGGAACAGAATCTCTATTAAGGTAAGAAAAATCACAGCATCACTGGAGTTGGAAGGAATCTCAAGAGATCCTCAATTCCAACCACCCTGCCACAGCAAGGTTGCCTAAAGCACATTGTACAGGGCTGCATCCAGGTGGGATTTGAATGTCTCCAGACAAGAAGACACCACAGCCTCTCTGGGCAGTTTGTTCCAGTGCTCTGTGACTTGCACTGTAAAGGAGCTTTCCTTATTTCTAAATGAAACTGCTTGTGTTCCAGCTTGTGTCTGCTGTTCCTTGTCCTGTCACTGGGCACAGTATTCCAGATGTGGCCTCACAAGGGTAGAGGAGAAGGATGACCTCTCTAGACTCCCCTGCCAGACTTCTTAATGTACCCCAGAATACCATTGGTCCTCCTGGCAACAAGGACACACTACTGGCTTATGGTCAGCTTACTGTCTACCAGGACTCCAAGGTCTTTCTCTTCAAGTCTAGTCTCCAATAGGTCTATCCCTACTGACACATGGGGCTGTTCCTCTCCAAGTGCACGACCTTTCATTTGCTTTGTTGAATTTCATTTGCGTTCTGTGTTGCCCAACTCTCCAGCCTGTCCAGGTCATGCTGGATGGCAGCACAGACCTCTGGTGTGCCAGATACTCCTCCAATCTTTGTATCATCAGCAAACTTGACAAAAATACATTGTTCCTTGTCCATGTTGTTGATTAATACATTGAACAAGACTGGACCCAGTACTGAACCCTGGTGGACACTACTAGTCACAGGCCTCCCAACTGGACCCTGCATTGTTGATAACAACTCTCTGAGCTCTATCACACAACCAGCTTTTTTGACGATTCTGTAAGCCAGTCCAAGAAGCATGGCCATTAGGAGAAAGCACAGTTTATTGTCAGCTTTTACATAGTGTAAGGATAAGATTGCATAACCTATCACCACTGAAATAAAGGAGAATGACTCCAGCCAAAAGCACCCTGACAGAAAACCCAAAGGCACTGACAAAGTCCATAACAAAAGAAAAATCCATCCAAATCTATCACAGAAAATGCCCATTACAGTCGAGGTCATTAGTTAGGTTCATTGTCTGCAGCAACTTGTCTGCAAAGAGGCAGAAAAAGAGTCCCACAAAGAGAGATAGCCCNGGGGGTGCGGTGTGTGTGTCTCTGCAAGCAGCTTCCTTTTCATACTGTGGTGCTGCATCAACAAGTTCTCCCCTGAAGCAGAAGCTTGCCCTCAATCTAGACTGTCTCTCAAAGTTGCTTGCTTCTGGGAAAGCAAGCCAGGTAAGTATTTTTCTTCACACTTCCCCACAAGAACCTGGTCATTCACTGTTTCTCACAGGAAAAAAGGGAAAATCCATGTGTCAGCCTCAGTTCTCAGCACTTCATTCAGCTCTCAACCCACCTCACTGTCCATTCATCCAACCTGCACTGCATGATTTTCCCGATAAGGATGTTATAAGAAACTGAGAAAATGTTATGCTGAAGTCAAATTCCTCTCAATGAATCCATGCTGACTACTCCAAATAACTTTCTTCTCTTCCAGATGGTTAAAGACAGCATCCATAATAAGTAAGAATTTGTTCCATCATCTTTCCAGGGACAGAGGTGAGACTAACCCGTCTGTAGCTCTCAGGTCAACCTTCTTGTCCTTCTTGAACACTGGAGTGACACTGGCCTTTCTCCAGTCCTCAGGCGCCTTTCTTCCTTTGCACAGCTTTTCAAAGATGATGGAAAGTGGTCTGGCAGTAACACCTGCCAGCTCTCTCAGTGGTCATAGCTGCATCACATTGGGGCCCCTGGATTTATGGATGTCCAGCTCAGCTAAGAGCTCTCTAACCTGGTCCTCCTCTACCAAGGGAGAGTTGTCTTCTCTCACAACCTTGGCTTTTATCACCAGGGCTCAGGATTCATGAGAGTTGGCTTTAGCACTGAAGACCAAAGCACAGAAGGCATTCTAAAACTCCATCTTCTCTATCTTCCAACACTAGGGCACCCATCTCACTCATCAGCTAATCCACATTTTCTTAGTCTTCCTTTTTCTACTGGAAAAAAATCCCCTTCTAATTGTCCTTGATAGCCTTTGTAAGACTTAGTTCCAGATCAGCCTTGGCTCTTCTTATTGTTCTCTGACAACACCCCTATTTTCCTCCCAAGTGGCCAGTCTTGCTTTCCACATTCAATAAATTTCTCTCTTCCTTCTGAGTTTTTACATAAGATCCTTACTCATCCATGCAAGTCTCCTGCTCCCTATGCTTGCTCTCTTACTCATAAGGTTGCATCAATCATGAGCTTGGAGGAAGCAGTGTCTGAATATTGACCGGCTGTCATGAATACTTTTGCCCCCTAGAGCCCTGACCCATGCTATTCTGTCAAGTAGATCTTTGACAAGGCCGAATTTAGCTTTTCTGAAGTCCAGGTTTGAAATCCTGATTGTTTCTTTACTTCTTCCTTGCAGGATACTTAATTCCACAATTTCATGGTCAGTGCAGCCAAGACTGCCCTCTGTCAGACTTTGATTAACAACAAGCAACATGACTCAAACAATTGTAAGCAAATAGAAGATAATTTGTGATCAGGGTAACAGGGGAAGCTACACCTGGTGGGAGAGACCAGCACTCTGCCGCGAGCAGGGCCTGCAGCTCTGCCAATCTATCTGCAAAGCTGTCCTTAAGTACTGAGAACACAGGGAGCTGCTATCTCTCTCTCTCAAGGATTTACTGGCCATTGCTTTGTCTGAGAGCCTGAGAACAAAGTCCCTCCTTACTGTTGGCAGGGAGGGGGAAGAAAAACACCTCTAGCACCAAAGACCTGCACAGCTGAAGAAGCAAAAAGGGACTGCTCATCTATCACCACACCACACTCCCTGCCATCCCTGAAGCTGAAACTGACTAAGAAGGTGGCCAGTGAAACAGAGAAGTTTCTCCAGACTTGACATAGGAAAATGTTTTTCTCAGAAAAGGGTGGTCAGGCACTGGAATAGGATGCTCAGGGAGGTGGTTGAGTCATCCCTGCATGTATTTAAAGATCATTTAGATGCTGTGCTGAGGAATATGGTATAAGAGTGAGCTTTGTAGAGTAGGGTTGATGGGTAGACTTTATGATCCCAAGAGTCTTTTCCAACTAGAGGGATTCTATGATTCTTTGATATACCAAAGTTGTATACCACCCTGGGGTTGTGTGCCTGCTGGTTCTTCTCTAGGTATATTCCCCAAGCAGGCACATTGACCTGAGAATTCTGGACCTCACTCTCCAACTGGCAACTGGCAAGATGGAGGAAAAGATGACTTGCACACAAAATTTTTCCACTTGTACTCCTAAGTCTTTAAAATCCTCCTCAATTGCACTAAGATTCTGCTTCTCTGTGTCACTCATGCCCACATGAATGAGTAGCAGGGGATAACAGTCTTTGGTTTTGAACAGTTGTGGCATCATCTCAGTAATGTCCCTGATCTTAGCTCCCAGGAGACAGCAGACCTCATGAGACTATTGGGTTGGCAAATGGGTTCCTCAGTGACATTTAGGGAGTTAATCACTGCAAGTACCTGTCTTTTCTTTTTATGGTACACGTGTTGCTGCTTCTGTTACTTCCTTCAGCCCCGGCTCCCGGGTGTCTGTGGTAACTACATTACCATTATCTGTGTTTGTGGAGGATGAAGACCCGAGAGGAGACCTGATGTTGTGGGTCACCACCGTCCAAAGTGCCTTATTCACAGCAGTGCACTCAACAGGACCACATTTACGAAACAAATTATCTATCTCTCAGCACTGCCAATATTGCATACCCTACTGACTACTGCTTTTAACTCTACTTGGCACAACAGGTCATGAACCTGTGGGTACCTTGGTCAGGAACTTATCATTATTCCAGGAAGGGGAGTCAGACAGTAACAGCAGCCTGACACTTCTATTGCAGTCTCCATTGTCACCAGTTCTGTCAGGGTGGATACATCAGACAACACTGGAGCATTCTGAGAACGGACATTTAGGTAGACTCCCTGCTTGCAGCTATGGACTTCCTCCCTGCCTTCCCTAGTTCAAATTTACCCACACTAAAACTGCTTTCCTCCTAGAAACTGTTCTCTGATCCTGAGCTCCTTCTGAGTGCAAGCACTCATCCCTTCTGTCTGATAGATCATGCCCTGCTCTGCAGTAGGTGTGTAGTGAAACTCGAGTCTTGTTTTCTTTGAGCAAAACATACATATGTTTTCATCCAAAAGACGTGATGTCCTTGGAATAGTGTCTACAGATTTTAATTAATCCTCCTGCCCCTCAACTCCTACAAAAATAGTATTTTGTAAAACTAATTCAAATTAAGCAGGCACACTATTTGATCTTGAAAATATATTACACAGAATAATTACTCTTGAAAGAAGAAATATTTTGAACTCTTACGCATTTTTGTCTGTTTCTGTCTCCTCTTGTCAGAGATGCACACAAGTATCAGGAAAACTTTTCAGGTTAGTACGGGAGCTAGCAAAGCTATGCCTGTCTCACTGAGATACTGAACACAATGAGAAAAAAAAAATCACAATTCCCTATGATAGTGTTGGAATATCAGACACCTTTGCAACAGAGCTGGACAACTTCCAAGGTTTCCACAGTTTGCTGCATTGGACAGTTCCACTCCTCACTTACACATACTTTTCTGAAAAGTTTAAATGTATTTCCTGCTTTCAAAATGGTAAGTGATGCTCCTCTTCTCATGAATGCTTTATTATTCCTTCAAACTAAGCAGCTTAATAAAGTTCAGAGTAATTTCCCAGTTTATATTAAAAAAATAATAGATATGTAAATTTAATTATGAAGGGTTTGTGGACTTCAAGTAAATTCTAAACATTCCTCAAGCTGTAATGAAAAGATAGTGTACAACTGAATGGAGTAATCCTTACAAGACTTCCACTGTTTCTCTTGTGTAACCTATTTAATATCCAGGAAATACTGAATGTACAGCAGACGCATAGTTATTTGCAAAATGTAATTTGGTCCAAAGCTCAAGGAATTTAAGACTATTATTAAGACTCTATTTGCACTATAATAGGGCTCCCCTGAGTTCTGGACTGTTAATTACACTGCTTCAGGTACAGAAGTGCAAAAACACAGGAGGTATTTGGGTATCTGTCACCCTCTTATGCTCTCACTATCAATTCTCATTGGGTATGAGGATCATTACAGTCAAATTGTCCTAACAGTTCTCACCTTTTCAGGCTCTGTGGCTCTGAGAGAAAACTTATTTCAGAAGAATCACCTCGTTGAATGACATAACACAATTCACCTTCACCTACACTCATTGAAGATAATAAGAGGCTAGTACTTCTTAATTACTTCTGTAACTAGGAATTAAGTATGTCAACTCAGGGAAGTGTAGCTGAAAGGATCATACAAAGAAGGCAATTGTGTACCTACAAAAACACATTCCTTCAGTTGTAGAACCAGATTTTCAAAGGAAGCCATTAGCTTCCCAAAAATCTGTCCACTTACTAAAGAGATGAGAAGGAACCGAGATCTTTCAAATGCTTAACATATGGATGGAAACACACATGTATACTCAAGCCACAGCTTATAAATATCTTGGTGGAATTACAAAACAGTAATCCTCTCCTTAACAAACACGCACAGAAACACTTATGCCCAAGCACAAAACCAGATCAGCAGAGAAGTCATCCAAAAGAGCCCTATCTGACAGCAAGTGCTGTTAATGAAATACTTAGAGCAGCACTTATCTACAGGAGCAGTTATATGAGGAAAGCTCTCCTTGCTTAGTACTACAGTCATCGCTAATCACCATGAGAAAATGAAAAGTCTGCAAAGACTAGGACCAAAATTACATTCTACAGAAAGGCTTCTTTGGCCCAGACACTAAACAGCTTCTCTCCTTGTCCCTGTTCCTCATTATTAATAAGATGGCACTCAACTCCTTCCTCCTTTAGAAACTTGTCATCAAGTAAAAGATAAATCCTCCTGATTTTACGATGACACACCTGCAAATCCCATTGATGTTGGGTGGCATTGCCAAAGTTTACCACTTGCTTTGCTCACGCTATCAGAAGCCCCACAAAGGCACTGCCGAGACCCTCCTATTCTGCAGCCTCCATCTCAGCGGGGCTCCGACCTGCACACGGACTAGCCGAAGGCGGGTGCTGCCGTCGCCCGAAGGTTTGCAGACATGGCCAGGGAACACAGCCTGCCACGGGCCGGCCGGGACACCTGCAGCGCCCAAGCACGAAGGGCTCAGTCATCCTTTGCAGGTTTTTCACAACCTGGCATCACCCCGTATCACGCAGGCTACAGGGATGCGTGCGGTGCAGAGGCCCGGCCCAGAGGACCCCGGCCACCTCGAGTCCCGCGTCCCGCACTCCGGAGGCAGCGGGCTCTGCCCTCACCGACGCGAAGCTTCGTGTCAGAGCGGCCGCCGAGGCACCGCTCTGTGGTGGACTCGCAGCCGCCACACTTGGGGGAAGGCAGCGNCCGTGCTAAGCAAGAGCCAGTTTTTCCTCAGGAAGCCTGGGCATCCACGTCCCTTCCTGCCCGCCTTCGCCATAGCGGCAGACGGCGGCAGAGGCAGCAGGAGAAGCGAACCGAGCCGAGCCGTACCACGGGCCTCCTGCGTGGGCTCCGCGGTGTAGCGCGCCGACAGCGGGAAGGCGAAGACGTTGCGCCTCACCTGGCAACGGAAGATCTCGGCCCGCCCCGCGGCCCGCCCCGCTGCGCGTCCTCCGCCTCCTCGACCGCACTCCCCAGTCTCACCGCTGTACCCTCAGATCCGGGGCAGTCAATGCTCCCTGTGTCCGGCCTCTCGGGGCGGGGGCCACGAAGGTGAGAGAGTACAGACTGTCCCCCATCCAACATCTCCGGTCTTTCCCCAGCTTCGACTCTGCAACCCCCGCAGCCCCGGACCGCGGGACAGAGCAGGGCAGGAGGGAGTAAAGGTCAACGGTGGCCCCTGCTGGGGGTTGCACCTACACCCCGCTGCCCCCGCGCTTAATTGCCCAGATTAGAACCATAGAATCACAGAGTGCATTGGGTTGGAAGAGTCCTTTAAAGGGTCATCTAGTCCAACTTCCCTGTGCAGTAAGAAGGGACATCTTCAAATAGGTTAGGGTACCCAGTGCCTCCTCTGGCCTCATCCTAAATGTCCCAAGGGATGAGACATCTCTGGCCAACCTAGGCCACCATCATTGTAAGAAACTTCTTCCTTGTATCTAGTTTATATCTCCCTTCTTTTAGTTTAAAACCACTACCTTTGGCCCCAGGCCTTGCTAATAAGTCCCTTAAATACTGAAGGGCTGAAAAAAGGTCCCCTCAGAGACATCTTTTCTCCAGACTTAACAACCCCAGTTCTTGGAGTTTGTCCCCATAGGAGAGATGTTCCAGCCCTCTCACTACAAAATTGTGAAGCCAAATTAGGAGCTGGGGCTATTTAGTCTGAAGAGAAAGAGTCTAAGTGGAGACCATATTGCTGTCTACAGCTACCTGAAAGGAGATTATAGGGAGGTGGGTGTTGGTCTCTGCTCATCAGTTACAAGTGTATCACTTGGATAAGCTGAAGTGGCCTCAAGTTGCACAGGGGAAAGACTTGTTGGAACACACTGCCCAGGAAGGTGGTTATAAGGTGGACATGTAAGTGAGGTGCTTAGGGACATGGCTTAGTGGTGGGCTTGGTAGAGTTAGGTTAATGGTCAGGACTTAGTTATATTGAAGGTCTTTTCTAACCTAGACAATGCCATGATGCTGTGAGTGCTGTGTGCAGCTTCTTGACTATGATATCCTTTCCCCTCTCCACTCTTAATCATGATTAAATGTATATAATATTGGGACCCAGTTCCTTTTGGATTGTCTTAGGATTTTCAGTGTCTGTTTATAGACTTTTTGATTAAGATTTTCAAACCTGGAGATCAATTGGTAAACACAAAAAAAGAAGACTGCTGTCTTTCTGAATGACATAGAGAAGAATGCAGAGTGAAAGTTTGGTTTATCTTATTTCATTACATTTGACACCACTGTCATGGGTTGAAGCTTGGCAGCCCTAAGATGAATGACAAACACTCTATTAGCTCCTCTCCCTCCTCAAAAAAGGAAGAAAAATGGAATAAGGGAGAGGCACTTATGTTTTGGAAAAGAAAACTCAACAGCTTTAATGAAAAAAATGACAATATGAAATATATACAAAATGGACACCAAACCAAATCCCCATGTTGGCAACTACATCACCTGATGCAGATGGTGGGGAAGTTTCAGACTGGACTCAGTGGCAGACAGGGACCAGACATAGGAGCTGGATTTAGGAATCCATGAATTGGGATAAAAGACATAACAGACAAGAGTTTTCCTTGGAGTTTTCCTGTACAAGGGGGAAGAAGGTGAAAGGGAAGCATCAGAGAGAAGTAGCACCTTGTGGTGCCTCTACTTTATTTCTAATAATATGTCTTAGGCACTGGAATAGCCTATTGGTGTTCCAATAGGGATTCCTGGTGTTCCCCCAGTGTTAGGTCACCAGCCCCATTTGCTCTTCCCTGCAGATGCAACCTCTCACTTACTGCACCCCCAGTGTGGCACAAAAGGTTTAGCAGTAACCTTGTTTGGAGGAGCAAGTCTAAGCAAGAGCCTTTCTGCAAAACAATCCTTGGTACTAACTGAAAACACCTAGTGTTATCACTTGTAGAAGCAGCCACTTTTTGCACAAACAAGTAGTTCAGTGCCAGAAGTGCATTAAGTTAGAACAGGCTGGACTGAAATGTAAAAATCACTGAACAAAATTAGTTCTGTTCTTACTCAAACTGGAGCACACCATCCATTCCAAAATGTATGCTAGGAAGTTTGCATGATTTCTGCCTGAGATGATAAGGTAACTAAGGCCTACGGTAGATTTGCAAAATGTATAGTTCAAACCTCTTCAACATTTCCTCTTCACAGCTTGAAGAACGTGACAAGTATGTATCTTGCTGAGGCAGGGAAGAGTACTGGAATCCACCTGGATGAGAAGAAACAGCCATCATCTGTCTGTCTCAAGTGTTAAAACCTTGACCCACCTGCATAAATTTATATAGAGACTCCTAAAAATGTAACCTTGTTTTTCAAATATGTGCCAGAACTGCAGTAATTTGTCTGCATCTGTCATCTCCAGGAAAATTTAATTAAAATCTAAAAGGAAGCCTAGTGGCAGAAAGGAAGCAGATGAGTAAGTATTATATTAGTTTAATTAAATTGTAAAATGCTCTAGACCACTTAAAAGGAATGCTGGCATACTACCATTTTACATAACCACAGAACAAGCAAACAAACAAAAAAAACCCTAGTGCAAGGTAACACTAGAAATAATTATGCAAAGAAACAGTAAGAAATATCATGACTATGTCCAGATTTTGATATATGGGAATGTAGCAAAGCATGAGTGCCAATGAAAAAGTGTAGGAAGAAAAAGGCACATAAAGTTTCGAGGTGGGCAAGACCTGTGCTTCTCCCCTGTGCAGAAGAGATCTGGACTTGGTTCATATTGCCATGCATTGGAGTTTTTTAGTTTTTATTTCCTCCCACACATACTGTGAATCTCAGATGCTGCCTTCATTAAGGCAGGAGGCGGAAAGGTGGGTTCTCTCAGGACAGTAGCAGCAAAATCAATTGCAAGACAACTTCAGAGTTTCACCCTTCCTTAAATTTTCTTTCTATTCACTTGGTCATGTGTCCCTTCTTTCAGAATCATGCAACTGTTGGAGCTGGAAGGGACCTCTAGAGATCATTTAGTCCAAACCACCTCCTCCCTAAAGCAGGATTGCCTAAAGCAGATCACACAGGAAAACGTCCAGCTGGGTTTTGAATGTCTGCAGAGAAGGAAACTCCACAACCTCTCTGGGTAGCCTGTTCCAGTGCTCTGCTACCTGCATAGTAAAGAAATTTATTCTGATTTCCTTTTGGGCTGTTTTGGCGATCTAGAGGAAATAACAACAGTACAACAATTCCTGAAAATTAGCTAAAGCTTAGAGTTTAAATCTTTCTCCGTGGAGTTTCCAATGTCTGCATGTTTTTCTTAGTGTTTTCAGTATATTTTTTTCACATTAATGATTTAATAGCAGCATTTTTTGAAAGCTAAAATTGTCTGCAGCACTACTGGAACAAAATAATGCCCTCCTACCAATATGAAGTGGTGAGATTATGTCTCGTATATGCATTCCTGCATCTTGCAATATCTGAAAGGTACCATGCGACCTTAGAAAAAACATAATTATGCCACGTATGTCTTGTGGAGGCTGGAGATTTCTTTTATTTCTGTGTTCTGCAACAGTAGAATAATATCTATTGAGTTATATCAAAAACCTCTACATCTTGTTTCTTGTCAAAGGACAATGTCTCTATGCTTTTCTGATTTTCACTTCATCAAATGTAATTTCATGGACATGACCTTGAAAAAAATAAGTGGCATCTCTAGAAACTTTAAGAAGCATTTTTTAAAAGACTTGGGCAGGTAAAAAAAAAGTGTTTTAAACATTCTGATGAGCAAGCTGGTTTTGATTTGATCTGCTTTTTACAGAATGACAGACATTGGCTTTGATCCTGGATGCAGAGTCAAGTTGGCAGTTTCTATATGGGAAGCTATTAAAAAAATACCACCACTGTAATAAAAGTGTCCCAACCAAATAAAAAATAATTAAAGGTAACCCCAGTCCGTGCATCATTCTTGGTATGTTGAAGCTATTTTATAAAATGAACTCAACTATGGAAAAAGACCAGAAGAAATAATACTTTGTGAGACTAGTTGCCTGTACAGCTACAAAGAACAGCTGCTGAGCAAACAAAAGTCTAAATTCTATTTAAATGAATTTGAGCTTTGTATGATTTCAAGGTATTCCAGAATAACTGTGAAATGAATGGGATGCATGTGTGAAGAAAAATGTCAATACACTTCATGTAGGAGTGCACCCTCAAGCTGTATCACTCAATGATAAAAAGTTCTCAAGAGTAAGTTCATGCGTAAGATCATATGCATGACAATATGGTTGTATTTTCATTCTGAAGTTTTTAAAAAATATTAATAAAGCATATAGAGAAACACATCTTGAAAATCTGAACATTCGCCTGGGGAAAAGTTTCACGCATTTACATGTATGATTTTCCTTTCCTGAATGGTAAGCAAACTCAGATTACTTTGTTGACCTAGGATGATACATGAATAGCTGTTATATTGACAGATCATTACCTGATACACACATAGCCCTGTGTGTTAATGTTGATTTCCAAACAGTGGAACTGTTTTAACAACATTTTAAGTGAATTGCTTAGGTACATAGTATGTAATTTCACAAGCTATGAATATTTTCAACTTTCTGGGTGCTGACAGAGGCAGAGAGGTCCTGTGAGAATACAAAGACTACAGTGGAGCACACCAGATAGCGAATGGAATCTTGCCTCTTCATACTCCTAAAAAATATTTTCAGATAGTGTAATTAAGAGAGGAAAAAGCCCCTGAGTTTTACTTAGTCCTTCAGCTTTTTCTACCTAGGCCAGCCTATTGTTATCATTTGTATAAGGTTTGATTTCATAAAAAAAAAAACCCAAATGAATTTTCTTTTTGTTCATAGTTTATGGTCACCATAGATAGAAAATTGCACCACAAGGAGTTGTTGAAATTGTGGACATTTTAAAAATGCTTTTATAAAACAACAGTATTTAGCAAAAACACCAGTGCTAATAATCTACTGGGAATGCAGTTAGACTACTTCTGTTTTCTTTTTGAATTTCATGTCAGTCTGCCAGATGGAAAGTTTGCAACTGGTTTTTGATACTATAAACAGTGGGAGGACATAAAACATTTCAAAAGTACTTAATGTCTAATATTTCTCATCTTAATGAGACAATAATTCAATAGGAAGTATTGAGCATAGTATTTCTAAGTCTGAGAATG
The DNA here is from genome assembly GCA_013400115.1 of Rhinopomastus cyanomelas. Lineage (NCBI taxonomy): Eukaryota > Metazoa > Chordata > Aves > Bucerotiformes > Rhinopomastidae > Rhinopomastus > Rhinopomastus cyanomelas. Next base: position 120,304 of record VXBP01006626.1, on the reverse strand, counting down.
TTTCCAGTTGTTGTTGGTCACTGGACCATGTTGCTGCACTGGCTTCCTTTATCATTAAAGTAACTGGAATTATTTTGCCTTTGGAATAGAGTAAGTTGAAAAATAAAATCTTTATAGAGGTAACTAGCCATCAGGCACAATGCTTTGACCTCCAAATTCCAAAATGAGACTATTAGCACTGTTGCCTTGCTTTGGTTCCTCACTTTGCCTTTCTAGCCAAATATGAAGGCTGAAAATTAGAGACAGAAATTAGAAGTGTCATTTCTGGATGCAGTTCAGTAAAGAGCCAAGCGAGGATCGAGGGAATGCACGTTCTTATGTGTGTAAGAGTTCTGTAACTTAGTTTGAAAGATTTTTCCCTTACAGTCTGGAATCTGCATGTCCCGACATTTGACCTGAAGCTTTGTCTGCCATGTGTATTATGTACACCAGATAAGCCCAAAGAACACAGACAAAACCAAAACCATTGTTCTGCACCAACCTGTAAGACAAATAAAGAAGATCTCTTTGCAGGTGCTCTGACTGTCCCCAAGGGCGGAGATGAAGGGGTACTAATTCTTGCTTTTGAGAGGGATACTGATTTCATGGCAGTAATATATTTGCACGTGGAGATCCTGTTTAATCAAATCTAGGTTAGATTTAATCTACCAGACCCCTTGTTGGTGTATTTAACTAATCCAACATACATTTCTAATTTTAAACTAATATCTGCTTCTATCTCTAAAGCTGTTTCTGAATACACAGTTGGATTCTGGTTATCTACTTACAACTTCCAGTAAGATTGCCAATAGCTGCTTTATATTGTCTTTGCGTAGCTTTTTACCAAAGATACTCTACACTTTACCAGATGAGTAATTCTTCATTGTATTTTCCTCAATGGAGTTTTACAGAGTTGTTGAATTACTGGTCAAAATATATTCTTTGTAGATAAAATGGCCTGGGTGTAATGTAAATTGAACAAAAGGAGAGGAGCATTTATATTTATTTTTTCTTCTTCTTCTTTTTTTTTTTTAATTAGATGACATTCTCTGTCAGATTAATGGAATTTTTTTAATCTTGTTGGAGCCAATGGGATCATAGAATCATAGAATCATTACGGATCAGAAGGGACCTTGAAAGATCATCTAGTCCAACCCGCCTGCAACAGCAG
>VXBP01006626.1:64920-118973 GCA_013400115.1 Rhinopomastus cyanomelas | reverse complement strand
GTTTGTACTGGTACCTAGGGTTGTTCTTGCCCAGATGTAAGACTCTGCACTTACTCTTGTTACAGCTCATCAGATTTTTCTCAGCCCAGCTCTCCAGCCTGTCCAGATCTCGCTGAATGGCAGCACAGTCTGCTGGGCTGTCGGCGACACCACCCAGCTTTGTGTCATCAGCAAACTTGCTGACAGTGCATGCCAATCCCTCATCCAAGTCATCAATGAATAGGTTGAACAGGACCGGTCCCAGCACTGATCCCTGGGGCACTCCACTAGATACAGGCCTCCAACTAGACTCTGTCCCATTGACCACTACTCTCTGATCACAGCTGCTAGGTAATTTCCAGCTGAATCATAGAATCATAGAATCATTACGGACTGGAAGGGACCTCGAAAGATCATCTAGTCCAATCCCCCTCACACAGCAGGATCACCTAGACCAAGTCACACAAGGAACACATCTAGGTGGGTCTTGAACATCTCCAGTGGAGAAGACTCCACAACCCCCCTGGGCAGCCTGTTCCAGTGCTCCATCACCCTCACCGTGAAGAAGTTCCTTCTCAGGTTGATGTGGAACCTTCTATGTTGCAGCTTACAATCATTGCCCCTCATCCTATCACTAAATGACATTGAGAATAGCCCAGCTCCATCCTCCTGACACCCACCCCTCAAATATTTGTAGACATTAATGAGGAGATACAATGTTTATTTGCTATTTATAGGCTTCTTACGCTGAATATCTTTTTTCTACCAAAAGTCAGTTTTGTTCCATCTCAGCTAAACATTCACATTTTCATCAGCCATTTTTGACTGTGGGATCAGAAGAGCTCACCTGCATCAAATGAATGCGATAGAGTAGTGATAAAAAAAATTATAATTGCTTGACAATGATGTGCCAGTTACTCTTAAAATATGCATCAAAAACATGATGTTCTAGATCCCTTCTCTTTTTCTAAGTTTTGTTCTTGGTCCCAGGAAGACTGCTGTGAAGATGCTAACAGATTTTGATGAAAGGTGTAAGAGACTGTGCCAATGTGATAATGAAAGGAATTCACATCAGTGACGAACATCTTGAATTTTTGCTTTCATGTTTTAAGTAGCATAAACTTTTCATATAATGATTTTATGTTTTCCTGGCTGCAGACATTTTATGTTGTAAGAAAGTAGGCAAGCAGAGTGGGAAGGTGGCATAAAAATGTGTCTTGCATTTTTAAAGGGAGATTTAAATGCCCTGTTTACAGAGGGTTGAAGAAAAGGTATGCTCTAAAAGTCAGCAATGACAGATATGTTTCACAATGTCCGTTAGTTCTCATTTGGCTAGGAAGTATATTAACATAGCTGTGAATTGATCATTAACCCTCAGCTGTGGGTGTTCAGGTGCATATTGTAGTAACGGTTTTAACAATTGTGCAGCCAATTAGATATCCAACTAAAGAGCTAGACCAACATAACTGTAAATGGTTTTCCTTTCTAATTACACAAAATGTGAAAGGTGAGTATGAAAGACACATGTTTCTCACAGCTTCTTCTTTAAGCCTCATGTGTGAAGAAGTTTGGTTGGTAGTAGGAAATGACTTAACTTCGCATGATGATTAAAAATCCGAGCTTCTGCAAAGCGTTTTAAAATACATGGCAAATACTATCAGCAAAGCAAGGATGAGGTCTGTGTGGAAGGATGATGTCTTTATGGGCAAACTTGTATTCAGTAGCTGATTTTTAAATGCTTACAGAAATTCGTAAAGGCTCTGTCCTCAGCTGATGGATAGGTCCAGATATGAGCAACATAGAATTGAGCAGAGAAGAACAACTATATCTGCAGTCTGGAGTGGAGGCTGACTTTTTGATTTCTCCAACAATTTGCCACCTGCTGATTCAGGAATGTGCATGGCTTAAGGCAGGTCACTAACTTGAGTTTGAACTGGACCTTCCAACAAAGGTGTTGTGGATCAAGTATTTTTGTTTGCAGATGTGGCTTGCTATTGGCTGTTGCCAAGAAAGTAGGTATTTAAAATTGCCCTTTGGCAGTATTACCTACAAGGCAACTACCTCATAGTAGCACTGGTACCTAACCTCCAGGACCATGTGAGAAAGCTGGATCCTCATGGTACTGGCCATCTGCACTTATCCTCTGGAAAATCTGAGAGGCAGAAATATGATAAACTAATACCTTGTTATTAGTGGAATCCTAAATTGCTTCCCGAATGAAAATGAAGATATTGTCTTGCCATGTTGTAACTGTTTTTCCTCCACAGTGTGCAATGTGCATTAGGATTAACAAATGGTGACAGCAAACAAAGGGCAAAGCACAGGGCAACGTTCCACTGCTGCCCTAGCTGTTCTGCAGAATGACTCATTATGTGATAAATCATACATGTATCTACTTTAATATGTACGTAATTACAAAATCATTATTCTTGTGGATAGTTGCTCTTTACCACTCTTCACAAATGCCATAAATGGAATTGGAGCGCTGTGTTCACTCACACACCATTTGGAGACTTATTTTAATGAAGACATTATGAAGCAGAACACTTTCTTGGTGAAAGATAATGATAGCAAATGATAGAATTATTTTAAAGCTCAGGTCTCTTGGTAACACATTGGAATGGATGGGTAGGTGAACACTGATTTGGAGAACATTTAGCAAGTTCAAGGAAATAGGTTGACTTACATCTCCAAAATGTGGAGGCTGGAGGAAGGGATTCAGAATTGTTGACTGTGTGACTCTCAAATATTTGTCACAGGCACATGATCTGTCCTTTTGGCTTATTTCAAGAACATGGAAATGCTTGGAGCCCTGAACCTCCTTTCTAGCCAGATCTAAATAGTCACTGCAATGCCCAGTTTGTCACTAGGAACCTTATTATAAGACTCAGAGTATTAACAAGCTGTGTCTCATCCTCAGCTTTTTTAGTTACCTGAACACATTAGAATATTAAAAACATTCAGTTGTAAACTAAGATTCTAGTTCAAATGAGTGGAAAAAATTGTTGAAAAATAAAATGGCAGTGCTCTGTAAGTGCTCTGAAGGAAAACAAAAGTAATATGTTAGAATTTTTTTTAAAATCTCATGATCAGACCAGCTTCACCATTTTCTAGGGATGAGTCATCATTTTTTAACACTTTTGGTTGTCAGTGCTGTTCTGGGAACTGTAGTTATTCTTGACAGTCTTATTTTGTAGACTGTAAAGTCTTTGTGACAGGGACAGAGCTTCGGGACATATTTAAGTATTGTTTTTTCTAATACAGTCCTTTTTCAAAATTGCTTTTTGAGGCATTTGCAGAACTTTATTAGAACTCTGATGATGAGGACAAAAATTACTACTATTAGCAATCTTTAAATAATAATCAGAGGAAGGCCATTTGCAGTGGCCTCCATGCCCCAAATAGCTTACGTATTCAGTATCACCAGCTTAAGAGACCCAAGAGGAGGATAAGAAACTCTAATTCTTGAACTGATTTTGCAGCTATTATTTGTCTTTGAAAAGGAAAACATTATTTTATAGAATGCTGTCTGGGCTGCAGTATGGACAAAAATATGCATCTTGCATTGGTGTTGAAACAGACAAGCGCTCACCAGTGTCAGAGGTCAGGAAATGAGAATGTGAAGGTGGAGTTGTAGGAAGAAAATGGAAAGCAGGAGAAGAAAACTCATGCTGAATTAAGATAGGAGTACCATGATTCTAGTGAAATCATGTTGCAATCCAGTATTTTCTTTTGTTTTGTGGGAGAGTATATACCTGTAGTGGCCCAATTGAACATGACATAAAATTAGGAGATTTGGGAAAAATCATATAGTTCGGTTCTGACAAATAACTTCTGAAATGTATTACATACTAAGCTTGATGACAGAGTTACTACGAATCTTTGAAATTGAGGATAATCATAGGCAGAGTATAAGAAGTTGCAGCTGAACTGGACCTGTGCGAACTGCACAAGATTCAGTAAGTCCAAGTGCAAAGTCCTACATGTGTGTTGGGGTAACCCCAAGCACAAATACGTACTGGGTGATGAATAGACTGAAAGCAGTCCCAAGGAGAAGGACTATGGGGTGTTGGTAGATAAGAAACTCAGCATGAGCTGACAATTTTTGAGAGCGACCCAGAAGGCTAACTGTATCATGGGCTATATCAAAAGTAATCTCACCAACGAGTTGAGTGAGATGATTCTCCCCCTCTACTCTGTTCTCGTGAGACCTCACCTGGAGTACTGCATCCAGTTCTGGAGTCCCCAGTACAAGATTTACATGAAACTATTGGAGTAAGTCCAGAGGAGGGTCACAAGGATGATCAGAGGGCTGGAGCACCTCTCCTATGAAGACAGGATGAGGATGTTGGGGCTGTTCGGCCTGAAGAGAGTGATCTGAGAAAAATTTAAAACAACTTTTCCAGTACCTGAAAGGGCCCTTCAGGAAAGTTGTAGAGGGACTTCTCATGAGGTATTCTTGTGACAGGACAAGGTGGGATGGTTTCAAGATAAAAGAGAGCAGATTTCGGTTAGATCTTAGGATGATATTTCTTGCTATGAGGGTGGTGAGGCACTGGAACAGGTTGTCCAGAGAGGTTGTGGATGCCCCTCCCTAGTGGTGTTCAAGGCCATGGCAGGGGGGGCTACATGGAACTAGATGATCTCCTTTCCAACCTAAATCATTCTTTGATGATTCTGTGATGACGATTATCTTGTCCTGTTGAATCATACTGGTTTATGTTTTTTCGAAATCACGGGAAATACAGAGGCAATCCTAATGTCTAGGATTAGTAAAACAGTGCAGAAAGGCAAAAGGTTAGTGCTACCTGGCAGTTAGACTCTCAAAAGTATCAGAAACAACCTCTCTATCCAATTAGTGGAAAACAGAGTCGTTTTTGTTTCCTTACGTTAGGTGGCAGATGCATAGTGGATATCTGAAGCAGATCTTTCCTTTGACATTCAATCATTACAAGTTTGTTTGTGATCCTATCTTATCTGATGAGTGCTATTCTCAAGTATCACATTTTCACTCCATACTGTAGTGCCCCAGGGTATGATTGTGACTCAGGGAGTGGCAAGGAGGCATGCATGGCAGAAAGAAGTGAGGTGGATAGAACCAGCAGCTTCTGTCTCCAGAGCTCTGCCTTCCTCTAAAGACTTCTGAAATGTAAGAGAGATCCTTTCCATCCACCCTCCTGTAACTATGAAGAATTGCTGATGAAAAATCAGCTTGGCTCAGTATTCATTCTGAGTATCCTTCGTCCTTTCTTTGAAATTTCCAAGAAAGACACAATTTGTCCAAGAGCTGGGGGATGAAAGCTGGCAAAAGGTATATCACCCCAGGAGGAACAGCATGACCACTGCGTCTCCACCATATCTCCACAACCTTGGATGAAGGAGTGGCTGACATATTTTAGCCATCCTTGAGCTTTACTGAAATGGATAACAGCAGCTGTAGCCATAAGGAAACACCTGGTATTTCGAAATTTGTTTTGGTTTGGAGGCAATATTATTTTGAGACTTGAAGCTTAGTAATTGAGCTTCAGTTCAGCCACACTGGAAAACATAGACCAAATTTTAATGATTGTAGGAATGCCTTAGAAGTTTAAGCATCTGTTTCAGTGCATTAACTGCATAAAAAGCACTGCTAGGACCAAGGAGAAATAAATTCAGTGCGGTGCAGATGAGCTAAGTGTGTGTATGTAAATTTTACACACAGCTGCTGGTGTGTGAGGCACTACAGGAGCTATATATTCTGTAAATTATGCAAGCAGTTTGTACGTTACTATGGCCATTGCTCCCACATATCACATGAGGGATATAGCTGATAGTAGTTCAAAGGACACACGGGACATAATGTATTCTCTGTGTCTTCTTTTCTACCTTGCTATTGTTTTAGTCTTGTTTTTACTTTGCAGTGCTTTGGCTTGTGAAATGAGGGTGATGATGCTTCTCACCAGAGATCCTTCTGGTAAGGGAACACTTAACAGTGGTAAGGTAACAGTGCTGTACAGGAGATAATGATTTCTGGTTTATTAGTTACAGTAGGCAAAGGAGGATTCTTGAGGATTAGGGTTTTAATCTACCTGTTAATTACCTCCTAAGAAATCCATAAATAGAATGGAAACTGTAAGATACTACTCTTTTATTTTTTGAAGTGCTAATATGTGATTTTTTTAAAACTGGGCTTGAATCCATTGACTTCTCCAAACAGACAGAAATTTGGGGTCACCAGCAGGAGGTAGGAGTTGAACCTGTGCATTTAACAAACTTTGTAATTGTATGAATTTATTCATGGCAGTTTACTGAATCACAGAATCACAGAGTCACCGATGTTGCAAAAGGCCTTCAAGATCGCTGAGTCTAAGCATTAACCTAACATTGACAAGTCCTGGACTAAACCATATGCCTAAGCACTGTGACAACAGGACTTTTGAACAACCTCCAGTGATGCGGACTCCACCACTGCCCTGAGGAAGGCCTAGGACAGCAAGGGGGTATTAAAGACAACCAGACTGAGAAGCTGAGAAAGTCCATGACTAATTCTTCTTTGGATGAAATGTTTTAAGCATATTTTGACAGGTCTGACATAAATATCCACCAGAACAAACCAACCTTTCTGAATACAGGCTTTGGATTGACAAAACACTTCTGAGAAGTAGCAGTGGAAACTGTCTTCCAGGAGGACATAAAATTCCCTCCTTGCATCAGGCTGTAACTGCATTGCACCTTATCTGTATAGTATATTTTGGTTTGTTTTTTTAACAAGTGAACATCTAGATTCTTTTTTCTATATGGTGCTTTCATTTATTGCTTTTAATTGCATGTGTGGCTAGGTTTTCAGGATGCTTTGCTTTGTGAATTTGGATCTGCAGGCTAAGCACGATGAATTTTGCCTGTCTCTTTCTTCATGCTCAGTGAAAGTGTCCTTGTGTCATCAAGCACTTGTTTCACCTCACTGAATTGCAACAGAGCTTACTCAAGCAATCACAATATTAATGCTGTTCTAATAAATAATTGCAGAGGCATTATACTTAAAGTAGGAAAGAGGTATTTTCTTCTGAATGTCTTTGGGACAAAGCAGTCCTACTTTTAATTTTGCCAAGGACCGTCTGAAGTCTCTGACTTCATCGAGCTGGACTGTGCTCTATTGTTGCTATTATGCTGATCTCTTCATGTGCCTGATTGCAAGACCTATTTTTCAAAGGCTTAGAAAGATTTCAGTGCCTATAGTGTAAAATTATTTACTCAAGGAGACTCAGGAAATATCTCTGTGTTATAAACAGTGTCTAAATTTATTTAAGGTGATATTGGGCAGATTGCATTTTACAAAGTAGAAAGTCTACAGAAAAATTTAATTAAGCAAGAGTTTATTCTCACAGAATGATGCTTCCTTATGTCTTCTTATTAATTTTCTATATACGCAGTTTTGAAAAGAGAGAGAACCTGACTGTGAAATATCTGTGTGTTCTGTTGCAAAGTACTTGAAAGTGGCATCTAATTTTGGTAGAAGACCTAATATCCTCTACACATGCTCCTAACTTGAAATGAGAGGACAAACGAGAGGGAACTGTTGTGGTTTATGAGCTAGTCATGCTAATACTGTCAGATACGTGAACTGCCAGCCTTCTTACAAGACCTTGGGAATCAGACTGCCGTTAACATGATATGAACCGTCATTATGTAATCTGTATGTGTTTAAATTGTGCTTGTCACGTCACACAACCTTCTATATCGCATCCATGAGAAACTATTTTTCATATATGAGAGCTTTGCCAGATTTCAGAAAAACATCTCTTTGTAGAAATAGACAGTACACACTTCAGAATTACGCTCTTTTTTTCATCTCCTTTTTCGTTTCCACATTCCTCCACAGCGTAAGAAAACACCAGGTTCAGTTCAAGCTGGTAATTTTCCACACAACTGCAAGTTATTCTAAGTTAATCTCCATTTTCACCTGAAGTTCTGTTCAGAGAGAGATATATCCTGAAGGTGTGCTCAGGGAGTATGGTTTATGTGCTCAGAGTAAAATGGAGGCTGTGAGCAGGGAGCCAGTCACTGCTCCTCAAATTTCCTTGCACTCCTATGGAATTTCCCTGAAAAGAAGGCTGATGCTGTGTGTGTGCAAGCAGCACAACTAAGCACAGGCTCGTAAAAGCAGTAGAAAGGATTTTTTTGTTTGGTTTAGTTGTCAGCCTATTCTGGATTAGATAAAACATTCCAAACCTGTATTTTGATATTGATACATCACTTGAGATCCCAGCAGACAAGAAAAAAGGAATTGCAAGTTCCTGAGTACACTTTCACTAAATGGTTACATTCCTTTGCAAAAATACTAAAGATTTTGTATTTATTGCTTAAACAAATCAAGAGATGCACTCAAAAATAATGTGTAAAAGGAATAATTAAAGATAGGATGTGATTATCCTGGTTAGTTTTTTGAACGTGTGTTCTATCTTCTCTTGTGCATTGAATACAGAACCACACAGACAGTTGCTAAAGCAACTGGACTGTGATTGGGTAGGGATGGTAGAAATGGAAAAATATGGGAAAAATCATTAAAGATGCTTTTGGACATTTTTCTCCATGCTTTCTCATAATATAAATGAACCATAGTCTGTGTTATGTTCTGACCAGGTCAAATGCTTGTTGTGATGAAAAGGGTCTGCTTGACAAGTGTGTTAGCAGTGCTGTAAATTGCTTTGGTTATGCTGAAAACAATGTGGTAGCTTTTTATCCATAATAGCATCACAGAATAATATGTCAGAAAAGAACTTCAAGATAATCGAGTCCAATTGTAAATTCAGCACCAAGTCCACCACAAAACTACATCTCTCAGCACTATGTCTACGCATTTTTTAAATGTCATGGGCTAACTATCAGACAAACGACAGATGCTCCCACCCTATCACTTATTTCTTGGAAAAGAGAGCAACACTCACCATATTGTAGTCTTGTTTCAGATAGCTGTAAAAAGTGGTAAGATCTCCTCCCCCCAGCTTTCTTTTGTCCAGCCTATATTTTCCCAGTTCCCTCAGCTGTTCCACATAGGACTGTAGAAGCGCTCTAAACATTTCACCAGATTCGTTGCACTTCTTCAGACACACTCCAGCATCTCAATGTCCTTCTGGCACTGACTAGCCCAAAACTCAACACAGTATTCAAGGTGTGTGGCCTCAACAGTGCTGAGTACAGGAGAAAAAACACTTCCTTACTCCTGCTGGCCACGCTATGTCTAATACAAGCCAGAATGTGATTGTTCTTGTTCACCTCAGCACATTGCATGCTCATATTCAGGTGACCGTCAATCAACACTCCCAGATTCTTTTCTGACATGCAACTTCCCACCACACATTCCGAAGCTGGTAGATTGCATGGGGTCATTGTGACCCAAATGCAGGACCTGACACTTGACCTTGTTGAATCTCATATTGTTGGCCTCAGTCCATTAATCTAGCATGTCCAGATTCCTCTGCAGAGACGCCTTACTTTTCAGGCTCTGATTAACAACAGATGAAATGTCCTCCAATTGTGAGTGGAGTAGTGGGGGCAGCTGAATATTCTTAGGGCTGGGCCATGCAGCTTGTGAAGAGATACGCATTTTGTAGTGAGAACAGAATTAACAAGACAACTCAGCCCTGAATCATTGCTGTTCTATCTACAGAAGTATGTTTATGTGGTGGGAACATGACGGACTGTCACTTCCCAGGAAGTGAGGTCATGAGGTCCCAGCAAAAAATTCATCTCACGTTAAGTCACTGAGGTCATGAGGTTTATGAAAATGCCCCTCTCAGCAGGGCATGAAACGGGACTCAGAAACGAGCATTGCCAGTCATCCCCACCACCCCACCCTCTTATCCATGGAGGCAGTTACACTAAGAAATTGTCTAAGAAGGCAGCCAGAGATACTGAGAACCTGAGGAGCCAATGAGTAATGGGGAGTCTGCACCATGTCAGACACTGCTTCAGTCCAGAGTGATGATCAAAACCTTTCTCTGTTTTCTCTCTTTCCCCTTTTCTCTTTTATACTCTTTGAGGATGGCATCTATTAAGTTTCATAAACTTTGATGTGTATCTAAGGTGTAAGATGCACATAGTCTCTGATTAATTCAACCCAAGCAAATCCATGAGTCTGGGTCATTTCCTTTCCTTTTTCAGTCTGATTGGGAGTACTACCCTCAAGCAGATCAACACTCCCGTTGAACTTTGTGTTATCTGCAGACTTACTGGGAGTGCATTCAATCCTCTCATCCAGATCATTAATAAAGATGTTAAAGAGAAGAGGCTTCAGCGCTGAGGCCTGAGGAGCACCAATTGTGATTGTCAGCTAATTCGATTTAACTCTCCTCAGCATCAGTCTTTGGGCCCAGCCACTCAGCTGATTTTTTTCTCAGCAAAGATTGAATGCAAAATGTAACTACATAAAGGAAAAGAATGAGGGATTTTTGAATAAAGACGCATGAAATGCATGGTAATTTTTGATTAAATAATGCCAAAGCACTTTGCTAGGCAGATTCAACAGGAGGCACCAAAACATAGAAATTCTTTATTAATTTTATGAAAAAAACAATCTAACTTTTTAATGAATGCTCTGATCTAGTAAGGAATTGAATTATGTCCATTTTGGCGCTGTGGAAACACAGCTGCCATTGTAAGAAGTGCTTAGCATGTAATTAGGATGCAGTCAGAAATCCATAAAGCCAAAGCCTCTTGCAGGTCTCCATGTAACAGCTGGTTATTGTGAAGTGGGTTCCTTATAAAAAAGCTGTAGTGTAACAAGCTTATCCAGGGATGAATTCAGGCTCTGAGGAGATAAGGGAATGAAAATTAATTTAAAGAACATTGTGTCACAAAGGATATAGATTTCAAGAGTGAATCTGGGAAAAATTGCATCCTTTATTGGTGTTGAAGTGCTGAAGTGGTCTAATGAAGCGAGTGTGTGGGTATGTGGAAGTACACATCACTGACAAGAAAAGTCATAGTTTCTACATATTCCATTTCTAAAGATTTCACTTGTGAAATTATCAATAATAGCTATATAATCAAACCCACAAGAGTTTTATGAGAGCGGCACAATCAATCTTCAAAAGCCAGTAGTTTCAAATATTACTTTCCACTGGACTTTGATTCCTGTGTTTTCTACACATTACATCTATTTAAATTACAATGCCCCTGATATTTTCTTACACAGGATTGAAGCATTGGCTTCACAGAAATAAAAGACACAAAAAGGCACAGACAATAGCGTGCATCTCCAGTCAAACCTTTGTATCGGCAATACAAGCACTGTCCTGCCTGAAACCAACCTCAATGTTTTTCTAAACTTGCACCTATGGTTCACTAACAGCAGCAAAACTATCACAGAAAGGGTTTAATTTTATCAGCTGTATTTCTTTATTTCTTTGCCTTTTTTTCCCTCTTGGCCTTCTTCTATCTAGTGTGAAAGAGAGTATTGCCTGTCTCTCAGCATGGAACCTGTTGAATCTGAGTTGGTGTACCAGATTAATTACTGTGCCTGCAGCATGGCTGAGCTCTTCAGCAGCAGATATGAGAACTCTTGCCTCACCACTGCATGTCATCAGGACTGGGAAACAGAATGACAGCTGTTTTGTGACCTCACCCATTTCCTGATGTCCTTCCACTCACAATGTTTAGGTTTCTGTTTACAGGGCACATTTAAGTTTCTCCTGGGTACGTTGCCAGAATTTTTCAACTTCAGCAAAGCAAATGCATTGTCTAGTCATGTTCTTAGAAACAGCAGAACATTTTGACAAAGTTTTCATTAAAATGAAGATATATTGAGAGTCTTTGACAGGACACTGGTATATACAGTTTCAGCTTGGATGACTAAACTAAAATAAAACTAGAAAAGCTGAAAGTCAGGTCATCAGAATGGGAAACGTGTGCTAATTTAACAACTATACCAGTACCAGCAGGTAGTTTTGGCCACTATCATTTGTTTTCCATGCTTTTACAGAATTTCAGAATTGTATTTTATGGAGCTACCTTGTGATAAAAATGAACTTGTTAGTTTAGTTGTAAAGTGTTTTAAGTGCAAGGGTTGTAGGCATGACCTGTGCTGTTTGAAAGACCTGATGATTTGACAAAATATCAAAATGTAAAGCTGCTTAGAGAAAGTCACATACAGATGAGTTGGACTTTACTAAGATGTTTTGTGAAGGTTAGAACATTCACCTCCATTTTTTTCACCTGGCACTGCACTGGCCTCTGCTTAGTTCTCTGCACCAATTACTTTTAATCTCATAAAAATAATCACTGTACCAGAGAATGGTGTGCATGACTGATTTTTGCTCAGGATGACATAAATTTACATTGCTTTTTCAAATATAGAGGCATTAGTTTGAGGTAAACTTTTCTGATAATTATAGACATTGATCAAAATTCCATGGATGGGAAAACAGGAGAAAAGGTCAGTCCTAGCTAAACTTCAGTCTCTCAGTTTCTAAGCCACAGGTAGGTGGGTAGTATGGAAACAATCTTTTATTTATAGATATGAACAGTTCAGGAAGACATTGGAGAAGGAAGAGCAGGAAGGAAAAAATAATAAACAGCTAAGGCAGATTACCTTTACTGTGGAAAACCAGATGTGAGTGCATATTCTTTGTCTGCCACCCGCATTGCGTCTGTTCCAGGTGTGGCTAAGATGAGGTCAGTTTTCACAAAAGCTGGGAGAAGCCACATCCAGGAGAGTCAAACCTAATCAGCCAGTAGGATATTTCACAGAATCACAGAATCACTCTGGTTGGAAAAGACCCCTGGAGTAATCAACCCTACCTTACAAGTTCACCCCTAAACCATACCCCTCATCCAAACAATCTTTAAAGACATACAGAGATGGCAATTCAACCATGACGAGACTGAGGGGTGACCTCATTCATGTCCATATATATGTGAAAAGTGGGTGTCAGGAGGATGGAGCCGGGCTATTCTCAGAGTCATGTAGTGATAGGATGAGGGACAATGAGTGTAAGCTGGAACATAGGAGGTTCCATATAAATACGAGAAGGAACTTCTTCCCAGTGAGAGTGACAGAGCACTGGAACAGGCTGACCAGGGTGTAGTGGAGTCTCCTTCACTGGAGACATTTAAAACCTTCCTGGATGTGTTTGTGTGAGACTTGGTCTAGATGATCCTCCTGTGACAGGAGGATTGGACTAGATGATCTTTTGAGGTCCCTTCCAACCCATAATGATTCTATGATTCTGTGATATGATATCATATGATGACCATTGGTTATAAGTGGATATGTCACCCAAAAAGGGCATCAGGAACATCCCTTCTCGATGGCAGAAATCTGTATGGTTGAACCTCTGTTTAAGCTCCAGTATTCAAGCCCCTTTTGAAAACAGTCTTCATGGAAAGAGATGCACAGCCCATCAGAAGTGGCTTTCCAAAGTGCTTTCCAAGAACGATGATAAGAATCTAAATCCTCCAGAGGAAGAGGTTTGTAAAGACTAAGGCATATTGACATCTGTGGTACTAGAGATCAGTACTGAATAACAAAAGCATTTGGAGAAGATGTAGAGTTTGCATTCTTGACACTTTGTTGGCAATGCCAACAAAGCTGTTGCTGGAATAAGAGGTCTCTCACTTCAGATCATTTGATGGATTAGTGCAGGGAATAAGGTTCTGTTTATAGCTGCCTAGGACATAATTTTGTCTTTTACACAGGCTCAAATTTAGGTAACTGTATTTCTTAGTCTTCTTCTATCTTTTGTCTTCCCTCAGGAAGATCAGAGATATCACTGCAGAACCTGTTTCACCTAGTGATGACTGTAGGCTTTCTTTCAGTCAAAGGTGATAGGAGATAGAACAATAGCTACAAATCCTTTTTCTTTGATCTTTTGTTGCACGGTGTGTGATTTTCTCACTGCAGATGATAAGTAATGCATTAACATTTTATCTTCTAAGATCATAGCTAGGAGAAAGACTGAGCACAGAAGGAAACTGATATACATCACAGTACCTGCTATTGAGAGGATATTTGCCTTATCAGATGTCCATTTGGCAGCTCTACAGTGTGAATAAGAATATTAGGACAAGTCTCTGAATTGTCACATTTAGATTCATCCTAAAGAAGCAACACAAAACATAGAATATTGCTATTTAATACATTAACACACTCTGGTGATTGTATAAATTCAGAAACCAGTATAATGCAAATGAAAAGGTAAAAATCTCTATTGCATCAATTCTATATGTTTATTTAGGTTTTGTCTGCAGAAAAAGGAGAATGTAATCTAGTGGTGATAGGATGAGGGGCAATGGGTGTAAGCTGGAACATAAGAGGTTCCATATAAATATGAGAAAGGACTTCTTCCCAGTGTGGAACAGGCTGCCCAGGAGGTTTTGGAGTCTCCCTCTCTGGAGATGTTTAAAACCCACCTGGATGTGTTCCTGTGTGACTTGGTCTAGGTGATCCTGCTGTGTCAGCGGGACTGGAGTAGATGATCTTTCGAGGTCCCTTCCCTAACGATTCGATGATTCTATGATTAATCCAATACATGCATCCAATGTGCATTCTTCTCTGTGTTTGTCATTGATGTTAGCAAAAGCTCTTTATAAGATCACTTTGCATACTCCAAAATTAGAATATAACTAGTTCATCATAAAACTCAGCACTGGCGAGAGGCTTGTGCTTTGTGGTGTCATGCATACAACAAGATGAAGCACATGGAAAAGTGAAGCTAAGAGAATTTGACACATACTCCTCCATCATATTTTGTCATTACTGCCTAGCTAAATGGTGCTGTGGATGCCCCTGCCTTGGAATTGTTCATGGACATGTTGATGGAGCTTTGGGCAACCTGGTCTTAGTGGAAGGTGTCTCTGCCCGTGGCAGAGGAGGCTGGACTAGGCGACCTTCAAAGGTCTCTTCCAATCCAAGCTATTCTGTGATTCTAAGATGTTGAGAGGACAGATATTCTGTAAATCTGCCTTGCCAACAGAGTTACATAACAAGACTGTGAAGGCTTTTTAATACTGTTTAATTTTGACACTGCTGACATCTAGTGGTAAGTTAACTCACAGCAAATAGCGCCTGCTGATTTTGCTGTCCTCGCTCTGTAGGAACAGCTAATTACTGTGTGGTGGAGTTCTGTAGTCGATAAAAGTGTAGTTTGTAACTTCACACTGTGAAGACACTGTATGTTTTAACAAAATTGAACTACACTAGAACTGGTTCAGGTCACTGGCAAGAAAAACACCCAGCTAGGTGTTTCAACATGCTTTTTTCTGCTACATGTGTCATATTTCAGCTCTTTCTGTTGCCTGTGAGCCTTCATGGCCAATTCCAACATCTGCATTATCAAGCTCCCTTCGGCATGATGGCAGCACTCTGATCACTGCTTTTGCTGCAAGGGTGCATTGCTGGCTCATGTTTAACTTGCTGATGAATGTGAACACCAGCATGTACTGGTGCATGAGATTGTTATCCCTTTGGGTAATGGACTTTGCCCTTCTGGTCTTGATGAACATAATAAATCTTCTGTTAGCCCTTTTATTCCACTTGCTAAGTTCCCTCTGGAGGGTATCATGACCTCTGGTGTACCAGGTTTGTGTCATCAACAAACTTGCTGGGGACACAGTCTCATCCATATCATGGAGCTCTGGAGTCCTCAGCACAAGAAAGACATGAAACAGCTGGAAGTAGTCCAGAGAAGGGCCACAGAAATGTTCAAAGGGATGGAACACCTCTGTTAAGGAGAAAGGCTAAAAGAGTTGGGGCTGCTTTGCTTGGTGAAGGTTCTGGGAAGCTCTGGGTTGTTACAGACTTCCAGTAATTAAGGAAGACTTGTAAGAAAGATTAGGACAGTCTTTTTAGCATGGCCTTTTGCAGTCAGACAAGGGGTAGTGATTTGAAACTAAAAGACAGGAGATTTTGTATTAGATATAAGGAAGAAATTCTTTACAATGAAACACAGGACCAGGTTGACCAGAGAAGCTGTAGATGTTCTGTCCCTGGAAACATTAAAGATCAGTCTGGATGTGACTCTGGGCAACCTGCTTTAGTCAAAGATGTCCCTTTTAATGGTAGGAGAGTTGGACTAGATGATTTTTAATGATATCTTTCAACCCAACCTATTCTATAATGCTATGAAGTTGAAGAAGCAACAGATCTCCTTAAACCTTTTACTCCTTTTCCAGCTGGACAGAGGCTGGGTGCCCATGTTGAACTTGTTCAAAGTACCAATGACTTCTCTGCATTGTCTGGGGTCTAAAACCAGACCTGCATCCTAAGTGCTGACTGAACATCTGGGCAGGATAACTTACCATGAAGGATGCAGATGGGCTTCTCTGCCAGGTTTCCCAGATGAAGGGGCCCCTAAGGCTGTACTTCTGCATTGCGTTGCAGTAGAAAAGTATCATTTACTGCAGCTTGTCTGTATCAGTGAAAGGCAAAATTTATGGACTATCCAGAGGTGTTTGTGTAAGAATACACATAGAATTCATACATTGTCTTTGATTTAGAAACTGGGACTGGGATTGAAAGTCTGTGGAGCTATAACTCAGTGTTTTCACTTTTGCTTTGGCCCCACTGACTTTCATGTGAAGGAAGAGGTAGATGCTGTTTCTCTGTTAAAAATACTCAAGAGGCCAAATATAAAAATATTATTTAGCCTGCACGAACTATCCCCATCTTGCAGCACAGGCCCTAAAGAAATAATCCCTGGATTGAAGGTTGTGTGGTTTGTGCTTGTATATTCCTGTGATCACTGGATCAGAGCTGCAAGCCTTGAAATCTAGCAGAACAGGTGGTTTCATTGAAACTTACCTTCAGAAACCTTACTGTGCTTAGAGCTGGCTCTTACATGTCTACCTAATCCAGGGACCAGTGAGGAGGTCTCTGCCACACTGCCGTTTGGAGTGGTCGGGCACTCAGGCTATAATGGGCTCAAAGTCAGCTGTTTCTTACCCTCGTGTGTGTAGGCAGACCATCTGCACCATGGTTAGGCTGGAGAAGCTACAGCGATGTCCAACGCGATTAGGATTTCCCAGAAGTGAACCTGAAACATGAATGAACTCTTTCTCAGATCTGTCCTACAGAGGTCACTGCAAACCTGCTTCTGAAACATCTGTAGTGCTGTTTTCCACTAGCACGCTAGTACTGCACACAAGCTGAAGGCTCTTGGTCCATATGTGGTATTTACACCTCATGCCTGTTTGCACAGTGACAAAGATGTTATGCGTTCTTTACAGACAGAGTCCATGTAACTGTGAGAGCAAGACTTTAGAAAACATTGTGCTTTGACTTCTTTGGGGCAGGAGGACAAGTTAGTACTGAAGGTCATTCTGTTTGTTAGAAATAGACCCCAAATGGAATAAAATATGCACAACCTTGATTTAATTCTTTTCCTCAACCTTAAGCTGATCTTCAGTTTCACAGATATGCGTCACGTTGTTTCCTTGACTTTTGGTAAAAGGTTTTGTTGTTTGATAATACCTGAAGAGTGGTGAAATAAAGCTCTTCAGATTAGAAAGAGTATCTTTGAAGAAAACAGTTTCAGCTATTGGATTGAACATAAGGTTGCATTTTGGCAAAATGTTCTGCCAAATCTGAGCTCTCATTTAACGGAAATGAGATTATATTTAATAATGGACTTGTTTTTCACATTAGTGTGTGTCTGTGGCGTTGTAGTACAGCGGGGTGAAGGGAGACACAGTACTTATTATCCAGTGGCACTATTTTAGGAATAGTGTCTCTAAATGACTGAAATAAGAAATAAGATGCTTCTGCCTACATCCTACATTCGTCTTTTTAAAATTTATACTAAAGAGGCATGGACAGACTACAAACCAGGTTAGGTTCTCATTCATTTAGAACCTTCTTGATTCTTGAGCTCCTAGTTTTGGCTTTGGTGGAACTCTGCAGCTAGTGCTTGGAGAGACTGTGAACAAGTCCAGGGGTTAGAATTTTGTCACCTTTTTCAAAGAGACTCTGGGCAAACTCTAGACATGTGAAAAGATGTATTCATTCTTTGAGGAGTCTACAGTCTAGACAAATTGAGACACAGCAATGTGATTTCCCTGTGGGGAATT
The DNA here is from genome assembly GCA_013400115.1 of Rhinopomastus cyanomelas. Classification (NCBI taxonomy): domain Eukaryota; kingdom Metazoa; phylum Chordata; class Aves; order Bucerotiformes; family Rhinopomastidae; genus Rhinopomastus; species Rhinopomastus cyanomelas. The sequence continues at coordinate 100,952 of VXBP01006626.1, read as the reverse complement.
TGAAGCACATATATTTCAGAGGCCTGCTCAAGAATTACCAGCAAAAGGATAACTGCCCTCTTGGGTGTGTGAGTATTGTTCTGGGTGACTTTTGGAGGAACTCCGGCCTTCTAAAACTGCCATAGACTTCAGTCTGGGATGAAATTCAAGCTTCCTGTGATATAAGGTAAAAATAGTGTCAAGGAGTCAAGTAATAGACTGGTCAGTCTCGCCTCCATAGAATCATAGAATCATGACGGATTGGAAGGGACCTCGAAAGATCATCTAGTCCAATCCGCCTGCAACAGCAGGATTACCTAAACCAAGTCACACAGGAACCCGTCCAGTCGGGTCTTGAATATCTCCAGTGAGGGAGACTCCACAACCACCCTGGGCAGCCTGTTCCAGTGCTCCATCACCCTCACCGTGAAGAAATTCCTTCTCAGGTTGATGTGGAACCTCCTATGTTCCAGCTTGCAACCATTGCCCCTCGTCCTATCACTACATGACACCGAGAACAGCCCAGTGCCATCCTTCTGACACCCACCCCTCAAATATTAGTAGACAGTAATGTGGTCACCCCTCAGTCTCCTCTTCTCCAAGCTAAAGAGACTAAGCTCCCTCAGCCTCTTCACAGAAGGGAGGTGTTCCACCTCCTTCATCATCTTCGTTGCCCTTTGCTAGACCCTCTCCAGCAGCTCCACATCCCTCTTGAACTGAGGAGCACACAACTGGACACAATACTCCAGGTGTTGCCTCACCAGGGCAGAGTAGAGGGGGAGAAGAACCTATCTCCATCCGCTAACCACCCCTCTTCTAATCCACCCCAGGATGCTGTTGGCCCTCTTGGCCACAAGAGCACATTGCTGGCTCATAGTCATCTTGTTGTCCACCAGGACCCCCAAGTCCCTTTCCCCTACACTACTCTCCTACAGGTCAGTCCCCAGCTTATACTGGTGCCTGGGGTTGTTCTTGCCCAGATGCAAGACTCTGCAGTTACTCTTGTTATAGCTCATTAGATTTTTCTCTGCCCAGCTCTCCAGCCTGTCCAGATCTCGCTGAATGGCAGCACAGTCTGCTGGGGTGTCGGCGACACCACCCAGCTTTGTGTCATCAGCAAACTTGCTGACAGTGCATGCCAATCCCTCATCCAAGTCATCAATGAATAGATTGAACAGGACCGGTCCCAGCACCGATCCCTGGGGCACTCCACTAGATACAGGCCTCCAACTAGACTCTGTCCCATTGACCACCACTCTCTGACTTCTACCCTGTAGCCAGTTTACAATCCACCTCACAACCCGAAAATCCAGGCCACACTGCCTCAGTTTGGTTGCAAGGATGCTGTGAGAGACCGTGTCAAATGCCTTTCTTAAGTCAAGAAAGTTCTGAGCCCAAGAAGGACACAGAACTGCTGTAGAAAGTCCAATGCAGAGCCAGGAGAATGACGAAGAAAGTAGAACACCTCCCTTATGAGAAAACGATGAGTGTCTCTTTAGCTTTGAGAAGCATAGAGTGAGGGGTGATCTCATTACTGTTTATAAATATGTGGGCGTCAGGAGGATGGAGCCGGGCTCCTCTTAATGTCGTCTACTGATAGGACGAGGGGCAATGAGTGTAAGCTGGAACACAGGAGGTTCCACATAAATATGAGAAGGAACTTCTTCACAATGAGTGTGATGGAGCACTGGAACAGGCTACCCAGGGGGGTTGTGGAGTCTCATTCTCTGAACAACTTTAAAACTCACCTGGATGTATTCCTGTGCGACTTTATCTAGGTGATCCTGCTGTGGTGGGGGGATTGGACTAGATGATCTTTCGAGGTCCCTCCAATCCCTAATGTTCTGTGATTCTGTGAGTCAAGTTGTGCAGCTGCTCTACTTGACAGAAGAGATATCAACCATAGGAACTTTGACAGGTTTCAGGAGTGAGTCCATGTGAACATTGTGAGGATAAATAAGGCCAAGTGCAAGGCCCTGTTCCTGGATTGAGGCGATCCCAAGCACAGATATGTTATGAGTGGATTGAGAGAGACAATGTGGAGAAGGACTTTGGGGCACAGGTGAATGAGAAGCTGGACATGAGCCATTAAAACGTGCTCACAGACCAGAAGGCCAGCTGTATCCTGGGCTGCATCAAAAGAAGCGGGGATGTCATCTATCTCTGTGGAGCACAAAGATGAAATAGAATAGCCGGTAATAGAAGAAGCAAATGAAGCAATAGTCCTACTTAACCACCCAAGCAAAAAACCCAACAACAGAGGGAGTATCCACAGCCTGTGTTCCAGTTTATCACAGAGAATACCCAAGAAATACATAATCCAATTCATTACCCTAGTCCAATTAATCCTGTGCAACTGTCACTGGCAGCTCCATTTGTCAGGGAGCCATTACAGTTCACCCAAGATTTACTTTCACTCACAGATAGACTCTCATCCTGACTCTCTGCAACCAGACCTGCTTTTATAGTGCTCAGTTGCATAAACAGACCTTCAGAGATATCTTTTTGAATCATCTGCTGTCATCTATCTTACTGGTTTTTGTCCAAGGTCAACCAAGTCCTGGGCAAAAGACAAAAGGAATGTTTCTCTACTGTTCTGCACCTCCCACAATAGCTGGGTGTCTGCTCTACTGCGGTTTCTCAGCAGGAAAAGTAAAAAGTAAAAAAAGAATCATCCACACATCAGCTTTAATTCTCAGCACTTCATATGCCTAATACAGAGAGTAGAGTAGAGGGAAAAGGAAGAAGATAGAAGACATATGAGAGGTTATACCACCACTCCAGGCAGGTTCTGGCCCCCCACAGCACTGTCTCACTCCTAAGCTCCACAGACCTCTGAAGAACTTGGTTTCTCTGGCCATCTTCATAGTCCATCCCTCGGCATAGTCAGCTTCATAGATGGAAGTGGTGGTGGTGGCAGGTGATCAGTGCCTCTTTGCTTCCTCTCCAGCAGTCCTTATGTCTGTCTCTCTCCATGGTCACAGGCTGGGAAGGGCTGATGGTCCTGCTGCCAATGAATGTTTTCTTCACTCCCAACAGCATTGGGGTACTTGGTTCTCAGGGTCTTAGATGAAACACCAATCAGTCTGTCCTTGAGAAAGATGGCAAATTAAGCTTAGTTTTGCAGATAGAGTTGCAGTATCTAGAGTCAACTCCCATTGCCAAGTGCTTATTTGAGGCACAGCACCAGGTGCAAGGTATTTTCCTGCCTTCTCTGCTCATCATGTTTGAGACATTCAACTTGTTGCTAGTCAGACTCTGATAGTCACAGGAACCTAAGAAATCATCTAATGCTTTTATTAAGCAACGTAACAGAAACTATCTTAGAAGCCATGATTACAATATGGCAATTAAAGACAGAGGAAGATGGGGGTTTTTCCATGCTGTTTGCATTGTTAATTCATTTCCCACTGAAGTTTAAACGTTGGCTGACTTCTGTAATACCTCATTCAAAACCGAGAGAGTAAAATCTCATTCTATTAAGGCCTGAGGTGGTAAGGTCTTTGAATGTACAGGTTATTAGGAACGTCACTAAGAGCTCAGTAAAAAAAAAGGTGCTGTCATGCTCTCAGTAAATAAGGCCTAGTACCTCATTCTCATGCTTGGGTGGTCTCTTTCTTCCTCCCTCCCTCCCTTCCTTCCTTTCCTTCCTTCCTCTCCTTCCTTCCTCTCCTTCCTTCCTTCCTCTCCTTCCTTCCTTCCTTCCTTCCTCTCCTTCTCTCTTTCTTTTCTTTCATTCCCAGTAATACCAGGGTTTGTAGTACAGTCCTGATGGGACAAATGTATTCCATGGAGATAAGAATCCAAAACAACACAAATGTACCTGGCAAAGGAGAAAGACAGGCTGCAGAGGCACACAGCAGTTTTCCCTCTCCTAGCTACTACAACATCAGAGTCAAGAAACACCTATGATTATATTCATGGCACTGCAATGAAAGTTAATGAGCATCTACCTGAGAGGTCAGGTTTTGATTTGTACCAGTATACGAATGCATATGTTTTGAGAAATCATTAGCTTGAGGAAAGCCCCTCAGTTCACCCATGCTTTCTAGCCATACCACATTTCTTTCTGTATTTTTTTAATTTTACTTAGCACATCTACCTTCTGACGTACAGAAAGTCATGGCTGCAATCCAGATAACATTTAAAACTTGCTTAATTTTAAATATTACCAAGTTTTTTAATCAAAACCCAAACTAATTAAATTACTTCTTCCAGTTTCATAAATATTTTCTTGTGATAGAAATATACAGTGCTATGAAAATTCCAGAAAGAAAGAGCATATAAGCAAAGTGAAGCAACAAATATGTTCATAAATCTCACCAGTTATTAGTGATATACAAGATTATTGTATTTTAATGGTTACAGGTTTGTATTCAACATTAATATCATTAGTTTTGATTGGAGACTTCAGTGTGTATATGTGTATGTATGTGCACATATATTCTCTATAGACATCTGAATCACAGAATCACAGGCTATTAAGGCTGGGAAAGACCTCTCAGATCATCAAGTCCAGCCTATGACCTAATCTCATCGTAATCACCTAGACCATAGCACTAAGTGCCACTTCCAATCTTTACTTAAACGCTTCCAAGGATGGTGTCTCCACTACCATCCTGGGCAGCCCATTCCAATGTCCAATCACCCTTTCTGTGAGGAAGTGCTGGTATTTCTTCCTGAAAGAAAAAAATAGCCTGTTCTTGGATGGTAATCAGAAAGAAAAAGGTGACACAGTGGTTTTTAAACATTATTAGTATTCAGTTTTTCTGTTTCTCTGTGGTCAAATTGATGCGCCCCTAGGCTATGAAACATGTTGCGCCATCAGAATTGTCAGACGTAAAAGAACTGTTTCAGCACATATTACACATAACATCTAACCCAGCAGCAACAGGCTCTCTGAGTTAAGCTGCACAAGAAATAATTTACATTAGTTTCTGAAAATCAGGTCTCTTGTCTTCATTACTGGGAACCTGAAAAAGGAAAGACAGGAAGTCTTGTTAAGTATCATAACACTTAGAATCATAGAATCATTATGGATTGGAAAGGACCTCGAAAGATCATCCAGTGTAATCCCCCTGACATAGCAGGATCACCTAGACCAAGTCACACAGCAACACATCCAGGCGGGTCTTGAACAGCTCCAGTGAAGGAGACTCCACAACCCCCCTGGGCAACCTATTCCAGTGCTCCATCACCCTCACTGGGAAGAAGTTCCTTCTCAGGTTGATGTGGAACCTTATATGTTCCAGCTTACAACCATTGCCCCTCATCCTATCACTACATGACACTGAGATTAGCCCAGCTCCATCCTCCCAACACCCATCCCTCAGTAATGTGGTCACCCCTCAGTCTCCTCTTCTCCAAGCTAAAGAGACCCAGCTTCCTCAGCCTCTTCTTAGAAGGGAGGTGCTCCACCTCCTTCATCATCTTCGTTGCCCTTTGCTAGACCCTCTCCAGCAGCTTCTTGAACTGAGGAGCCCAGAAATGGACACAATACTCCAGATGTCGCCTCACCAGGGCAGAGTAGAGAGGGAGAAGAACCTTTCTTGATCTGCTAACCACCCCCCTTCTGATCCACCCCAGGATGCTGTTGGCCCTCTTGGGGCACATTGCTGGCTCATGGTCATCCTGNGTCAAGATAGATGACATCCACGGCTCTGCCCTCATCCATCCACCTGGTTACACCCTCATAAAAGGCTATCAGGTTGGTCAAGCATGACTTTCCCTTTGTAAAGCCGTGCTGACTGTCCCTAATGACCCTCCTGTCCTTGATGTGCCTGGAAACAGCCTCTAGTACAAATTGTTCCACCACCTTTCCTGGGATGGAGGTGAGGCTGACAGGTCTATAGTTACCTGGGTCTTCCTTCTTTCCCTTTTTAAAGATTTGGGTCACATTTGCTATTTTTCAGTCCCTAGGCACCTCTCCCGTTCCCCAGGACCTAGCAAAGATGATGGAGAGTGGCTTAGCAATGACTTCCGCCATCTCCCTCAGCACACGCGGGTGCATCCCATCTGGGCCCATGGATTTGTGCACATCCAGTTTGCTCAACTTACCCCTAACCCAGTCCTCATCAACCAAGGCAGGCTCGTCTTTTCTTCTCTAGAAAGCTTGGAAGATTTTTCTCCTGAAGCTGAAGTTCGCTACGTTTTTCTTTTCCCATCCTTACATTTTAGATTTTTTTCTGAAAGCAGGTTTTTTTTCCCCAAATCACATCAATTTTAAATCTATGAATATCAGAGGTTTCTATGGAAATGCAAACTACTTCAGTTAGAGAGCACAGAAAAGTTGTAACTTAGTCTTTAAATGAAGGTATTTAAAAGGGATCTTTAAGTGTCTTTACAGAATAAACTGTAAATGTAGAAAGCAGCATTTCAAGAGGAAATTTTATCCATATGGAGAAAATAGATAGAGAAATACCTTTACGCTTAGGGGTTTGTATCATGATGCTCACAGAAGTCAGTAAGTTGCAGAAGCATATCCTAGAGTAGCGTTTCATGTAGTAGCATCATAAGGGAAAATGCAGCAGGAAGCATTCAAAAACTGTAGCAAGATAAATTTTCAAGCTAATTGCATGATAAATCAGTTTTATGCTGTTTCCTGTAAGTCATAGTGGCTACCTACTGAACATAAGTGCAGAAAATTGAAAATAGACACTAAAATAGTGGGATCTAGTCTGCAGCGTGTGCTGTAATGTGCATGTCCTGAACCACAGTCAAGCTAAAGGCCTTTGGAACCGGATAAAACACAGAATTTTGAGATAATGGGTTTCTGGAAGTTGTACTTTTGAAAACTGTTGCGAAAGAAGACACTTGTCTAATTTCAATATTTTACAGAAACTATGTTTCTGGAATTCTGCAGTACAGAATATTACAGCGTTAAATTAAAAACCCCCACAAAAGTCATACTGTATAAGCCATATTTTACTGATAAATGTAGGTGTATTTGTGGATTTTTGATCACTTCTGAGACACATATCCATAGTAAGAGCAGAGCGTGTGACTTGCTTTTGTTTTTTTTCTGTATAGGGTCCTTTTTACAAAATAAAATAGTGCAACAGGGAATTAGCAGCAGACACATGTTGTCTGTACGAGTTACACTACTGCATTTTAGAATACTCAACAGTAATTAAAGACTGTAGTACTAAGTCTCCATGGTTGGTTTTATATCCATTTTAGAAATAGATATAAAGAGAGTTGTTAGTGCTGCTATACACAAATCAAGGCAAGACTCAGGATCTGAATTTCTAATCGACTATATTCCTGTACTTCTAGATCCTCATAGAGCTAATTAAATATGAAGATATATGTTAACAGTAACATGAACAGGGCTGGGAATATGAATGTGTACTGTTGTGAGAATAAATCCAGGAAAGTCAATGTTTTGACACCTGTCTAGCATGTAGACATCTTTTTTCACTTGTAACATACATCAAAATTCAAACTTCTAAGGATACTCTCTTACCAGCCCTATATCTTGGCTTTGATTTTACTTCTGTGAGTACTACAGGAGTCTTTATCTGACCCTAGGTATGGAAATATTTTTCAGAGGGTATATATAACTGTACCACAGCAGAAGATATAGAATCATAGAACTAAAGTTGAAAAAGAACTAAGATCGTGAATCAAATTCTGATAGTGAAACACGTGATCCTAGGAAAAAGAGGTTCTAATCTGTCAGAATTAATTGTTTGTAAAAGTGAGCAAAAAGAAAGGTAGCACCGATTATTCATATGTTATTTTAAAATTACTTCCCATGGTAGACACATACTAAACCACAAATGTAGCAGAGTCTTGGTAACTTTTGTAAATACGTGGTAGAGTGTACAAAGACAAGACACATTTAAATGGGTTTTAGCTTTGATTGGGCAGATCTGAGGAAGAATATGTGTTTACAGTGAGGAAAACCTCTCCTATGACAAGAAGGAAGTGGACATGCTGGAGCGTTTGCAGAGGAGGGTCATGAGGATGATCAGAGGGCTGGAGCAACTCTTCTATGAGGCCAGACTGAGAGAGTTGGGGCTGTTCAGTCTGGTGAAGAGGAGGCTCCGAGGCGATCTTATTGTGGCCTTCCAGTATCTGAAGGGGGTCTTCAAAAAAGCTGGGGAGGGATTTTTTAGGATGTCAGGTAGTGACAGGACTAGGGGGAATGGAGCAAAGCTGGATATAGGTAGATTTAGAGTGGATGTGAGCAGGAAGTTCTTCACTGTGAGAGTGGTGAGAGCCTGGAATGGGTTGCCCAGGGAGGTGGTTGAGACCCCATAACTGGAGGTGTTTAAGGCCGGGCTGGATGAGGCTCTGGCCAGCCTGGTCTAGGGTGGGGTGTCCCTGTCCATGGCAGAGGGGTTGGAACTGGATGATCCTGTGGTCCCTTCCAACCATGACTGATTCTATGATTCTGTAAGTTCTTCCCAGAGAGGGTGACGGGGTGCTGGAGGGGGCTGCCCAGGGGTTTTGTGGGGTCTCCTTCTCTGGAGACTTTTAAAACCCACCTGGACTTGGTCTAGATATCCTGCTGTGGCGGGGGTGTTGGCCTGGGTGATCTTTTGAGGTTGCTTCCAATCCCTAATGTTCTGTGATTCTGTAACTCCTTGCTCCTGAAGCACCAAATTTCTATTTTTACAGCTCTTAAACTTTTCTGCTACCAGACTGGATATCAGATCAGTAAGTGTAGTGACCTGCATGCTGCACACTTCTTCCTCTTGTATTGCATTTAAATACAGAAAAGGAGAGTGGTTATGTCAAATCAATTTGCTGAAATGGTAGCCCTCTCTTGTTCTCCATTCTTTGGTTTGGTATAAAATATACACAAGAACTTTCTCCTGGCATCACCAAGTAGACTTCTGAAGATTTGAGGCTTCCAAAGGTAACATGGAATTTAGAAAATACGTTGTTCTTGTGTGTGTATAGTATTGCCATAGGAAGCCCATTACCCAGAAAGAGGCAACAGATCTTGCCTGTTGAATCGTTCAGCATCTAATTGATTAAAGACCTACTTTTTAATGTGCTTTCCACCAGTATCTTCTGAACTACAAGAGTTCCTTGTGTTGATGTCCTAAGATATGGTGGTGAAAGCAAACTACATACAATGTAGGTATCTCTTACAGGGTAGGAAGTACAGTTCAACATTAAAAATCATTGTGAAATTGACTCTGTATGGAAGTAAGAGTAAGATAAAAACTGATGTGGTATGTGCATACCACAGAAGTGATTAATAAGATGCTAACTCGCCCAAACAAGAAAAGTTAGTTTCTGCATTGTACTTATCAGCTGTTTAATCTTAAATTGCTGGGACCCACAAAATAAATCATTATTAATATCAAAAGATCTTACTGTTGGAGAAACAAACAGTAGTTCCACTTTATCGCAGACTTTTCTTCTAAGGTTTCTAGGTGGACTGTGGGAAATTTCCTTCTTCACTTCTTACTTTACCCTTTATTAATTCTTACCTATAATGCTGTTTCTAACAGTGTCAGTCATCAGTAGATACTAGTGAATGGAATGGATGTAATTCCAGCTCTTGATACTGAAACCTCTGTGCCATCTTTATGTACTCTAAATGGCAATTAGCCATGTTTGATTTACTACGATTTGGTAGTAACACTTAATTTGACCTCAAATTCTGTTCAGGAATGAAGACAGAGGTTCCCAAGCAAATGTGGTCCCTCTGTTCTCTTCTCCTATGTGCTGATTACATGATATTTGCACCTTATGATCTGAACCCCTGGTGTATGAAATACTTAGTGACATGTCAGTCACCTATCAATATCTGCTAGCTAAGCTGAATTGCTTCTGTCAAGTTTTCTCCTTGATTTTATAGAAGTTGAATACAGTATTCCACTCATCAGTCTCAGTCACAGCTTATTTAGGTGCATTGTGGGAACTGGAACTCCCCTGCAGTTACTTTTCATCTAATAATTTTAGATTCTGACCTTAAACTACTTGCACAGTATGGTGTTATGCAAAATGACACAATTCTTCTGAAACCTGTGGTTTTGCACCAGTGTTTGAACCAGAATAAATCTACTTTTTAGTTCAATTTTCATCTGTGTAGGAATACTGGTGAATGAAACTCATATCTTTTTAAAATTCACTGTCCTTCTGTCAGCTTGCATTTAAAAATCTATATGAAACTCTCTTTATACATCTGGAGTGTTGTGTCCAGTTCTGGGCTCCTCAATTCAAGAGGGATGTGGAGCTGCTGGAGGGAGTCCAGCGTAGGGCAATGAGGATGATGAAGGAGGTGGAGCACCTCCCTTATGAGGAGAGGTGGAGGGAGTTGGGTCTCTCTAGCTTGGAGAAGAGGAGACTGAGGGGTGACCTCATTAATGTCTACAAATATTTGAGGGGTGGGTGTCAGGAGGATGGAGCCAGGCTCTTCTCAGTGTCATCTAGTGATAGGATGAGGGGCAGTGGTTGTAAGCTGGAACATAGGAGGTTCCACATACGTATGAGAAGGAACTTCTTCACAGTGGGGGTGATGGAGCACTGGAACTGGCTGCCCAGCGAGGTTGTGGAGTCTCCTTCACTGGAGATGTTTAAGACCCGCCTGGATATGTTCCTGTGTGACTTGGTCTAGGTGATCTTGCTGTGTCAGGAGGATTGGACTAGATGATCTTTCGAAATCCCTTCCAATCCCTAATGATTCTCTGATTCCACGATTCTATGATCTCTTCACATCTCTTCACATCATGGTGCAGAGGGAGTAACTGGAGCTGCAATGAGAAGCACTGATTTGCTCTTTATAGCATTACTGTACTGATAAGGGGAGAAGAACTAAGCCACTACAAAAGTAGTATTTCAGAAATCCAGATACAGAAATGGGAAATAAAATTACACACATGACAAATCTGTGAGGCACTCTGATAGTGTCAGACCACACTTCTTGGCCTCACAGGAGGAATGGTTAGATGGAACCTGTGACTTGTGACTGGAAAGGTGAAGAAAAGGACCTAGCCATGGAACTCATATGCACATTACCTGATTTGTTTCTCCAGAACTCTGATCTCCAGATCCCAACTGCTCTGTTGCATCTGCAAAACAAGCAGAAAGAGATATAAATCATGAGATGCTGCTCCACGGACAATGGGAAACAGGGCACCATTGCAGAGCTCCCTCTTGCCAGACAGTCAGTCTAAGTGAGACAGAGGAGGTGCAAACCTTGCTTTTGCAGCTAAACCAGGAAAACAATTCTGTGGTATTCTAATACATTAGTGTAAGTATGAGGTGGCTGTTATTACATTACATTTCTCAAGATGAAGTTCAGTGACTTTCTTTTTTGCCATGTCACTTTCACTCAAAATACCATTCTCACACTGTAACTACTAAAATGGAATAGATAAGAAAAATGTCATCTGGGTAAAAATTAAAGAATTGGACTGAAATGCTTAGTTTGAAAAATTTTTTGTAAGTTGCTACAAAAACATCTTGAAAAAGCTTTTGCATATCTGTGTGCATCTGAGAGGTGATTGTTCCAAGCTAGGGTCATTCTAGGGTGTATGTTAGAAGCATCAGAAGGTAAACCCTTCTAATTGGGTCAGTTTTCCAAAGTATTCTAGCCCCTTTCTTGGATTATCTTTATTTTCAAAGGTGATCTTGACCTCCATTTAAACTGACTGACATTTTTACCAAGGTATTTGGGTCCAAAAAGCATTTGTAGCCTTGATACAGAAATGCAACCAAACTAATTAATCTTGCAATTCTTCTGTCCTAGGAAGTCAGTTCTGCTGCTGCTGCTGGTATACAAAACAAAGAGATGAAGAAAGCTAAGAGAAACCTTGTTCTCTGTTCTCTTGATACAATGGCTTCAGTCTGGCCCCTGAAAGAAATAAATTGTCTTTCCATAAAGTAAGTCTCACTGCTCAAAAAGTCGTTCCCTTACTCAAAAAACCCTCCAAAAATACCAGTAAACAAAATAATCTCCTTTTCATGCAGTTTTGTTCTCCCTGTTCAATAAGCTCTTTTCAGACATCTTTAGCTACTCACCATCTCTTTTTAGGGCTCAGTCGGAAAGACGGTCTTTCTCTTGGACAAAGGAGACAAGGATTTTTATAAGCAGGTGACTTTTCCAGCATGCCTGACAGAAAACTTCTATTGGCCAAGAAACTCAATGGCATAATTCAACTGAAATCAGGCCACAAAGAGATTGGAGTAGCCCTGTTTAAGAAGTAGGCCACTTTCTTCAATTAAAAAAACTCAAAAAAAAATTGCAGAAATGCCTCTTGTGTGACACTTGGTAAACTGAAGACTTTAATTCAAAGGGTCACTGTACCCTCATATAACAAGTAACTCTACATTTCCTTAAGAGGTAACTAAAAGATATTACTGAACTAAGAAAATTTAACTGGTACGGAAGTATCAAAACCAAATTTTTACCCTCAGATCTTGCCTGAGTGACAGAATAAGCTCACAGGTGCTGCTGTGGTTTCCAACAGAGTAAACTTTAATGTGTCCTTTTCTGAATCCACTACCTCAGTACCTAGAATCATACAATCATTCAATCATTAGTGATTGAAAGGGACCTCGAAAGATCATCTAGTCCAATCCCCCTGCCACAGCAGGATCACTCAGACCAAGTCATAGAATCAGTCAGGGTTAGAAGGGACCACAGGATCATCCAGTTCCTACTCCCCTACTACGGGCAGGGACACCCCACCCTAGATCAGGCTGGCCAAAGCCTCATCCAGCCCGGCCTTAAACACCTCAAGGGATGGGGCTTCAACCACCTCCCTGGGCAACCCATTCTAGGCTCTTGCCACTCTCACGGTGAAGAACTTCCTGCTCACATCCACTCTAAATCTACCTATATCCAGCTTTCCTCCATTCCCCCTAGTCCTGTCGTTACCTGACATCCTAAAAAGTCAATGGGAGAAATATGGCAATAGAGAAAAATAAGTTTACCGTAACAAAGAGTAGCAGTTTTCAGAAGGATGAATGCATAGCCTTTTCATCACCAAGATGGACGCTTTAGTGTGGAATGAACATGGGTTCATACCAATGGGTATGAATATGCAAGCATGTGCAACGAGTAGGAACATTCAGTGGTGTTACCCACTAAGAAAACTTTGGATGTACTCAGTTTTAATGTACTCTATATGCTTTATTTTGCATATGTTTCACTTGCCTCTTCAGTACTGCAAAAATTAAGGATGATCTTTAGATGTGAGTTTCAGTGTCTAATGCTAACTCTGATTATATGAGAACTTTATCCACTGTCCTGTTTACTCCTTGCTCTTAGTGGGCTTTAACTACAGCAACATCTCCTATGTGTAAAGGCTGCCTTTATCTTGTGCTTTAGACCATTCTTTTCTCCAGGTGGTACATTGTCAGGATCCAACACTTTCCAGTGGAAGAACTGGTGCAATTTGCGTCCCATAGATAGAAATGACTCAATAAAGAAATTAATGTTAAAAGCTGTCAGATTTGGCTTCTGACAACATAATCAGTGAATATTTTATATCTCTGTCGCCTTTGTAGTTACACAATCCAGCGTTTCTGCAGCCCAGACAGCATCCCCCCAGGCATCCCCCACTGCAAGACACCCTTTACAACCCGCGCAGCCCCCAGCCCTCCCCAGCGTCTACAGAGCCGCTTCCCCCGGGGCCTCTTTCCCGGTTGCCTCCGAGCCGATCGCGGCAGGGGTTAACGGGCCCCGGGCACATGACAGAGGCATGGCATGGCACAGCACAGCGGCGGGGACGCGGTGGTGAATGCGCGGGGTGGGCTGGCGGGTCCACGCTCTGGCCCTGACTGTCCGGGGGAGGGAGTCCCTCAAAGAGGGGAGGGACGGTGTTGGGGTAGACGGTTCGTCCTCTGCGCTGCTTCGCTTATGTGGGCTGCCCCACGGCGGTCCGGACGGCAGCGGGTGAGTGGGCGGCTGCCGGGCTCCGTGTCCGGGCGGGCGGAGGGGGCGGGAGGAGGAGCAGCCAAATAAACCGCCTTGCGGTGGATTTACGGGGCCGTTACTCACCTCGTCTGCCAGCCCGCCGCGGGCATGAGAGGCGGGCTGTCTAGAAGGACGGGACAGACACACGCCCGGCAGATTTGTCATCCCGCGGGTGAATAAGTGTGCATCGGCACCGCCGAGCGGGCTGCGCAGCGCGGACACAAGCCAGCGGCGGCGGGGCGGCGCGGGGTCAGTGCGGAGCGGCGCGGGCGGTCTGACCGGTGCGGAGCAGCGTAACCGCTGCGGACGATGCGGGAGGTGTGAGCTCCGGTGTAGACGGTGCGGGACGTGGGAGCGGTGCGGGAAGTGAGGGAAGCCCGGCGGTGTCGGGTAGAGCGATGCGCGGCCCAGGGTCTGCCCTGCTGCAGCCTGTTGCCCCGATGGTCCGGGGCTTGCTGTCATCCAGGCAGTGATCTCAGGGGCAAAAAAAACCCCGGACATGTCGTGACTAGTGAGGTGACAGCTCCGCCTCATCGACTGCAGCCACTTTAAGAGACCTGAAATTCATGGCCTTCTCGAGACCTTGGTTAGGAGCTGCACATAGTTGTGAGGTCTGTGGGATGACCCATGGGTATGATAAGGGTGGTGGTAGGTAGCTACGAGCCGTGGTAGTATGTGATGGTTGCCCCTCAAGTGGTGGTCACTGTGAGAACACCAGAGGAGGGCCACTAGCTGACACAGGGGCACTTTTGGTGGTTTCCTATGACCTGCTTGCATTGAAGCTCACCCTGTTGCTGACGCTGCGAATGTTAGAAGCTGTGGCTGCGCTCCTGAGAAGTCCAAAGTCATTATAGGCACAGAGTGTAGAGCAACAGTGTGAGTAAAAGGTGCACAAATCAGGGTCTGCAGGAACCTTTGGTACTGGGTAACCATGCTTTCGACAACGTTTCAGAAAGTGTGCCTTTGATTTTGGCAGTGCTGCTTGTGTTTGGATTCTCAAGCAGCTTGTCTGAAGTTTGTAGCTAACCCTAGTGAGAATAATGTTGTCCCTGGAAAGCTCATGCTTTTCTATTTTAGCAGCTACTTGCGGCAGCATGGCTCTGACACTTAGGGTCCTAATAGAGAAAAAAATTAGGAGATCTTAATTAATAATAAAAAGGGGGTTTTGGCAGAATGGTCAAAATGCCTGTCCCAGCTAGTTTGGACTGTATGTATCATCCTGTCCTTTTGTAATGGCTGCCCTTTTGATGGCAGTTGCAGCACTATTGGTGATTGTGCCCTGCTCTGTTTGTACAGTCCCTCACACAAAGGCATTCCTTTCTGTGACTAATCTTCCTAGGAATTACAGTGATGCAAGTAAAAAGTAATTAGTATATTTCATTACACTAGCTCGGAGAAACTCAATCATGTTTGGGGGCTGGTTGTTTCACAGTGCTGTAGAGAACCTCTTTTAGCTTTCATTTACCTGGCTTGTGCATATTCTCTAAAGAAGGCATTCAGCTGATGTTTGAGAACTAGAAACTCTCAGATTGTGTGGCTCCTTTCTAGTTTTTATTGGCTGACCACCTGGGCCTAAGAAAAATGTGATTATTGGAGTACTGCAGTTTGGAATGAAGCCCCCTGTGGTAGCCCAAGAGGTGCAATTGTCAAGAAATGAATACAAATGATCAGAAGAATGGATGATGGTGCAAGGTATTTATTATTCCCATTAGTGAATGACTTCTGAGATGCTGGGTATTATGGAGAGTGGGGAAGAAACTGAGTGTAGAAATTGATCAGAAAGTTTATTCTGTATTTTCAGTTTTGGACCCACATTATGTTCTTTTAGTGCAGCTTTGATTTTTAATGGTTCCAAGCCTAAATTCAAGCTCTCAGGTATTTTTTTTTTTGTTGCAGTTAAGTATCCAGTTAAGTAAGTTAGTGTATTTATTACTATGCTTTTGTCTGTGAGCTATAGCCAGGCAAGTCTACAAATGCTGGAATACTGGCACTTCCAAATGTGTGTGCTTTTTAGAAGATAATTTGTTAAGTAGATGGCTTGCACCTGAGGTAAGGTGGGTCCTTATAACAAGCAGTTGTGAGACACAATAACTTCAGGAGCTTCCAAGGCCCCATTTCTGTAGAAATTTTGCAGTTAGTGAGGCTGAAGTGAGGCATCCCTGTAGACATTTTGGTGGCTGTCCTTTTCCCTTGTCCGTTCCAGTCCTTGAGTCTACTCAGATTGACTCACTGGGTGTGATGTCAGGGGATGCAGTGACTTCTGACTATTTCATTCACCCTGATGCCACTGAGAGGGGGTACCGTCTATACCATGGCCATGGAAGGAGGGAAAGACTAGCAGGAAGCAGCAGAATATAAAGATAGCTCCTTTGGGTGGCCTTGTAGTTACTTAGCTCTTGTAGGAAGTAAATGTTCTGAGCTTGTGCCTTTGGGGCACATGTAAAGTGGCACATGGTGGGAAACTTGCAGAGAGGCTTGACTCTGACTGGAGGCTGTGAAGGAAGGCAGTCTCAGAATGCACAGTCCCAAGGGAGGGGTCTACAGTTCATATTTGCTTTCTGTTGTGTGTCATCTTTTGTAGAGGTGTGGGGTCTACAGTAGAAGAATAGAGCAAAAGATCCCTTTAGTGCATTGTATTTCAATATTCCCTTTTGTTTTGGATAGCGCTTGCTACCTTGCATGCACAGTACCAATGTCTGATTATTACTTCTGTGAAAGTGTTTCCTGAGCTGGATTTATTACAATTTGTGAAACTGATCTCTGCAGCGGAGTAATTCAGTATTTATTGAAGTTGAAATGTATCTTACTTCTTATTTCAGAGGGTGAAGCAGTAAGCCAACTCTGATTGCTTTTCAAAACCGCATTGTAGAAGGAGACTATACGGCATACTGGGCTGCAGGCACGGATTTCTGAATTCTTCTTTTATTTTGCTTTCTGAGGGATTAGTGTTCGGATTTTCCAGGGCTTCAGCTTGAATTTAAATTTTACTACAGGGCTTTCTGAAAGTGAATTTGTGAATCATTGTTATGGATTTTGAGTAATTATGGTGTCATGCTGTTATTGATAGATGCAGAGTCATAGACCTTTGAGTAATGTCAGCTTAAAAAAGAGACCTCAGAAGCTGTGGACATAATTGCATTTCCTTTGACATTGCTGGGAGTATGAAAAGGTCACAATAATGTCCCTGTGATGAACAGAAATATGTCATTTAAAGGTGTTAAGTGCTTTTGTTCCTTCAGTAGCACAAAAGAACTTGTCAGCACAGTAATTCAGTTTCAGGGCAATATTTTTTTATGCACTTTTTAATTTGTTTTAATTTAGTACATTAAGCTGCAACTCTGTTCAGGCTTTTTAAGTTTATTTCTAAGTACACTGTTATATTTGGTGCCGTACCAGGATCACTTTGTTTGCAAATATATAATGTCTTTTTACTATTACAGGTAGCTATAATCAGGAGCTATCTATAGGTCTGATGGAAAAGTCAGACTTTTAGAATAAATTAATGTCCAGCTGGCACTTAGTTATATGCCTAGTTTAATGCTTTTAAAAAGCGTTTTGGTTTTAATCATTTGTTTGGCCACTCTTTGATATGAGATGGAAGTTGATACTATGAAAATCTAATTAATAAAAGCCACTCATGAATAATTAAGGAATATTGAAAAAAAATCACAAAATATTTTTTAAAATGTGGAAAGTTACGCTCTCCAAGGTGCTTTAGTATTGTAAAAAAAGGAAGTCCTGATTTGCATGTGAATATAATATTACAGATTTCACAATAGAATCAGGAAGGAGACTAGAGGCAGGAAATGTAGTTCAAAGTACCTAACTCATTTATGCTTTCTTTAAAGTGGTGGTTTTCTTTGTCCTTTCAAGTAATCTGGTTCAAAATGCAGCTTTCTAGCATTAGGAAACAAATTATGGGCCCAGAGGCCTTATTTCTAGTGTAAAAAAAACCCCAGAGGTAGCCAGTGATAAAACTGAAACAATGGAACACTGATAATCACTGTAAGATACAGTTCCAACTGCAGAAGATTAGAAAGAGACCAACTTACAAACTGATTTTATATCTATCTGGACTTGATAGGGCTGGTTTGCTTGTGTAGTGTAGTTCAATCAATACAAAAATATTTCTAGGTAAGAGTGATTTTGTTAAGTAACACTAGTGCATTGGCCATGCATAATAGTTTTCTTGACAGTGTTAGTACTTTCCTAATGTAGTTAAAATTTCAAAGAAAAATTAGGGGCAAGAATGGTTTTTCATCTGTAGCCAGTTTATGGGGACATGGTGTATAGCTTCACCAGCAAAACAACCGCCTTTGTTTGCTTGTCTTTTTCTAAGCATCTAATCATCTATGTTAGAGCAAGGTACATTCTGCTTCTGAAACAGGCTCAGAGCATTTAAGATCATCTAGCTCTCTTGCCTTGATTGTATTGCAGAGAGTGATCTATGCTCCAGCTACAAATGAAAATAAATAATTTTGCTTTTAATTTGTGTGCTTTGCAATTTTTATTCCCATAAAATAAAAACACCACAGTGAAAAACATTATGTAGAATAAATCTTTTATCACCTGTTAAGCATGGTTAGGGCTTATTTCTTTTTTTAATATTTAATATAATTTAATAGCTATTTTGCTCCTGCCCTTGAAAACAGTATTAATTAATAATATTAATTAGAGGCATAGGCTTTTCTATGTTAGTCAATTTTACCTGGAAAGCGTGGGACAATATCTACATATATTTGTCTATACAGACACGTTGGTGGCTTGTACTCTAATCTGAAAGTGTGCTATGAATGCAGTTTTGCAAAATAAACAGGGATTTTTTGTTTGCAACAGTTCACAGATGGAAAAAATTCAAATGTTTCAGAGGTGTAGTAAGCAAAGGGTTAAGTATGAAGGTTGTACATGAAATTCAATCATAAATACACTGCTCATAAACTTACTGACTTCAGTGTTGAAAATCTCATTATCTGAAGGTAAAAGTTACAGTTTAGTGTTTTGTTGCAGCAAGGTAATAATACCTAACTAAAACCTTAATGTATAGATCAATGGAAACCATAATTGAAACCTCAGTTTTATTTCTGTCAACTTAATTTGCCTGAACAAGTTAATTAGAAAGTGAGTCTATGAACTGAGCAAACTACTTAAACAGGTGCTTAATGTTAAACATATGAACTTAGTGACAAAAGTTTGGCATGTTGCTGTTCAGCTGAGTTGGGACTGAAATTACCCCATCTGTGTCATATCTTAGCCTATTGATTTACACTGACAAGTGCAGATTTTGCCTATAAATCTTTTGTGTGTGTGTCAAGAAATGTTTAGATCTAGTCCATTCTGCCTTTGGGTAGGTTGTGTCTGAGATGATCTCTCATACTCCTTACCAGGTGTAAGTAACAGGAACACATAGCCATCAAGAAGTCAGAGTTCATAACCTACTGCTGTAATTTGAAAGATGTCCTTCAGATTTGCCACTGTATGATTACATTTAGACTATGGCATATCTACAACCTTATGCTATGCATCCGCTTTTGAAGTGATTCCATTTATGTTTACAAATAGGGCTGTGCTTTCTTGTAATACTTTTCTGTTGGGAAGTGCCACAGAGTTTGAAGGACCACACAGCCTTCCCTATGGTTTGCTGCTCCATCTTCATTTTGTTTTATGCATGATCTGTAGAATGTGAGCCAGTAAATCACTCTTGTTCTGCGTATGTCTGTATGGCACTGATCTACTTGACCAACCTGATAGCCTTTGATGAGGGCATAACCAGGTGGATGGATGATGGCAGAGCCGTGGATGTCATCTATCTTGACTTAAGTAAGGCTTTTGACATGGTCTCTCACAGCATCCTTGCAGACAAACTGAGGCAGTGTGGCCTAGATTTTCAGGTAGTGAGGTGGATTGTAAACTGGCTACAGGGTAGAAGTCAGAGAGTGGTGGTCAATGGGACAGAGTCTAGTTGGAGGCCTGTATCTAGTGGAGTGCCCCAGGGATCAGTGCTGGGAGCAGTCCTGTTCAATCTATTCATTGATGACTTGGATGAGGGATTGGCATGCACTGTCAGCAAGTTTGCTGATGACACAAAGCTGGGTGGTGTTGTCGACATCCCAGCAGACTGTGCTGCCATTCAGCGAGATCTGGACAGNAGGGGTGACCACATTACTGTCTACAAATATTTGAGGGGTGGGTGTCAGGAGGATGGCACTGGGCTGTTCTCGGTGTCATGTAGTGATAGGATGAGGGGCAATGGTTGCAAGCTGGAACATAGGAGGTTCCACATCAACCTGAGAAGGAACTTCTTCCCAGTGAGGGTGATGGAGCACTGGAACAGGCTGCCCAGGGTGGTCTTGGAGCCTCCTTCACTGGAGCTGTTCAAGACCCGCCTGAATGTGTTCCTGTGTGACTTGGTTTAGGTGATCCTGCTGTTGCAGGCGGATTGGACTAGATGATCTTTCGAGGTCCCTTCCAATCCCTAATGATTCTATGATTCTATGATCCCAAGATTCTTTACAAATAGTGTAGTTTGACCATGCTTTGCTAACCTAATCACTAGACTTAACAAATCCATAGAAATTTCTAGACAAATCACTAGACTTAAAAATCCATTTTGTGTTCTGTGTTGGCAGAATGTTGTGAGTGCTATCAGAACTGCTCCTTCATGTGTGCATGAACACAGCTTTCCACTGGGGAGTAACAGCTGTTTACTTGTGAAAGCTGCAACGTAGTCATGTTTTTTAGAGTGCTTAGGCTGGGCAAGTTGTAAAGTGCTTTGGAGCATGTCTTGATCATAAATTTACAGTCTGCTTTTTGGAACCACTTCATGCTCTAGAAAATAATGATGCATAGCCCTCATAGACTTTAGAGACTGGTCCTCTGTGCATACACACTTGTGCATCAAGTGATTACCTCTCAAGTACTTGACTCTCTGTTCTTGGGTATTTGAAGCCAAAACAGCTCTTTAAAGTTTTCTGTTCTTCATGACTGTGGTCACACTGGAGATGGTTAATTTTTTTTGGAGGAGTTTTGGTATCACACTTCAGAAACTATATAGGCGTGATATTTTTAGATATAAAAAAGCAGTAAGTGGTTTAAAATAGCAATAAAATCTTGGGTTGATAGCGGAATGAAAGCACAGAGAAATTTCCCATTTTACTCCAAGTGTGTTGCTTCTCTCCATTTGCAGTTTTTCTTCACTGCTTCCCTTTGAAAGCCTAGGAAGTCCATCCCTCTGAAGCAAAGCTTGCAGGCTTGAGACCAGCGTAGTTTCAGAACAGGCTGAAAGTTAACCACGTGCTTGAGTGCTCTGCTGAGTCAGACCAGTAGTAATGCGCATGCATTTTCATTCTGACCTCTGAGATCACTGTCTATTGCTCTGCTTTGGTGGGGGTGGCAGATGTAATTCATAGTGTATCTTCAAGGTTCTGCTGCAATGAAAAGAGGTGGGCTTCTCAGATGATGAGATTTGAGGGAACTTTTCTCTCTCTACAGAGCCAAATTCCTGCTGTCTTCAAAACTGCATGCCTGAAAACAGGGAATACATACTGGGATTTCTAAAGTAGTCCCTCGTAACAGCTAAACCATCTGCTGTGTTGCAAAGCAGCATCACAGGGTGAAGGCAGCATCACATAGTTAAATGCCCTTCATTTGGTGATTTTGATCTACTGTGCCTCACCACTCTGTTCATAGCAGATTTCTTGAGCTGATTCAGTAAAATAAGCTACTGTGTTGTTGGCCAGCGAGTACAGCATTCAGCTGAAGGGCTGGCATTAGTGAAAATTATGTATAAATATTATTGGTTAGAAAAGATACTGTGGGCTTTACGTATGATGGACTTAAGATTCTGTGTTCCTTTGGATAAATAAATTCTCATACTTTCAAGTTCTTGTTGTTATCAGGACCACTTACAGAGTTGAAGATTACACATGCTTGGAACATACCCATTGTGCAAGAGCTAAGTCCCATTTATTTGGTCATGCTCAGGCAATTTTCTAAGGTTTTGACCTTACTGTGCTTTGTAAAGCATTCCATGTATGTAACAAGGGCTGTAAAACTGCTAATGTAGTTTATGCTTGTGCAGCTCTTTCATATTAGGTCCTTCTCTAGTGGTGGATACATGGAAATCAATGTTTTGTTGTATACACTTAGCTTAGTCAAACCTTCTCAAGAAGACACGGTTTTTGTTTTACGGTTTTTCAGTGTCCTGAGCTTTGTAGAAGTTTGCACTATTCAAAGGTATTTTTGTTGTTTTTGGAGCTTTTTACTTTGAAGTATGTGATGTAGTAAAAGCAGCAAGTTGCACAAGAAGTTGGCTTGGTGGCTTTGGAATAGCTACTGCACATTATTTGGATAAAACAATGGATAAAACGATTTAAAAAAGTAACCAAAACAATCAAATAGAGAAAATGTGCAGGTAGAGTGGTGGTTTTTTCAGTTTTGGGGTTTTTTTAATTTCCTAGGTGTACACACATTCTTGTACTCGTATATCTCCATGTAGAGATTAGTTGCAAAATGCAGGCACTGGCCAGGCGCAGCCTCTCATGTTGTTTGATACATGTATTTGACTGATGATGGTGAATAATTGGTTTCACATATCTTAGATTTACTCGGGATAGTTAGAGATTACCTTACGAATGGTGTTTGCTGAGGTAAAAGTGAACTACAGATACATCAGGCATGATTGGAAAGGGGAGAAGAATGAGAACAGTAAAGGAAGACACATACCCTGACCATAGCCTGGCCAGCAGTGGTCTTCAACATCTCTGGGCAATGCAGAACTTAAAAGATCATTGCAACACAGAGGTCTTGTAATGAAAAATAATACCATTTAAAACATCTAGTTTTCTACCGAGTCTTGAGTTAAGAAGGTAGTCTTTTTTTCAGGTGTGTAAATTTTAAACAGTTCAAACTGGAAGTATGATCCAAATGTATTGATGTGCATAAGTTATCTAATCAAGGATTATAATCAGTACATTTGCACTTTATCCACATCTGAATAGTACTTCGTTTTTTAGAAAACCTAATAGCTGTTCTTAATTGCTTGTCTCATTCACTCCTCTGTGCAGATAATGGACTTGTGAATGTGAACTGGACTATGATCAGGCACATCCTGAGTGTTCTGTCTCATGTCATAATAAAAATCCTAAATCTTTCTGAAAACAACATTTATTTCCTGAAAGGACAAATGTGGTCAACACTAAGACTGGTTTCTCTTATTCAGTGGATGAAAACATGCTTTTAAAGTCCATCAAGAGATATCAAAGATAAACATATGCCTGCTTGCATTGATAGTTTTGGAAGGTGTATTTTTCCCTCAGCATTATTTGTAAGCACTGCTGGGGGGATGGTCCTGCCTGGGGAATTGGATCCTTGGACTGAATTGCTGTGATAATACTAAACAGGCCCCTGACACCTTATTCAAAGTTCAGAAGTGGGTTTATCTGTCTTGTAAGACAGATAAACTGACCAGAATCATTCTGTGATTCTTCCCGGCAGCAGATGACACTACTTACGTGGCAATCTCAAGACAGATAAGCCCACTTATTATAATCTTAAAGCTGCTTGGGTGTGGCTAACAGAGAAGTTTCACTGTGACTGAAATTCCATGCAGAAGTGCTGTTGGTGGACTCACAGCAATCAACATGGTGGAGAGATCCAACATTAACTTGGGGAGGGGAGAGGCAGCCTGGCTTTTAGCTTTCCTTATTCTGGTTGTGTTTTAACTGGTACTTGTGGTAAGAGTTTGTAGAAACTGTGAGCAGCTCTCAGTCGTGACCGCTGTAGCCATCTCCTTGTGTTCCCTGTTCCATCCCTGGATGAGTTAAATAAGGATGAGTTTAAAAAATGAGTAAATGTGGCCATGGGGGACGTGATTTAGTGGCCTTGGTGGGGTGAGGTTAACGGTGGGACCAGATGACCTTGTAGGTCTCTTCCAACCAGAATGATTCTATGATAATTCCTGGCAACAGATGGCACTACTTACATGGGAATCTCAAGTCTTGGGAACCAGCCTGGCCTTTTGTTCCACCATGACTGCTCTGCTAAATTCAGTGTAGTCAACATGTAGGTATGTGACTAAGACTTTGTTGTAATTATGAAGAGTTGGCATGAAAATAGTTGCAAAAAGACTTGAAGAAGCAGATCTGTAGTAACAATTGCTGAAACTTGTGCAGGTAGGCATGGAACTATTTTGTCCTCCTTTCAAAGGTTGTGGAAAAGACAGCTGTCATCTTCCATTTCCGTGGTTCCTGCAGTGTTAAATTCTTTCCTTTACATGAAAAAGCACTGTGCATTTTATTTGCTATTTTCTTGCAAATGTGACTGAAAATTTCTTCTAGCAAAATGAGTCGGATAATGTTAATGTGCAAAGATGAGCATGTTTCCATTTGGACATAATTAAGGCTTTTCCTTATCTTGGAAATGGTTGACATGTATTAAAACTTGGGATTGGTGTTTTGTTCTTTTTTCTTCTCAGAGGGTCTGGAAGAAGCAGCAGCATCAGTGCTGCTAAGTTGTATGAGGAGCTGAACTTGGTAATGGAGGATCATTTGTCTCCTGTTGCCAAGAGAACTTTATTTAATTTTGAACAATAATCGTGCTGGTCTGTGAGGGGTGTTCTAAGCAGAAGTAATCACTAAGCAGCTTGAGGCACACTTGAAATGTCTTTAACATACTTATTTTGCTCTCTAATGCTGTTGTTTCAGTGTGTTAGTTGGTACAGTCTGAAAAAAGATGTTCATCAGTATTCCGTGCACTTACTTACGCAGAAAGCTTGACACAAATCTTTTATGTTTCAGTTGTTTTCTCTAATCACTTGTTAGCAGTATTAAAGCCCATTTATTAATGATGTTTATGTAGAGCAAAGTGATTAAATGTTAATGACCTTAGTTTTGTCCAGCATGACACATTTTCCAGCTTTGTATGTGATTCAATGGCATTGAAATGCAACACAGGATCCATCAAGGCAAGAAAATCTTTACTTGCAGCACTGGCAGTTGTTGTGGAAATACATTCTGAAGACAGTAGGGATGGTTTTCTTTTGTCTGGTCTAGGACTCTCCAAAAGAGCACAGCTGAGAAATTGAGACTTGCCTATTTAATTCTGCAGTAAGGTTTAGGAACTGAATGACCAGCAATCCTGGTCAGGTTTAAGAAGATTCACTGTGGTCCTTGGTATGCCTCTGACAGAGTGTGCAAGAGGTTTGCTTCATTTTTATGTAAAAGATGGTACACAGAGTCCTGTTGCAATACATTCCTTTGGAGTTCTTATTTCAGACTGATTTTTTTTTTCCTGTCTGTCACGTATCAGTCATGGTTCAACTGAACGCTTATGATGCCCAGGCAACTCTTGAACACAAGTGAAAGAAGGCAGAGTTTTACATTGATTTTGTCTCTGTACGTTTAGGATCTTTTTCTTAAACATTTAGAATCTCATTTAAGAACAAAATGTTTAAGGGAATAAAACCAGCTGGTGATACCAAAACGCATGATGGACTGTATGTTAGAAAGGACCCCGGTGACGTATAGACTTTCTCTGAAGAGCATTAGGCTTAGTGACGAAAAGGATCCACTTTACACAGGGACTGTAAAATCCTTCAAGAGTATTGGGAAAACTGCCAGCACTTACTCTTTCTGTATAGAATCATAGAATCACTTCGGATTGGAAGGGACCTCGAAAGATCATCTAGTCCAATCCGCCTACAACAGCAGGATCACCTAAACCAAGTCACACAGGAACACATCCAGTCAGGTCTTGAATATATCCAGTGAGGGAGACTCCACAACCCCCCTGGGCAGCCTGTTCCAGTGTTCCGTCACCCTCAATGGGAAGAAGTTAGCCTCTGTTGTACCAAGCCTTATACCTTCATTCTCTCCTTTGTGGGCCTGGACAGTGAGCATTAAAATAAACTGCAGCTGCCCAAAACACAGTATAGCAAATGGGTAGATTTAAGTAAAGCTCATATCTAATGATTTTGTTAGACCAAGCATTATTCTTGCAGACTGGAGCAATCACAGAATCACAGAGCATCAGGGATTGGAAGGGACCTTGAAAGATCATCTTGTCCAATCCCCCTGACACAGAAGGATCACCTAGACCAAGTCACACAGGAACACATCCAGGTAGATTTTAAATGCCTCCAGAGAAGGAGACTCCACAATCCCCCTGGGCAGCCTGTTCCAGTGCTCCGTTACCCTCAATGGGAAGAAGTTCCTTCTTATATTTATGTGGAACCTCCTATGTTCCAGCTTACACCCAATTGCCCCTCATCCTATCATTAGATGTCATTGAGAAGATCCTGGCTCCGTCCTCCTGACACCCATCCTTCACATATTTATAGACATTAATGAGGTCACCCCTTAGTCGTCCCTATCCAAGATCAAGAGACCCAGCTCCCTCAGCCTTTCCTCATAAGACTAATGTTCTATTTCCTTCATCATCCTTGTTGTTCTACACTGGACTCCCTCCAGCAGCTCCACATCTTTCTTGAACTCAGGGGCCCAGAACTAGACACAATACTCCAGATATGGTCTCACCAGTGCAGAGTAGAAAGAGAATCAATCACAGAATCATAGAATCATTAGGAATTGGAAGGGACCTAGAAAGATCATCTAGTCCAATCCCCCTGCCACAACAGGATCACCTAGACAAGTCATTCAGGGAGAAGAACCTCTCTTGATCTGCTAACCACCCCCCTTCTGATCCACGCCAGGATGCTGTTGGCCCTCTTGGGGCACATTGCTGGCTCATGGTCATCCTGCTGGCCACCAGGACACCCACATCCCTTTCTCCTACACTACTCTCAAATAGGTCAGTCCCCAACCTATACTGGTACCTGGGGTTGTTCTTGCCCAGATACAAGACTCTACACTTACCCTTGTTATTGTTCATTAAATTTCTCCTTGCTCAGCTCTCCAGCCTGTCCAGGTCTTGCTGAATGGCAGCACAGTCTGCTGGGATGTCGACAACACCACCCAGCTTTGTGTCATCAGCAGACTTGCTGACAGTGCACCCTAATCCCTCATCCAAGTCATTAATGAATAGATTGAATAGGACTGATGCCAGTACTGACCCTTGGGGGACTGCACTAGATACAGGCCTCCAACTAGACTCTGTCCCATCTCTGGCTTTTATCCTGCAACCTCTTCACCATTTATCTTACTACCAGATCATCCAGCCCACACTGCCTTAGTTTGGCTGTGACGATGCTGTGAGAGACTGTGTCAAAAGCCTCACTGAAGTCAATACGACTACATCCACTGCTTTGCCATCATCTATCCACCTAGACATCCCTTTGGTGAAGCCATGCTTACTGTCCCTAATGACTTTTCTGTCCGTGACGTGCCTAGAGACAGCATCATGTTCCACCACCTTTCCTGTGATGGAGGTGAGGCTGACCAGCCTATATTTACCTGGGTGGCTTAGCAATGACTTCCATTGTCCCTTAGCACGTGCGGGGGCATGTCATCAGGGCCTGTGGATTTATTTATGTCCAATTTGCTCAGCTTAATCCCTAACCCAGTCCTCATCAACCAAGGCAAGCTCCTCTCTTGTCTTAGCTTCCTCTGGAGTCTCAGCAGCCTGGGGTTTGATATCAAGACAGCTCCCAGAAAGAGGAAAAGGTGTTCAGTATTTCTACTTTATCTGTATCGTTTGTCTCCGGGGCACCCACCTCATTCAGCAGGGAGCCTACATTGCTTCTAGGTTTAGTTTTACCTGAAATGTATTTGAAGAAGCCCTTTTTGTTGCCTTTGACCTCTCCTGTAGGTTTAATTCTAAAGAGGCCTTTGCTTCCCTAGTTGTGTCCCTGCATTCTCTCACCAGAACTTTATAATCACTCCAAGTGGCCATCCCCTCCTTCCATGACCTATAGACTTTCTTCTTCTTCAGTTTGCCCAGCAGCTCCCTGTTTAACCATGCAGGTCTTCTGACTCCCTTCCTTGACTTCCTTCCTGTTGGAATGCTCTTATCTTGGGCTTTAAACAAGTAGTCTTTGAATGTTAACCAACTATCTTGGGCCCCTTAACCTGCCAGTGCTCTGTCCAAGAGATTTCCCCTAGCAATTGCTTCAAAAGGCCAAAGTTGGCCCTCCTGAAGTGCAGGGGTTGTGAATCTTCTAGCTATTCTGTTCCTAGCACATGAGACCCTGAACTCCACCACCTCATGGTCACTGCACCCAAGGCTGCCCTCAACCTTTATTGCTTCAGCCAGACTCACCTTGTTGGTGAGTACAATATCCAGCAGTGGTCCTCTCCTGGTGGGCTCATCCACCATTTGCATCAGGAGTTGTCACCAGTGCAGTGCATCCTGGACTGTGAATGGCTGGCTAGGTGGGTTTTCCACCAAATACCAGGGTAGTTAAAACCTCCATGAGAACCAGGGCCTGTATCTGTGAAGCTGCTGTCAATTGCCTGTAGAAGGCCTTATGATTTTCCTCATCCTGATCTGGTGGCCTGTAATAGACACCCTCAACAGTGTTACTCATGCCAGCCTACCCCTTAATCCACACCCACAAAGTCTCAGCTCTCTCTTCATCTGCCCCTGGACAAAACTCAATACATTCCACTTGCTCTCTCACGTAAAGAGCAACTCCACCATCTTGCCTTGCTGATGTGTCTCCTAAAAAGGACACAGCTGTCCATGACCATGTTTCAGCCATGCGAGCTGTCCCGCCAGATCTCTGTAATTGCCACCAGATCATAATCACCTGACTGGATACAGATTTCTGACGCCTCCTGCCTGTTCCCTATTCTGCATGCATTAGTGTACAGGCATTTCAGGGAGTGAGCTAAGTGCTCCGATTTCACCTTAGGACAGTGAGAGGCTACCTGGTTTTCATGAAGAGCAGAGCTCTGCCCCACTATCCCACCTCACTTTGTATCTAGTTTAAAGCCCTGTGAATGAGCCCTGTCAATTCCTGCCCCAGAACTCTTTTTCACCTCTGAGATAAACCTCTCTCATGTGGACCTGCGAGATCTGGTGTCTTACAGGCTCAGTCATTATCAAAGGACCCAAAGCCCTCTCTGTAGCACCAGTCTCGTAGCCAGCCATTAATGGACCGGGTCCTTCTATTCCAGCCTGTGCCCTCATCCCGAAATTGAAGTAATGAAGAAAATACAATTTGTGCCCTAGACTCTTTTACCAAACGTCCGAAGGCCTTGTAGTTTTTCTTCATTCCCCTCAGGCTATGGAATACAGCTTCCTCCCCACCTGTCTGGAAGATCAGCAGTGGGTAACAGTCAGCTGATGTCACCAGGTTAGAGGGCATCATAGTGATATCCCTGATTTGGGCTCCAGGTAGACTGCACACTTCCCTATGATGAGGGTCAGCTCTGCATATTAGGCCCTCAGTCGCTTTCAGGAGCAAGTCTCCAATAACTAGGACCCTTCTCTGCTTCTTTATGGAGGAGGTTGTCATATTACTGGAAGACGTCCCAGATCTGTGCTAGGATCTCCGGTACTCTGTCCTCTATACCCTTATTAGACAGGCTGTCTTCCAGTAGGGTCTTATAACTAGTTCTCAGTGACAACTGGGGAGGTGAGGTAGGCAAGGCTGGTGCTCACCTTTTGCCACAGCCCTTCACTTGGCTTCAGTCACCCCTTCTACTTGAGCTTCTGTCCTCCATCTGAGAAGTACAGGATACTGTGGCCCCCTGAATCTGGCTCTTATTTGGCTGTTGTCCGGACTGCAGAGCCTGGCACCACCGGTCTACCTCTGTTTCAGCCTCTCTAAAACTTCTGAGCCCTTCTAGTTCGACTTGCAGCTTTTCAACCTCATCTTGCAACTG
The DNA here is from genome assembly GCA_013400115.1 of Rhinopomastus cyanomelas. Classification (NCBI taxonomy): domain Eukaryota; kingdom Metazoa; phylum Chordata; class Aves; order Bucerotiformes; family Rhinopomastidae; genus Rhinopomastus; species Rhinopomastus cyanomelas. The sequence goes on along the minus strand of VXBP01006626.1, from coordinate 71,306 downwards.
TGCTGCTTGGTTAAGCAGATAATCTACCTGCTTACACTGTACGCAACCAGGGAAACGTGAGAGAGAGAGTGCTACGTTCCTGGCAGCCTGTCACCTGCACAGCCTCGTCTTGTTGGGGGACCTCTTTTTGGGTTCCCACATCCATGTGCAGTGTTGACTGTAGCTTGGTCTTCCTCTGCTGCTACATTGTCACTCTCAGAGGCTCCTCCTTGGCTTCTCCGAGATTTTCTGTTCAGGGAATCCCCAGATCACCCAGAAGCCTTGATAGATAGCATTTGGGGACCGGCGCTGTCAGAGCTTGACCAGTTGAAGGTGATGAGGTATATTTATCAATTGCTTTATGACACTTCTTTTTACGATGATACTTACTAGTCAGTACCATTCAAAGAGTATCTCCAGCTGGAAATCTTCATTTCCAGGAAGAAAGTGTGGCCAAGTTGGATGGGGGAGACAACACCGAGCTCATGATGCCATGGGCAACTTATGGTAAAGATCTCCCTATACCTAGCAAAATTCCCAAAGGATAAAATCAAGGCAGATATACCTTCCTGAGAGTGTGAGTCTTCCAGGAAGCATTTCCTTTCTTCTTTTTTTTTTCTGTTACAACAGATGAAATGGTGATTATGTGCCTGCACTTATGCCACCCTGAAAGTGGCTAATGATCTTCTCTTCCTCTTCAGGTGTGCAAAAAGTCACATTTTTACCCTAGGTGAAGCCATTATAAATAAGCAACTGAAACTGCTGTGTCTGCTTACTGCATAGTTTCATTTGATCACCAGGAGGTGAAACTGACAAAATCTATTTTCATACAAAGAGATAGATATTTCAGCCACCTTTTTATAGGGGAAATTGAGCATAAAAATTCCATTGAAATACAAAGGTTCTGGAAGTTTTGTACCTGAAAATTCCTGAAAACTGCATTGAGGCCACCTCCCACTGAGTGAAGTAAGATTTTAGTATTTTGATGTGAATATAGGCATTTCGCTTAAGTTTGCTGTGCCTCTATTATTTTCATTGGCAAAGTTTGTGTAAGTTATTTGTATATTTACACAGTGCTTTGAGAACTGAACCTGAAGTGCAGTTTATTGATGCCAAACCAAAAATTCACGTGAGGGCTGCATGTACACATACAGAGAGAGAAAAAGTTTGTTGTGCCTTTATGTGGAAGAGGTGAGTTGTGCATTTATGTGTCAGAGGTGGGGACTAACAAGCAGCCCACAGTTAGGAATAGATATATTCAAATTGTGGATGGATTTGGCTTTTTTTTTCCCATACTACCACAGTGTTTTTCTTGAACATTCTTATTTGTTATTTCTTATTTCCTATTGCTTTTCCTAGCAGAGCTCTAACATGATTATATGGTATGGATATTAATGGCTATATGTTCCTTAATTTGATCCCCACTGCTGCTGACCAGTTTCACAGTGGTGAACAGGAAGTATACCAAATGCTTGCTTTCTTTTGGCTTATTTCCCCTATCTCTCAACCATGAAAATCAATCTGAAGTGGAAAAGCTGGTCTTCTAAAATTTATTCTGTACCTAAAGTGCAAAAATAGTCTTCTACTTATAGGATTCTTACATAATTGTAAATACCTGGAGTAGTTTTGCAAGGAGGAAGGATTTGGACTCTGATCCTTATAGGTCCTTTCCAACCTGATACGTGCTTTGATTCAGTAATTCCTCTGTTAATAAAAGTGGGAGTTGTCTGTGCCATTAATATGTTTTAGTTATGGCTGGTCTTTCTGACGCGGGATTTAGTAATTAGATTTGAGTCCAAAGAAGCGAGGGGAATTAGTATGATTTCTTTTTTTGAAGAACTATATTTACCTCTTTGAACTTGGGCTTAAATTAGACAATCAACTGCCTTAATTATATCTGACCTGTTTCTAACTGGGTTATAAATAGCCTGCACTTGTTGCTTTGTCTGTGTTTCTGTACAACGTTTCCCTGCTTGAAGGCATTGCACATTACTTTATACCTTAATTAGTGGAGTGAGTCCTTCACTGCTGGTAGCAAGAATATAGGTCATCTTTTCAAGAGATGTGAGGTATCAGCTCAGTATGCGTTCACAGAATCACAGAAGGGATTGGAAGGGTCCTTGAAATCATCCAGTCCAATCCCCCTGACACAGCAGGATCACCTAGACCAAGTCACACAGGAACACATCCAGGCAGGTTTTAAACATGTCCAGTGAAGGAGACTCCACAACCTCCCTGTGCAGCCTGTATTGGGGGTGGCAGATGGGGCATTGGGGGAGAATGTAGAGATGCATTAGTAACACATGGCTTGGTCGATGTTGTTGCCAGTTCTTGGTATTCACATCATCATGGCAGAATTTTATTTTGGTCTGTACTATTATCCTTACTGCTGGAACTTGTTCAACTGTTGTGTCCTGTTTTAAATCCATGTGCTATGGTTCTCACTCTCCCCATTTGTCTCTCTTTTCCATATTCATAGTAAAGAGCTTGTTTTATATGTGTCCAGTGACAGACACAACTGCTACGCTAGCCCTTGGGCTTTGCTGCAACACAAGTCACAACAGTAATGAAAATATAATATGTGGTGATGGGTGTGACCTGTCTGTAGTGAATAACTACATGGGGAGATTATTCTAGTGTTGAGCAAACAAAAAAAATTTGCTTTTTGTAGTCTTTTAAAGTCAAAGAATCGTAGAATATTTCAGTTTGGAAATGACCTTTGAGATAATCAAGTCCAACCAATGACCCTACTCTACCAAGTTCCCCATTACACCATATCTTTAAGCACCACATCTAAATGATCTTTAAACACATCTCTGGCAGCCAGTCTCAACACCTGACTATTCTTTCAGTGAAAAATATTTTCCTAATATTCAGACTAAACCTCCCTTGGTGCAGCTTAAGGCCATTCCCTCTTGTTCTATTGCTAATCACCTGCGAGAAGAGACCAGCACCCACCTCTCTGCAATGTCCTTTCAAGCAGTTGTAGAGGGTGATAAGGCCTCCTCTCGGCATCCTCTTCCTCACGCTGATCAGCCCCAGCTGCCTCAGCCTCTCCTCATAAGGCTTGTCCTCCAGGCTCTTCACCAGTTTCACTGCTTTCCTTTACATTTGCTCCAGCACCTCAATGTCTTTCTTGAACTGAGGTGCCCACAACTGAACACAGTACTGGAGGTGTATCAGTGTGTACTGTAACAACCAAGTGTTTTTTATCTTCCATAGTAAACTTGGTAACTAGAACTGTGGCAAAATAGTCATTACTGATGGCTGTGACTTGGCCACTGAAACTCGTTCACTGGTAATGTTATACTACTGATATTTCAGCAAAGAAATATTTTCGGTTCTGCTGGCTTGGGGTGCGATTTTGCTCTCCTCATTTATCCTTAATAGTTGATATTGCAAAATGAATAAACACTTCATTGTTTTGAAACAAAAATCTAGTGAGAGGTATTCCTGCCTATGGTGTGGAACTAGATGATCTCCAAGGTCCCTTCCACTCTAAGTCATTCTGTGATTCCATGATTATTCATAAAGGGCGGAAATTTTCGAGACTGATGGTTGGACTCAATTATATTAAATCTTTTTTTTTCAACCTGAGTGATTCTGTGATCTATCGAAGAGTCTAGGCTCTTCTGACTTCTAAAAAACTTTTTGGGTGATTCCTACCTTGTATTTAGTGGAAGTTCTTTACAGAGTTGAGATTTGAATAATTAATTACTAAATTATTTAGAAGGAGATTAAAGAAACCCAGTAGATTAAAATTTGCAGTATGTCTACAAAACCACTGAGAACTGTTAAAAGATTGAACATCAGAAATGACAAATCTCTCTTGGAAATGGCAAGCTTTAAAGTAACTTTTCCCCCCCAAAATGTTCTCTGCTTTTCTTACTGGTCAAAGATAACATTAAAAATGTGATTACATTTGGCAAATGTGTTTTCATAAAACCATAGGACAGCTGAGGTTGGAAGGAACATTAGAGACTGTCTAGTTCCAACCCGGACAGCAAAAGCAGGGAGACTCCTCACAAGACCAGGTAGCCAAGAACCCCATCCAACTTGGCCTTGAACTGGCAAAGGGCAACCTGTTCTAGTGCCTGACTACCCTCATAGGAATTTCTTCCTAATATCCAATCTAAATCTACACTCTTTTAGTTTGAAGCAATTCTCCTTTGTCCTGTCCCTAGAGTTCCTCATGAAAAGTCCCTCTCCAGCTTTCCTGTAGGGCTCCTTCAGGTACTGGAAGGCTTCTACAAGGTCATCCCAAAGCCTTCTTTTCTCCAGGTTGAACAGGCCAAATTCCCTCAGCCCATCTTTATAAGGAAGGTGCTCCAGCTCTCTGATCACAGAATCATAGAATAAATTACATTGGAAGGTATATTTGAAGATCGTATAGTCCAGCCACCCTGCAGTGAGTAGGGACATATTCAATTAGAGCAGTTTGCTTAGAGCCTCAAGCCTGACTCTAAATGTCCCATGAGATGGGGCTTCCACCACCTCTCTTGACACTCTTTTGAGTCTTGTTTAGACCAACAGTTCTTATATTACAGAGTCTAGAACTGGATGTAGTACTCCAGGTAAGGTCTCACAGGAGCAGAAGAGTGGGGGAAATTCACCTCCTTGACCAGCAGGTGATGATTTGTTTGAAGCAGCCCAGGTAATGGTTGGCCTTCTGGACTTGCACCTGCACATTGCTGGACCATATTGAGCTTCTCATCTACCAACATTGCCAAATCCATCTCTTTGAGACTGTTGTCAATCCATTAATCACCCAGTATGTATTTGTGCGTGGAATTGTCTTGACCCAGGTGCAGGACCTTGTACTTAGACTTCATGAACCTGAAGTGGTTAATGTGGGCCCAATTCTCGGGTCTCTCTGAATGGCCTCCCTTCCCTCCAGCTGTCAACCACACTACATAGCTTGCTGTCATCAGCAAACTTGTCAAGGGTGTGCTTAGTTTCACTGTCCATGTTGCTGATGAAGCTGTTGAACAGCACTAGACCCAAAACAGAGTCCTGATGAACACCACATATAATCTAAGACATCAAGCCATTTATCACAAATATTTTGAATGTGATCATCCAACCAGTTCTGTGTCCACTGATTGTTCATCTGTCAAAACCACGTGTCTATTTTAAAGACAAGAGTATCATGCAGGACAGTGTTGAATGCCTTGCACTAATCCAGGCAGATATCATCAGTTGCTCTACCCTTATCTGCAATGCTGTAACGCTGTGGTAGAAAGCCACCAGGCTTATCAGGCATGATCTTAGTGAAGCCATGTTGGCTGTCACGAATCACCTCCCTATTTTCCATGTGCCTTAGCGTAGATTCCAGGAGGATCTGTTCCGTGATCTTGCCAGGCACAGAGCTGAGAACAACTGTCTTGTAGTCATCTTGACCACCATGATTTCTCAAAAATGATGAATAATGGGTTAGCAATTTCATCCATCAGTTCCCTCAGAACCTGCGGTTGTAACTGATAAGGTCTCATGGACTTGTGAACTTCTTTATAAGATTGTGAACCTGATCTGCCAGTACCATGGGTGGTACTTCCTTCTCTCAGTCCCAGTCTTTGACTTCTGTGAGTTGGATGGCATGGTTTGAGTCACTGTCAGAGAAGGCTCTGACAAAATGTGATTAGCCTTTTTCATGTCCTGGCTAACCAGGTCACCTATTTCCTTCCAGAGAGGGCCCGCATTTCTTCTAGTTTTCCTTTATTTTTGCTTGGACCATGAGTATTTATTGTTGAAATTTCTGGGATTCACATGATAGGACCTGGCACCTTGATTGGTTGCAGTGGAACTAGTGGTTGTTTTTTAACTGCACTCGTTTTAGTGTGAAGGTGGGAGAAGGAGCATGGAAGTAATAATGAAAGATACTTACTGTTGTAGTTTGAAAATTGCTAGCATTTTCAAACGTACAGCAGTTCTGCTTTCATGAAGAAGAAAAAAGGAGTTGTTTTGTTTTGGAGGACCCCTCCCCCACAGGGGGCTTGTCCTGGGGGAAGGTGTCACTGGTCCTGGACCTGCTCCGGATGTCCGTGTTGGGTTAGCCTATGAAAAAGCAGAGCAGGCAGTTTGTTTTTAGAAAGTCGGGAGTGGAAGAAGTGAGGAAGAGAAGAAGGAGGAAGTATGTAGCCTGCTCGTGTGCGCTGCAGGCTCTCTTGGGCTGCTGCTTCTCAGCTGAGTGCCCCCGTCCCCCGCCCTGTCTGTTCTATCCCCTGACGGTGGAGGGGAGGGGGAAGGGCACGGAATGCGGCTCAGCCGTGGTTTTTCAGCGCTCCTGCCACGACTACGGGAAGAGCAGATGCCCCATGTTCGCGTAGCCCCATGTCCTCGGCCGGACTGCCAGCTGTGACTCGCCTCGGCCTCCAGTAGCGCCGATGTGCCGCGGTCTGGAGACGCAC
>VXBP01006626.1:0-61581 GCA_013400115.1 Rhinopomastus cyanomelas | reverse complement strand
CAGGAGGGCATGGCTTATGAGGAGAGGCTGAGGGACTTGGGGCTTTTTAGTCTGGAGAAGAGAAGACTTAGGGGAGATTTGATCAATGTTTATAAGTACCTGAAGGCTGGCCAGGAGGGGGGGGACAGGCTCTTTTCACTTGCTCCCTGTGATAGGACAAGGAGCAATGGGTGTAAGTTGCAGCAGAGGAGGTTCCGCCTCAACACAAGGGGGAACTTCTTTGCTGTGAGGGTCACGGAGCACTGGAACAGACTCCCCAGGGAGGTGGTGGAGTCTCCTTCTCTGGGGACTTTCAAGGCCTGCCTGGATGTGTTCCTCTGTGATCTGTGTTAGATAGTTTTGTCCTGCTCCGGCAGGGGGGTTGGACTCGATGATCTCTTGGGTCTCTTCCAACCCCTAACATCCTATGATCCTATGATCCTATGATCCTATAAACTGTCTTAATGTCTGCACAGTGACCACGGCCATGCCTCTCAATTACCTGTTGTATACCTTCAGCATGTCTGTCTTTGCTCTGAAATGTGCCTGGTCTATAAATATTAATAAATGTTTTCCAAATGCTGTTGAGTCAAGATTTTACAACATGATTCTTTGCATTAGGCCTGCATGTGGAGAGTGAATTCCCGGCAAGAATGATTAGTAGCACCTCTAAATCAGTGGCTTCTGCCAGGCATGATTACTCAATAAAGTACCTGTTTCCCCAGATTGGTCGTGTGTGTTAGAAGCTGTTTTGGGGAAGTAGCCTTTTAACACACGCAATGAAATCAAATGATGCAGAGGGCAGGCCTAAGTCTAACCCTTGCTTTTCACTTCTCTGTGATTGGGTTCTTTCTTCCAGTCTCTCTTTTCCCATCCTCGTTGTGCTCAGGTTATTCCCCCATCGCTGCTACATTTTTTTTGTTTGTTTGTTTTTTTTAAGAGTTTTAAAAACACAAGTTAAGTACCTCCTCAATCTCCTTTTTCTTTACGGAATGAGGAAAAGCTGCTGTGACAACATTCACAATATTCTATGAAAAATACACGCTTTACATAAAGGTACAGAATACAGGGAAGCAGAGCAGGTATAGCTGCAATGTTAAACATCTGCCGTGTGAACTGAAGGTTTCGTCTTCCACAGGCAGATACTGTATTGTTTTCGGGGGTTTTTTTTTTTGGTGAGTTTTCGTTTGATCCATTAATTTTATTTATTTAAATTCTTGTTTCTTTTATTACATTGCCTATTACTTCTAGTAAAACCAATACAGATTAAAATTTCTTTGAGTGTCAAAGCTGAAAGTATAAGGAGGTAGCTGTGGGAGGGGGAGGACAAGGTGTACATGTCCCACGTTTACTTAACCACAGCATAATCCTGCCAACTGGATGAAGGGAAAAGTGCTGCTAACTGCCTTTCTACAAGCCCAGGGGAACCGCAAGGACCACATCTCTGTAAATGACTTTCAGGTTAGTTGAAAAGTTCTGCAAAGCTGTACTTGCTGAGGAAAAGAACTGGGAAGCATTGTTCCTCAAAAGTCACAAGTTTCACCGGGAAGATGCAGTTTTGTTTGACTTATTTTTCTGTCTTTTATTTTCTTTACTTTTAAACGTTCTGCCTTTGTCTAAATGAAACATTGTATTATTGGACCGTTTATTGTCCTGTTGTTGGACACTGAGAAGATTGTAGCTGTTGTAGTCTAATATAGCAGAGTACTGTTGCATCTTGTCATTGCTCATGTAAATATGAATTGCTATTTTCTTATGGCCTCATACATGAAAGAGAAAACAGACCACTGAAAATAATATTTTCCAGACACAATTTACTGCACTGTTGTCCTCTGTAGCCTTTAGAAGAATTTCTTTAGAATTTAGAATTTCTACATGGAAGCCAAGAGTAAAGACAGTGAAACAGGCTAGAATCTCTGCATTTACAATAATAAGGTTGGTGCTACGCAAAACCATGTAAAGGTGCTGCACAGACTTTTCAGTTTTTAAATACATAATGATCAGTTGATTATGAACTGCCATGGAAAGAAGGTTTTTTTGTGAGTACCAGCTCTTGAGTTCCTAAGTAGGGAGATCATAGAATCATAGAATCATTAGGGGTTGGAAGGGACTTGAAAAATCATCTAGTCCAGGAATAAGCACATTAAAAAAAGATTTGCAGCTGTGGTACTTTTTAACAGGTTTCTGATTTTCCTGGTGCCTGGAGATAGTTTGACATACGTGCTTTTCCAGTCTAGACAACCAAGGAAGAAGACTCTCTTTTGTATAACTTGAATGAGTCAATGAGCCTATTTTGCCCACCAGTGACTTGTGTGTTCCAGGGCTACATGCCCCTGGTGACTCTAGAACCCCTGCTCTTCACACAGGTGCCTCACTATATCAAAACCCTGCTTAGGGTTCCCTTATGTTTTGTCTCCTGGTAGTAGATAGGGAAAGACCACAAGTAAACTGGCAAATACCAAGAGACAATTCAAAATGTGTGAGCCAGCACCTGGTATTGAGGATGGAGGTCAAGCAGGCTCTTCTCAGCCCTCTCCAGTCCCTCTTCACTTGACCGTGAAAAGAAAATATGAACAAGTACATTTACAGATAGGTCTGTAGTTGAAAAATGTGGGTAAATGTCAAGTCAAACACCATTTGAGGCATGCAATGCCTTCTATCATTCTTTCTATGTGTAATGAGTAACTCAGGAGAATCATCAAGAACAAGATGTGTGTGAGCCCGTATATGTGTATCTTTAGGAAAAAGATAACGCCTCTGACATAAGGTCTTACTGGGGTGAGGAATTTGTTGAGTGTGATCTTTAATGACTTTTTCCCAGTTCATCTTTATAAAAGTAGTCAATAGAATATGCTCTGATAGAATTGGGAACATTTGAGAATGCAGTAAAAGTACGTTCCCACTCTTGAATAAAAAAAAAAATGCTGTCTTAAGTGCTGCAGCAAGCAGATTGATTCTGTACAATTACATATCAGATGTCAGGGCACAGAGACTGCAAACAAACAATAAAAATTACAGTTAATAATTTTTCATTCTCCATTTCTTCTTGTATTCCGTTTTGGGGGCCCTGGTTCAGGAAATAGTCTGAATTCCTCAGTCTCTGGGGAGACTTGAAAAAACTTCGTAGTATATTAAACCAGAAAGAATCAATCTATGTTTATTTGATTTATAAAAAACTTCTGCAAAACAAGAACAAATAGTCATGAGTAGATTCTTTCCACATGATTGCTCTTGTCATGAATTCCTTCACCATGTACTAACCTATAAGTTCATTAATGGTCAAACTGAATAATTTGGATAGTTCTTTACCCACAGATCACTAAATGAGTCTTTTAAATTAGGTGCTGGAATCTTTTGCAAGGGGTTTGTTAAACCCAGACTTGAAAATAATGATAATAATCTCATTTTTTCCTTTGCAGTTACCTAACCTGTTGTAGCTGGACTAACATTTATTTTAAAAAGTTAATGGGGTAAGAAATACTTTTGTAATTTTGTAAGAATTGCAAACAAGCAACCAGGGGCTAAAATACAGTCCTTACATGCACCTAGTAAAGTGTCGCTTTAAAAAAGAAAACTTGGGTGTGGCTATTGAGCTTTATATGGCTTAGTTGTTTTGGTTAATAAAACTATGGTCTAATCCCATAAATACTTCAGGTTTTACACACCTGTACTGATGTGAGATATTCTGTTCCAGAGGATTTACTTCACTGCCCAGGGTTGTGCTGTCGAACTGTTCATCCGTATGGCCTTTTCAAACTAGCATCAGAAATTTAATGATGGCTTTGGTGAGTCACCTGCAGCATGACAGGCTTCGTGAAGAGTGGCTGCAGAGCTGCCCAGCAGAGAGGGATGTATGAGTGTTAACAGAGGGCCTCCTGAACGTGAGCCAGCAGTGTGCCCAGGTGGCCAAGAAGGCCAATGGCATCCTGGCCTATATCAGGAATAGTGGTGTCAGCAGGAGTAAGAGGTGATCATTGCCCTCTACTCAGCTTTGGTGAGGCCACATCTTGGGCACTGTGTCTGCTTTGGGCCACTCACTACAAGAGGGACACTGAAATGCTGGAGATGGTACACAGGCAGCTATCAAGCTAATGCAGGATTTGGAAAGTGTGTCATATGAGGAACGGCTCAGGGATCTGGAGCTGTTTAGCCTGGCAAGAGGAGATTGAGGGGAAACCTCTTTGTTCTCTACAACACTTGAGGGGAGGTTGTAGAGAGGCTCAAGTTGGTCTGTTTTCCCTAGTGGTGAGTGATAGTACAAGTGGAAATGGCCTTCATCTGTACCAGGGGAGGCTCAGGTTGGACGCTGGGAAGAATTTGTTCACTGAAAGGGTTGTCAGGCACTGGAGCAGCTTGCCCAGGGACTTGGTTGAGTCACTGTCTCTGGAAGTGGTTAAGAGAAGGGTAGAAGGGTTTAGTGGTGATGATAGGACTAGAAAAAGGCTGGCCTCGATGATCTTGAAGGTCTCTTCCAGCTGAAACTGTTCTATGATTTAGTAATAAATTAGACTAGGAAATTAAATAAGATTACTGTACTTTAGTAATAAAGGTAGCTGTGGAAATACCTACAGATTTTTCCTGACTTTCAGCTGAAGCCATTTGAAATACATGGTGGCAGTCTGCTTAAAAATTTGGTGATTACTGTAACAGGATTAGAAAAGCATAAAACATGGAGAAGATCAAAACATAGTCCTGAAGACTCTGGACTTTGTAGGTGCCTGTTTATTAATTGTTAATTTAGGAACTGACAGAGTTGAAGATGTGTGGGTAGCTGTCCCTCTGCCCTGTGTGTGCATACGTTAAGTAGTGTGACATGCTTATATGTGCTAAAATCAAGCATGGTGTGGTTTCACATTCATTCCTTTAGCACACATATACAATGTTTAAAGACAAACAAATACATAATTAGTATAGTAGGTATTTGTTACATGCAGCTATGATTGTGTTAAACTGCACATGGAATGGGATTAAAACAAAGACATTTTGATGATAAATTGTCTTTCATTAACATAAGGCAAAAATTAGAGCTGATTCTGACTAGGATCTATTTCGGACAATAAATCAGAGAGACCTTTGAGTAGGCAACTGATGAGGCTTAGGAGCAAATATTTTTATTTGGTATTGCAAAAAATGCAGCTGATTTCTGCATTTCAGCACCTGAGTTTTAAGAAAAATTGTAAAAGCACCTGCAATGCCTTAGCTGAAAAATCTGGAGCGCCTCTAACTGTTGTTAGGCCTGTTGAAACTGTCTCAGGTTATAAGCTTTTGGACTAGTCACTTAGGAGACTACTTGGGAGTTGCAGGGAATGTTAGGTGGAAGGAACAGGGCAGTCTCAGTTGTAAAGTTTCTTTTCTGATTCCGAGGAAGGGTACCTAGTTGGTGTATGCATCTGGTGCTTTCACTTGAGAGTAAAGTCAGAGCTGAAAAAACAGTCTTTGAGCAATTGTTGGACATTTTATGTGCAGTGTGCTTACTGGTTTACATTTCCCTGTGAACGTCCCTTTTCCTATGAGACGGTTGTTCTGGGCTGCTCACCTCACCTCCTAGATTTTAGCTCTCTGTAAGCTGTATGACATGGCCTGTGCCTGTATCTGTGGTGGAGTCGTCCAGGAGCAAGTGAGAAGACAGGCTATAGTGGGGTCCTGCCATTTGGCCCACTGGCCTAGTTCTGCAGAGAGGAGCCACTGTTCCTCTGCCTGCCTGTTTCTGGACATCTCAGGTAAGTAGCTCTTCTACCACTCATATCTGCCTGAGAAGGGCAGGGAAGGAACTGTGGTGCTTTTTTCATAATGATTTCTGGAAAGGGTGTGCATGAGGAAACAAAATCACCTCTGTGGCGCCTGGAACATTTAGCTCAGTTTGCAATTTTGGCCGAGCCTTCAGAATTTCTCTTTGCTTGGGTTTCTCAGGCAGAAACAGCCTTTAAAAAAAACCTCATAAAAATCACCTGCTGATTAAAAAAGCATCAACCCTCTTTGTATTGGTGACTTAAAAGCAGAAATTGGCTGTCAAAGCTTTATTCAGAATCAATAGAGTGAAAGTATTCATATTCAGAGTTACTGCTATTGTCTAAAATTAGTAAATCATCCCTGGTTATGAAACTAGTGACTTTCTTTTCTGAAAGTGCAAGCCTCATGAAAACCTACAGCTACATTTTTTTTTCTTAAACAGAAAATGAGAAGCTTTATCTATATCCAGTGTTAATTTTCCCTTTTCTCACATATTTTAAAACAAAATCACAATGGGAAAACATTTCTCTTTTTTTATAAGTAATTTTGAACTCTGGAGGGATGCCTGGAATCCAGATATTCACTAGGAATTGCTTCCCCTCCCTGCCCTGTCTTCCAGAGCAATTTTGTGATACATCTTTGGGTTCCTTCCCTTTCTAGTGTACTAGAACGGGCTGTCTGGAGTTTCTTCATAGACAGTATTGAACTAGACAGTATTGATAACACAACAATGATAACACCCGAATGTTTTGATTCTTGGTGAGCAGTACTTGCACAGTGTCAAGGCTTTCCCCTCACACCACCACAGCCCCAGTAGGTTGGGGGTGAACGAGATGTTGGGAAGGAACACAGCCAAGACATCAAACTGATGAAGGAAACATTCCATACTGTACAATGTCCTGCTCTGCAATAAAACTGAGGGAAAGGAGAAGGATACACGGACATTTGTGGAAATTGTCTTTCTGAACAACTGCTGTACATACTGAGGCCCTGCTGCCCAGGAAGTCACTAGACACCTGCCTACTCATCAAAGCAGTGGATAACTTCCTTATTTTAGTTTGCCGCTGCAGAGAGCTTTTGCTCTTCATATTAAACTGTCCTTATCTTGGACAGGAGTTTTCCCATTTGATTTTCATCCCCTTTGCTATTGAGGGGCTGGATGGGTATCTGTCAGCCAGCCCCAGTCATGCTGCAACATCTGGGCAACTGTCACAAACCAAGACTGCAAATTCACATTCTTTGTTCATTCAGCCTGCCTATGCAGACTTCATTCTGGACTGCTTCATGAAGAAGAGGAGCTATATATATAAAAGGAAAAGTATTACAACTGTTACTCTCTTTTCTTCAGCTCTTCTTTGATGTCCTGGCTTAGTCTTTTGGAAGTGGTGGGCTTTGGTGTGCATCTTTAGCTTGCGGTGCACATCAAAAGTACTTTAAAAGCAAACGGGTTTTTTAACAAAAAGATTTAAAAACTGCAGAATAGAATGTGGATTTTAGTAGGAGTGAAACACAACCACAGCTGTAAGAGGTATTCATTTGTATCCTATTCACATTAACCTCAGGGAACTTCAGTTCCTGAACGGCAGGCAATCAAATCCTGGCAATTTAATGAAAATCACACCATAATACTAAGAAAACACGCAGTAAATTGTATGAAGAATATGTGACTCCTGCACGTGAAGGAAGTTTGAAAAATCACCTAAGCCACTCATAAGCCAATGTTCTGTTTGTAAACATTAATTATCTACTTGGGATTGGGTATTTAACTTCACCATTTGAGGATAAAGTCCTCAAAAAAATCATGCAAGCAGTTTTGAATATTTTACTCTTATACATGTAGTACATTGTCTCTTCAAAATTAAAAGTCTTGTCTGATTTTATTTTTAGAGGTGTGGAAGAGAGATATGCAGTTGGATTGATTGGCTTCTCAAAAAGATTTCAGTGTCCGTCAGGACTCTTGTGTGGGGTTTCACCATTTAAAGCTGTAGCTCAGAAGAGCAATATACTCATTTGCCCTTCTGTTGCCTTTGTGCATGAGCACTTCTTTCCTCCCTCAGAGGGCCTTTGCAGACACACCCACACACCGTTGGGTTGGTGTACCAGTGTGGTTTCCTGTGTTTTCACATCAGACCTTACTCAGTAGGCAATGTTGGATGCCAAACCCTGCCAACACTGCAGTCGTCTCTTCACAAAGTAATAGCTGTGGCTGAGATGTTGTTCTTTGCAAATCAATTTTGGCAAGATTGATGGCTGAGGGCAAGAATTGTAGTTGTCTTTTTTAGAGACAAGGATGATTTGTGGGACAGTGCCAAACACCCAGGGACATGGCATCAGCTGCTCTTCACTTATCCGTCAATGGTGTAACCCTGTTACAGAAGGCCACCAGCTTTGTCAGGCATGATCTGCCTTTAGTGAAGATTTGTTGGCTGTTACCAGTCATCTCCTTATTTTCCATGTGCCTCAGTGTAGTTTCCAGGAGGATCTGCTCCATGATTTTGCCAGGCACAGAGCTGAGAATAATCATTCTGTAGTCATCTGGCCCAGCTCAATTCTTTAACCCTTTTTAAAAACAACGGTTATTTTTTCCCTTCTTGAGTCAGTGGGAACTTCACCAGAGCACCATGATTTCTCAAGAATGATGGATAATGGGCTAGCACTTCATGCACCAGTTCGCTCAGAACATGTGGTTGTAACTCATCAGGTACCATGGAGTGGTGAACTTTCAGGTTCTTTATAAGATTGTGAACCTGATCCACCCCTATCAAGGATGGTACTTCCTTCCCCAGTCCCAGTGAAGACTGAGGCAATAAACTCATTGAACATCTCATAGGATCATAGGATCATAGGATGTTAGGGGTTGGAAGGGACCCAAGAGATCATCGAGTCCAACCCCCCTGCCGCAGCAGGACAAAACTATCTAACACAGATCACAGAGGAACGCATCCAGGCGGGCCTTGAAAGTCCCCAGAGAAGGAGACTCCACGACCTCCCTGGGGAGTCTGTTCCAGTGCTCTGTGACCCTCACAGCAAAGAAGTTCCCCCTTGTGTTGAGGCGGAACCTCCTCTGCTGCAACTTACACCCATTGCTCCTTGTCCAACCTTCTTCATGTTGCAGCAGGTCATCTGCTTCCTTCCAGAGGGAGCTTACATTTTCACTATTTTTCTTTTTTTCACCGATGTACCTAGAGAAGCTTTTCTTGTTGCCCTTGATGTCCCTGGCCAGATGTAATTCTATCTGGGAATTGGCTTCCCTAACAATATACCATGCTGTGTGGACAATATCTCTACACACTTCCCAGGCTACATGTTCTTTTTTCCGCCCTCTGTAGGCTTTCATCTTGTATCCAGAAGCTTGTTGCTCATCCACAGAGGTCTCCTGACATTTTTGCCTGACTTTCACTTTGTGAGGATGCAGGGCTCCTGAGATTGAAGGAGGTGGCCTTTGAACACCAACCATCTTTCTTGGTCTTCCAGTTCCTCCAGGGCTCTACCCTGCTGCATTTTACCAAAGAGGTCCGTGAACAGGCCAGAGTCTGCTGTCCTGAAGACCAGGGTAGCAAACCTGCTGAGTACCCTCCTCGCTGCCTTAAGGATCATGAACACCACCATTTTAGCCAAGGCTGCCTTGAATTTTGCATTCCCCTCAGCCCCTCTTTGATGAAGATATGGTCCAGCATAGCACCTCTCCTTGTTGGCTCCTCTACCACTTGGTGGAGGAAGTTACCAGCTGTGAAACTGTGGAATCTCCTGGATTGTTTATGCTCTGCTTTATTGTCTTTCCAACAGATATCAGCGTGTCATCCCCTTTAACTTGTCCCATAAGCTCTCAGTCTTTTTCTCATCTGTTATTAGGTTGGAGTGTCCCATACACTCCAGCTGGTCCTTGACATAGAGGGCAACACCCCCTTAGTTGTCTCTCTTGCCTGTCTTTCTTGAAGATCTTATACCCATTAATTCTAACACTCCAGTTGTAGGAGTCTTCCCACCATCTCTCAGTGATTGCAATGGGATCACGGCCTTGGGACAAATAGATCTCCTGCCTGTTGCCCAGTCTGGCTGCATTGGTGCAAGGCATTTCAGGGAGCAAGCTAAGTGTACAGTCCCCACCCTTGAGGGGTGATGCATCTTCTGGCTCTCAAAAACACTGGCGCTCTGACTTTCAAAGCCACCAGCACTGTTGCCATACAAGTGCTGAGTCAGTATGTGCTTACCCCTCTGGCAAGCCCAGTTACACCAGTCTTCCTCTTCTTCTATTCTAAAGCCCTCATAATTAGCCGAACTAACTCTTGCCTGAGAGTACTTTTCCCCTTATGAGATAAGCTTCTCCTTTCAGTTGCCAGCAGGCCTTGTGGTTTGTAAATTAATCTGTGTTCAAAGAACCTGAAGTCCTGCTGGTAAGAGCAGGCTGGGAGCCAGGAATTGATCTGCTGACCTCTCCTGTGTACACCCTCGTCATTCCCTGCAACTGGAGGAATTGAGGAGAACACAACCTGTGCTCCTGATTCCTTGGCCAGTTGTCCAAAGGTACTAAAGTATATGTTTTTGCCCTTGGGCGTCTTCACTACCTACCTGAAAGACTAAAAGAGGGTGACAATCTGTGGGTCATAACAAGGAAGGAAGTTTTCTCCTTATATCCCTAACCTTGGCCCCAGACAGGCAACAGACCATGCTATGTAGTGGGCCCAGTCTGCAGGCTGGACTCTCTGCTCCCTGCAGAAGCCAGTCACCTGTGGCAATGAATCATCTTTACTGAAGTTGTTTGATGCAGGGGATGGACAGACTAGACCTTGATGACATCTCCAAGACAGAAGACTTATTACCTTCCTTGGGCAGTACCTTTTGCAGAGCACTGCACCTATCCTGCACAGGTGCCTCCACTGGGGAGGATGTGCCTGTGGTGGCTGCCATGGCAGGCAGGAACTACTTGCCATTGCTCCATGCCCTACATGTTGCCACATTCTGTGGGTTTGATAGAAGACAGGGAGTTCTCTGTGGCAGGGGCTCTGTCTGGTTGCAGGGTTTCTTTCACTGGAGGCAGGGAGCAACACCAAGTATCTATCTCCCTATCACACTCCCTGATACCCTTCAACCTGCTCACCTCCCTGAGTCCCACCACTAAGTGCAAGAGCTCTTTCACCTGAGCACACCTTCCACAGGGGTGCTCACCGCTGACATCTGGCACTGGTGTTAGGGCAGAATTCACTCTGAAGCCTGAAATTTGGGTGGTTGCCTGTTCATAAAAGATCCCCATCTGGGTAGCAGCATCAGAGCTGGTGGGTGCAGAACTATGGGTTACCATGGTTTTCTGTTGTGTTTACCACTGCTTCTGACTGAGCTGATGGCTTCAGCACCTGCCTGCCACACTGGTTGTGAGTGCCTGGTTCTGGGTGTAGCCCTAATGCAAAGGTCCTGGATGACAGCTCCTATTTTCTTGTGTGCTGGATGCATATGTGTGCATCATGTGCTCTTGGAGGGATTTTAAAGGCGGGGGGGTGACGGGGTGGTGGTGTCCAGTCATAGCTGCCTGCTAACAGTCCTGTACATAGCCCACAAAAAGCCCTAGCACACCTCTTCCACAGAGCCTTCCCACTTTCTAGAATCTAAAGAATTTAAAGGAGTAGAAGTGTGTAGTGACACAACAAGTTTTTAATACTTGCTGTTTGTCTAATTTTCCCAGTGTTTGCCTATGATTAATTCAGGGAAATAGGAGTGGAAAGACAAGTGGAAGGTTTTCCTTGAAACACAAGGTGATAACATTTCAGCTTTTAAGGTGTCTAGGCAATAAGTTAAAGTTTGCTAATAGTGGCCTCCATTTAAAAGTCCATTTAAATAATAAAACTGAGTAATTTTATTACTGCAATGCACCTTGCTGACCAAATATGTCATTGAGGAAGATTGTATATGAAGATCACAGGAGAAGTTTCCAGAGATGTTTTGGTAATCATGCATGTAGACTTTTAAGGAGTAATTTCTCAGTCTGGAAAATGTTCTTCTGAACTGCTCTGAGGTAAACTTGATCTGGATTGGGAAAATGCATGCTCCACATAAGGAAGTAAACCTTTTATGGTAGTAAAATTGTTTATAAGAGAAGTTTATTTTTGAGTTGCAGGTGACTTTTTGGCCTCTATACCTTTGCAACTGTTAGATTATTTGATCTTTATGCTTCTTTATACCTTTCTGAACTTAAAGACTTCAGGCAAAACAGTCACAACTACTGAAACCAATGTATGTTTGAGGTGGTTGTGTTGATGGTGGAACAACTTAAGATCAGCAAAGGAACTAGCCTATTAAAATATCCTGTAAAAAATATTTTCTTTTTCTTGGCAAAATACTTCTTTTCAGGAAAAAAAAAGATCTTTTCCATTGTGTATGCAATGAGATTTGCGTAATACTTCCAGATACTGCCTTTGTATCAGCTCAGACTTCAACAGTGTCTGATAAACATGCTTGAAATGTATATTTTAGTTAGTTATCTTTTCAAGTGGTAATTTTATTATGTTTTTGCTGAAAAGTATTTTGAGGTGATAAAACATATTGATATGTAGTGAAGCATGAAACTTTTAAATTAACCATGAAAGCAATAGTTATGCTAATTAACTGTGTATAAAGCCTCTTAGAATATGTACATCTTGTGGGAGGTATGCTTGTTATTTCTGCCTGGTTAAACTGAAAACTAGGATAAAGTTCTTGTACTGTTTTTTGGGAGAAATAACATTAAACAATGTCTTGTTTGTAGTAATGAAAAAGATAAAATGGTTGGAACATACTGCTCAGAAACTCAGGAACATGCAGCCTTAAATATCATCCCTTGAAAAACGGAAACAACACAAAAATGTGCTGAATGTGACTACAAGTTATTTACATGCACACTGCAAGAGCCAGCTTCTGCGCTTCTTTCTGTGTTAACATTTGCCACCTGTTCTTAATTAGCATCACTAATGCCTGCTGATCAGCATTTATTCCTTAGCTTCTCCTGCTTATGCATCTTGGTCTCAAAAGGGAGGAAAGATGCTTTTCTGGTCAAGTGCCTTGGTTTATCGCTAAAGATTTAGAGAACCTCAAACTGAACAAAGCCTTCGTAGCATGCTTTTTTGCAGAACAGATGTCTCCTGCTGGATCATGATACACAGTGCAGGCTGACACTGATGTGTTACAGTGCAAAGACTTCACGCATCCCAGCCCGGAGGCAGAAAGCAACCTCCTTGCTCTTCTACCCTCTACTCAGGACTCCCGCACAGCTAGTGGCAGGTTTTTATTACAGGGAAATTGTCACTGGAGGTAAAGCAGCCTATATCAGCAAATACCTCTTACTCTTGGTATTCTGCTGGAAGGAGCTAAGTGAATAAAAGAGACAAAAAAACCCTACCCTTTGCCAGGCACCTGCAGAAATAAAGATGTCTGCTTCTTTAACTGAAGTATTACTCACTGCTCATACAACTGGGCTGTCAGGAGAAGGAAGTAGAAAATGTGTATAAGTAAGGCTGCCTCCTTGTTAGGTGGAGGTAAGATCATGGAGCAGATCCTCCTGAAGGCACTACTGAGACAGGAGAATAGTGAAGAGGTGATTGGGTGCAATCAGCATGGCTTCACCAAGGGCAAATCCTGCCTGACAAACCTGGTGGCCTTCTATGAACAGGTCACAACATTAATGGATGAGGAGTGGGTGACTGATGTCATTTATCTGGACCTAAGCAAAGCCTTTGACACTGTCCAGCACCACATTCTGGTCTCCAAGCTGGTAGAACACAGCTTTGATGGGTGGACCACTAGGTGGGTAAAGAACTAGCTTGATGGCTGCACCCAGAGAGTGGTTGTTGATGGATCCATGTCCNGAGGGCCACGAGGATGATCAGAGGACTGAAGCACCTCTCCTATGAGGATAGAGTGAAAGGATTGGGGCTCTTCAGTCTGGAGAAGAGGAGGCTCTGAGGTGACCTTATTGTGGCCTTCCAGTATCTGAAGGGGGCCTACAGAAAGGCTGGGGAGGGGCTTTTTAGGATGTCAGGCAGTGATAGGACAAGGGGCAATGGAGCAAAGCTGGAGATGGGTAGATTTAGAGTGAATGTGAGGAGGAAGTTCTTCATGGTGAGAGCCTGGAATAGGTTGCCCAGGAAGGTAATTGAGGCCCCATCCCTGGAGGTGTTTAAGGCCAGGCTGGATGGGGCTGTGGCCAGCCTGATCTGTGGTGGAGTGTCCCTGCCTGTGCTGGGGGAGTTGGAACTGGATGACCCTGCGGTACCTTCTAACCCTAACTGACTGTGTGACTTGGTCTGGGTGATCCTGCTGTGGCAGGGGGATTGGACTAGATGATCTTATGGGGTCCCTTCCAATCCCTTATGATTCTATGATTCTGTGGTAGTACAATACCCGTGGTTATGGATAGCAAAGTTCCTGCATGGTATTTCCTAAAATACCGAATACACCTAAAATTGGTGTCATGTAGTGATAGGACGAGGGGCAATGGTGGTAAGCTGGAACACAGGAGGTCCCACATCAACCTGAGAAGGAACTTCTTCACGGTGAGGGTGACGGAGCACTGGAACAGGCTGTCCAGGGGGGTTGTGGAGTTTCCCTCACTGGAGATATTCAAGACCCGACTGGACGGGTTCCTGTGTGACTTGGTCTAGGTGATCCTGCTGTGTCAGGGGGATTGGACTAGATGATCTTTTGAGGTCCCTTCCAATCCGAAGTGATTCTATGATTCTATTCTATGATTCTAAAATACTAAGGATCTGATCTGATCTGATCATCTTTTAATTAAAATTGGGGAAAAAAGCCCTTCAAGAATTACTGAAAAAATGTTAAGTGTGTATTTCGAACATCAATAGAAACATAAATGTGCAGTGAAGGTTGAACTCTGATAGAAGTTTTTGTGGGAGATGAAATATAAACTGAGTCATAGAATCATAGAATCATTAGGGATTGGAATGGACTTTGAAAGATCATCAAGTCCAATTCCTCTGCTGCGGCAGGATCACATAGACCAACTCACAAACGAACACCAGACAAATATTTTTCTAAAGTGTTTTGTTAATGCTCCTCCATAGTTGGGTGCTCTGCATTGCGATCAGGCGGTGTCAGCAAAGAAGTATTCCGCCATCACTGCCACCATTTGTTGAGTGTTGAGTTGTAAATTTCTATTTTGGTTATAATAGTAGTGTCCTCTGAGTTGGTACTGTAATGGTATTTTAAGGAGCAGGCTAGAACTGAAAGCTAAATCATGAAACTTGTTCCTTTTTTCACCTTGTACTGTTCACCAATAGATTAATGAAACTGTAGAGTTATTTATTACTAGTGGAAATTATCTTGAGTAATACGAGTTATTCGAGATGAATGTGAGTCTTGCACAATGTATTAATTTTTCAGAAATGTGAACTAAGTGCTCAGGTCAAGTTTTGTAGATAGGCATTTACCAGAAGCCGATATGAATAACTAATGCAAAGAAGTAACTAATATAAACAAGTGTAGCACAAACCAAAAATCTAAAGCTGTTTGTTTTCTGCAGTAGAAGAGCACATAGTCTGTATTGTCCTAACAAGGACAAAAGCAGAAGTCATCTAATGTTGTCGATAACAAATAAGGAGTTACCCATTGCAGCTAAAACATTTATATTTTAGTTCAGTTAAATATTTACTGGACTGTGTAGTAGTTAACTGATAACTTCTTATATTTTATAAAGAATGACGAAACAAAGTAGCTTTCAAAATAGCTTTTAGGTAAGTGAGAGGCCTTCTTGGTATAAATTAAACTAATTCAAAATAATTTTGTGATATTATGGCTGCAAATTGCAAATCTTGGTGTTACAGTGTGCATTTTCTCTTGGAAGTTTCCTGCGTGCTTTGTAATGTATCTGTAGTTTAGTCATTACCAGACCAGTGTTTTCATTTGTTTAAATTTGTTGGTTAAAGTGTTCCATATAAGGAGATAATCTCACTGCTGTCTGCTTTAAACCAGCTGAGTTAATCACCTGTGAGGTATTGTTTTCACCAGTCACTTCTGGATAATTTTTTACCTTGGTTCCACTTGAAGTGAGACATTGTTTTTCATTGTGCTTTGTCAGTCTCCTTGGTCTCACTGTGGAGCTGCTGAAAGTACGTGCTTGATTACTTCACAGAACGAATGGGAAAAACACTGGAAACCAGTGCAACTGAAGTTACCAGTTGGACCCTGATAGTGAAAACACTCTTTACAAAAGTCAAAGCACAGATAGCTTCTAAAGTGCATTCACAGTATTTTCTCACAACACAGTGTAGTCTTATTATTCCATTTAGTGTATTTCCTCCAGAGTATTTTTCTTGATTCTAAAGAAATAAGAACACAGGAATTGCTGATACTGGTGGGACTGATGGTCTAACTTGCTGTTCAGAGCGGATACTGCCAGAGACTTCGGAGGAAATTTCTTACTAGCAAGGCTAGTTAAGACAATAATGGGCTAAGATCACGTCCATGAGGGTGAAACCGGTGAAGGTTTAGTATGTCAATTTCAGACTTTTCTAACTATGATGACTTAGTATTTTTTTCTTTTATATTTTAATAATATATTTTCTTTTATATATTTAATAATACAATAATATAAAGACCAAGAATCACTGTTTCACTTGTGTCTAGTGTTCGTGACGTAGTGTAGATTAGAAACTACTGTATTTCATAAGACTTGCAGTAAACATTATAATTTAACAATTTTTTTAAACCATATTTTAGAAATTTACTTGCACCCTGAAAAACTGCAGATTGAATTCCTAGAGAGGTGGTAGATGGCCCAACCCTGGATGAGACTGGGTGACCTGATCTAGTTGGAGATGACCCTGCGCATTGCAGGGGGGGGTTCGACTAGGTGACATTTGAAGGTCCCTTTCAATCTGACCGTTCTTGTATATGGACAATCATGCAGCTAGAGGTCAGTGTTCACAATGGAGACAGAGGAATCCTGGAAAAGTTAACTGTATTAGAATAGGAAAAATAATCCAGTGGAGTCTCTCATATGGCTGGAGGGTGCATTCTCACTTTGTCCTAATTTCCTGATTGCATGTTATCCTCCCCCTTTCCCCACTGGCTGAGGTACTCAGGATGTACATTCTTCCCAGACTGCTTACTACATACCCCCTCCTTTACATCACACATTGTATGTATTGTTAACCGTGACCTTTATGCTATCTAGGGCAAAGATGTTACTATTTGTAGCTCTGTTACATGTGTACTCTCAACTAAAAAGTTAGAGAGTTTACTTAAGCAATTTGTATTTTTCAGTTTGAATCTAGCTGTCTACGGCTCTATACGCTAATTGGCCCTTAAAAGCTATGTTGCCAGATTTACAACACCTAATCCTGATTTAGTGCCTCGCTTGAAGAATCCCTTATCTCTTCTAAGCCATATGGCCAAAATTTACAGCACCCATCCTGATATATTATATCCTGATATATTGCTTTGTTTGTGGAACCACATCCTGATTTTTAAAGACACCCTTTTTTATCTTATCACTTGGATTCAGTAAAGGCTGCTCATACCTAATGTAATTTTGACTAAAGTTTTGTGTAGTTCACTTCAAGGTCTCTTAAAAAAGTCTTGGGCTCAGAGGATGTGACGAAGCCGATATTCCTAAGAAGACAAAGACGTTGGGCGAACTGGTGCTGAGAGGCAAGTCGTAATCTCCCCACTATTCTGCCTGTTTCCCCTTTGAAACTCCAGTTTAACACATTTTTGAAAGGGTTTTAAAGGGTCTGATATACAGTTTCCTGGAGCGGGTGTCTGTCTAGGTAGCTGGCATAAAATAGTGTGTCTTAGCTGGCTGTAGAAAGTGCAGGAATATGGCCTCTGTGTTTTAAGGACAAAGGCACAAGCGCTAACTCTGTAGTAGTCATTAACGGTATGACTGAAATTGGTGGTACCCTTGAAATCGGCGGAGGGAAAGCCTGAGAGGTTTGGCATCCCCAAGACAAGAGAGATTTGGATATTTCCTACCTGGAAACAAGTCTTCAAAGCAAACCTTTGAGTTTGTTCAGTTAGCAGTTACTGCAGAGCCACTCCTGCTAGAGTGCCAACATCCCTGAAGATGTATATGATGACATCCAGGATATTCATCATGTTTTGGAAAAAGACCAAATTTGGTTTGAAACAGCCTTAGCGATTTGTCTAAACTACATAAAAAACACATTGACACAGTCTTATTACTTCTTTTGTCTCTGTCCTATCTAGTGTCTTACAATAGGTTTTATAATTGGCCCTTTTCTCCTTGTTTTTGTGAATAGGGTACCTATGCAGACAAGACTTGATGTCAGTTACAAGGGAAATATTAAAACCAACTGTTTCCTAAGGTGATAATTCCTGTAGGCCAACAGACAGAGAACTATGCTGGGAAATTACCTTTCGCTCAGTTGCTGTATGTGTTTTATTTCTTGCTGTTCTAACAGCCACAACAGGGCAGATTTTCAGATAATTTTAATAGCTTTCTTTCCTATTAGTTAATTTAGTTGTTGCAGAATTTATTGATCTAAGAGATGTTTGCATTTGATCCACTGTTCCGTATTTTTTTGTGTCGTGTGCTTCAGAACACCAAACATCTAAAACTGGTTTTGTCATTACGTGGTTTTTGTTGTACCATCATTTATGCATGGGAAGTAGAGCTTAGAGTTTCAAAGGTTTGGTAAAGCAGTTTCACTTTGTAACCTGAGTTACTTGCTAGAACTAACAAGTTACTACTCTCGACATTAAGGAATTCTTCACTGTCCTCTCGCTGTCCTGAAACTTTCAAGGGTACAGCAAAGGTGTACTGAGAAATCCTCTTGCACTGTAGGTGTATGATGCAAAATGCTGAAGTAGGACATAGTCATTCTGCCAGTTCAGATTTATTCCGTGTTTTGAAAACATTTTCTGACAGCTTGCCTTTTAGCATCAGGCTCATGTTAGGCCAGATGTCCATGTTTCACCTATTTAATTTTATACTAGATAAGATGTGGTCTGTAGTCCTGTCGTTGTCTCCAAGTCAGCATAAATTTCCTGTTTGTGCTCTTATTTAGTTCAACACACATATGATGAATTGAGCCTGATTAATTCAAAAGGTCATCGGGCATTGGTACAGGCTGCCCAGGGAGGTGGTTGACTTGTCATCCCTGAATGTGTTTAAAAGTGACCTACATATGAAGCTTAAGGACATGGTTTAGAGATGGCCTTGGTACAGTTAGCGTGGTTGGGCTCAATGATCTTAAAAGCCTTTTCCAGCCTGAGAGATTGTAGTTTTCCCCATAACAGCAAATGTTTATCAATGATAGAAAGAAAAAAAAACCTTTTTCTTCCCACTTGTGCCTCAAAGAAATGCCCAAGCAAACGTTCGTTAGGAGCAAAGCCTCATATTGCTTTTATTCCAGTAATCCAGTTTCTCCAAAATGCTCCTTTTCTACTTCTTTTCCTTTTGGCAACTGGTGACCAAACCATCTTAGGCCTTCGTTCTTATCCTTACAAAACAAATTCTCTTTGCCATTCTCAACATCACTGAGGAACTCCTTATGCTCAGACAGTGAGACCAGGCCCTGTAATTGAAAGGGAAACCAGGATCTGTTGAGGTTGCAATGTTCTGTGTTTAAGAGCGCTGTTTTAACTCTACTCCCTTTTCTGGTTTTGATTATTAATTTTTTTTCCCTGACATGTAAGTTCTAAGCTGTTCAGATACTATATGGTGTAAATAGTTGTTTCACTGCATGTTTGTAGATTGTTATTTGAACCAACATGTGGCCCATCCCTAGATGCAGATCTCACAAGTGCTCAACCCTCGATTTCCTGGATATGGTAAAGTAGATATTATTTATACCATTAAAATTTACTGAAAGTGACTTATGTGTGAAGATGATGAGGGGACTGGAGAATGTCTCTTATAAGAAGCTGAGACACCTTGGTCTGCTTAGTCTGGAGAAGAGACGCTAACGAGGAATCTCATCAGTACTTATCAATATGTGAGGGGGCAGGTGTGAAGAGGATGGGATCATACTCTTTTCAGCAGAGCCCAGTGACATGAAAAGGGGCAGCAGGTTCCATCCAAACATAAGTAACTTCTTACAAAGTAAGTCCTCTACTCTGAGGAGTACAGAAACAGGCTTCCCCAAGAGATTGTGGACTTCATTTCTGGATACAATCATGTGCAACCTGCTTTTAGGGAACCTGCTCTAGCAGGGGTGATCTAGGTGATCTTCTGATGTCCCTTCCACCTACTACCACTCCAGAAAGGCATTGTGGAGTCATCCAGGGAACAGAAGTACATTTTTGTAGTAGAGATCTTCTCAGTGCTCATAAGTTTACAGCTTATTCGGCAGTTGGTCTATATGGCTTCTATAAGCACTAAAACCGTACTTCAGTTTCAAACCCAGTTTGACTTGTAATTACAGCATGCTTTCCTGTCTTTTACATCCTTTGGTGCAGAAAGCCTTTGGTGCTACAGGCTGAACACACTTTTCTAAAAAACAGCTGACTCAACATGCATCATATGTATAGACATATTTTGTAATATTCTGTATTTTATGACGTGAATGTGTCACATAAATTTTTAACTTTACCCTGCTCAGCCTTTTGCAAAGAGGAGTAGCATGCATACTACTACCAGTGGCCACTTATGTTTTTGTCTGATTTTTTTACCAGCTGGTTCCATTTTCATACTTTGCAGCATTATGAAAACAGTTACTGAGTAGCACACTGATTCAGCTTTTGTCAGTTCAAAACGCAAACTGCTTCATAGGAAGAAAATAAAATATCTTCTTTTATTCTTTTTGTTTAATCAGACACCTTTAGTAAGAGCAGACAGTAATTCTACAAAGCTTAAAAGCTTTCTTTTGGTACCCGCAATGGAGTTGAACACAGTACAAGGAGTTCTCCTTACGTTTGTCCCTGCATATTTTCAGTCCTTCTATCTAGATTTCAGGATGTGTTGTTTAGTGTTTTTTTCTTTCCTTACCCTTGAGTTTTCAGCCAGGTGCTATCTTTTTTCTTGAAGCAGTTGTTTTTCTTAAAAAGGTGCCATATTTCATCCCAAGGAGTACTTCTTTTGGTGGTGGATTGTGCAATCAACCTATAGCACCTCTACATTAATTTACAAAGCAGTTGTAAATTAATTAATTACAAGCAATGGACTGAGAATCAGGTATGTACTCTTCACATATGTATGAGATATTACTATTTGGTCAAAATAAAAGGGAATAATTTGAAAAGAAGGCACAGACCTCTGAAACAGGAATGAACCTCTCTATTTGTTCTTTTTCTATGGCAGAGCTCGATACTTGTAGCTGTAATTTTACATTTCTAGGGTGAATTGCAAATTGTTAAGATAATCCTGTTTGATCTGAAGGATATAGAAGGATCTGGATTTTATTCCTGTGACTCTGTAGGCCAGCGACACTTTTATCTACTTCTTCATGTTCAAAATCCATTTGAACACTCTTGAGAAATGCTAGTATGTGAGTTGTACAACTAAGTAAAAAGTAGATTTAATTTAGAAAATGGTCTTTAGAAAAGACAAACAATAATTTCACTGTTCGTCCTGCTTTTGGGAGCAGTCTGAACACAGCAGCAGCTAGAAATGTAAGGCATTTCATAATTAATTTCCAAATGTGATGGGAATGTGCTAGATATCCAACAGCACCATATGATGACCTACACTTCAGCATTTCCATTTTCATGTGTTTTAATGCAAAAGGACCTTGTAAACCACGATCTGTGCCCCTTTTGTCAGCTACCTCTGTAATAATCTGTGCTACCGTAAAATAACCATCAGTTGGAGTCATGGCAGCGGTGATTAAGAGCAGACTGTGGCTTTTAAAGGGAGTCCAGAATGCTTCTACGCTTCATCCGTCTCAAATTCCTGTTCCCTGATCTCTGAGGAATGCTGAGTTCCAGCTGTAGTGCTCTCCTGCCTAGGAAACTGCAGCTGGTATGCTTTACCACATTGAAACTAGTGCAGAGGTTGCAATTTGCATGGATGCCTGCAGTCCCCTTGCTTTTTGGATGGCTAGTGGTAGGAATGATGGAAGAACTTGCACTGGCTTCAAGCTGTGGAATCTGGTAGTATTCCAGGCATAATGGAGTTCCTTCAGACTCCTAGAGTTCTCTCTTCCTGCTTGCTTGGCTTTTGGTTTGGCTGCCCCTCAGCTGAGGGTGCTCTTAAACATGGATTCTTCCAGTGGTGTTTTTTCTGATGTTTACCTTTGGTGCCTGATCTTCAGATCGTGTACTTGAGCATGTGTTTTAAATGTGTATTAGTTTAGAATATTGTTTTAGTCTTTGGAGAAGTTTGCAAAATCCTTGTATTGGTCTCCCATTCCATGCTCCTCTGAAGGTACGGTTCCAATCACATTTCCGACTTCGCAAAGAAAAGGGAGTTCTAAGGCCTCATAATGGCTTCGTGGGAGACGAATACTAATCTGCCTTGTCTATTTTTAGGAAGTCTGCATTATGGATCCC
The DNA here is from genome assembly GCA_013400115.1 of Rhinopomastus cyanomelas. Classification (NCBI taxonomy): domain Eukaryota; kingdom Metazoa; phylum Chordata; class Aves; order Bucerotiformes; family Rhinopomastidae; genus Rhinopomastus; species Rhinopomastus cyanomelas. The sequence continues at coordinate 39,435 of VXBP01006626.1, read as the reverse complement.
TGTGTAAGACCGTTGGAAAACTCACCAGCAGTCCCATGACTGTTCAAGTTCAGAGTCCTGTTTCACCTGCGGCTAATCAGGTTCCAGAAGCATGCAACCAGATCAGCCCTAGCTTACAGAGGTCTATGGATGCCTCCAGCCCGAATGCTTCTCCATCAGATGCAAGGTCCTGATTACTTTTCTATATTCAGTACATAAAAAATACAGTATTTTAGTTTTGCCTATGACTGAAATGGCCTAAATGATGCTGTGTTATGATGCGAGAAATTTAATTCAACATAATTTAATTGATGTCAGCTATAGTCATAGCGTTTGAATCATTCACATAATGAGTGAAAATCAGCCACATATTTTCTGTATTTGATATTTTGACTTTTGTGTTAGTTATAGATTTTTATAATCTTTTAACTATAAACTTGTACTGAGGACAGGAAATGTAATGGACGGTGAAAGCAGAATTAATCCATGTTTTATGTCTTCAGAGGTTGAGACCTATTCTAAAATTATCATAGTGCTCAGAGTGCTTTGTTGGCAACACTAATGTAATTGAAAAATAAACCTAAATGCCCTTCTAATGTTCCTCTCTCCTTGTCAAGTACCTTTGCTTTCAAATGGTTTAACTATTTGAGTAATTAAATTAATAGAACAATTGTTCTTCATCTGCACGGAGTCATCCATTAGCTTATCTGTGTTAGACCTGTGTCACCGAAATCTTGCCCATATTTCTAGCTCTAGTGAGCAGCTTAATAAAAACTATGGCCTCCCTGTAAATGTTGCCTTTTGGTGTTCTAAATTTTGTCTTTGTTCCGAAAACAGTTAATCTTTTACTGTGTCACTTCACTTCACTACAAACCAAGGAGCATTCTTGAAATAATTAAAATTGGTGTTATGTAATTTGAAAAAGACCTTACTCTACTATAAGATAGTTTGTGACATTTCTATGACTTTGTTTTTTACGACTGAGCTGCCTCGGACAATTAACAAAATTTGGCTTCCGTTGTAAAAGTGTCAGGGGAAAACCATTCAGTTTCCCCAAATCCAGAGATACACCTGTCAGATAGAACAAAAGTCGTTATGTAAAAGACACACTTTCTTGCATACTTAAGTTCTGTGCTTGTCTGTATGTTCTACAGACTGTTAGTTTTATCTGAATGTGAGGTTTGCTGTACTAAGTCACAACTGAGTTACACTTTTTTGGGGTTCTTTTTCATCCAAAGGAAACACTTACTAAGGGCAAACTGAAGTAGAAACTCTGGCATAATTGGGGCTGTAGTGTCTCTAGAGTTTCTCTTAATGATTTATCAATGAAGATGTTATAAAAACAGTTTGTCACACAAAGAATGGCTATTTCAGCAATTTGGTGCCTGAATTAATTATTTTATAGGGCAAAACAAGTTGAAAGCCAGTTTTTAATTCACGGATTGTTGAAACACCTTTTTCTTTTTTTTCCCCCCTTAAATTGCTGTATCAATAAACAGAATTTGCACAAACTGGTTGACTAAACTGGCTCCAAAATCCTTCATGGCCTGAGTGCCTTCTGTGGATTGTATCTTTCAGGCATCACAGAATCATAGAATCATAAGGGATCGGAAGGGACCTCGAAAAATCATCTAGTCCAATCCCCCTGACACAGCAGGATCACCCAGACCAAGTCACACAGGAACACATCCAGGCGGGTCTTAAATGTCTCCAGAGAAGGAGACTCCACAACCCTCCTGGGCAGCCTGTTCCAGTGCTCTGTCACACTCACTGTGAAGTTCCTTCTCATGATCATCTCAGTGTAAAGTGGATTATTTGCTGAAATGATCAAAACCAAAAAGACTTGTCTTGATTTTTTTACTGATAGAAGAAAGAAAGAAGTGGGCAAAATTGGAGTTTGTTGTACTAGATTGTACTAGATTTTAGTACATAGACAATAACAGGTAGGAATTTCTCTTCCCTTTTTTTGAGTTTCTTTTCAGAGTATTCTGTCATGGGTCTTAAAAACAGATGTAATACTGCTACTCACTTTGAGGGAGATTAGAAAAGGACCTCCTTATTTTTATTTTATGTTTCTTTTAAGATTCTGGATTATGCTTGGCACTGCGGCTTCTGCACACAGAGGTAAACCAGACAAAAAATGTAGAAATCTCTTCTGAATATTCATGAAATATCTGTTCCAAACTCGAGTTGTCCTAGATTACAACAAGCAGACATGCTAATTAACATAATCTGCGAATTATCACAGCAGTATACTGGCCCTTCCTTTTTGTGTTAGGTGTATTTGTGTTCTCCAGAAAAAGCCCTAGTCACAGTGTAGTCTGGATTTTAAAGATCTTTTCTTTTTGGAGCTGGAATGATTGATAGTTTTGAATTAAAAGCTTAATGGAGAACCAAACTTCTTCAGGTTATCTGGCTCTTACTTAATTTATACTTGAATTCTGGGCCAACTTTAAATTTTTGTCCTATTACGAGACTTCCAAAATGCATTTATTCTTCAGTTGCACTGATGAGTATGTCCCTTTGTGTTAGGTGCTCTGAATGGCACGAACGACAGTGTTGCTACTATGCATCTGATTCAAACTCTTGACATGAAAAAATAGACTTGTTTTGTGGATGCAAGATTGTTTTCCCTTGCTTGTAAAAGCAAAAATTAAAAAATAAATAATCAAACAGGCAAATATTTTCCATGTCTTCCCCCCCAATATATTCCAGATATAAATATCCATAACCCAGCATGGAAAAATCATGTTACTTACTTTTCTTGTTCGGTTGAAGGGATCACAGTATACCAACAAGTTTTAATTACCCTGTAATAACAGGCAATTGCCCATTGGTAAGAGACTCAGCAGCCTGATTTCTTTTTTTTCGTATGGAAATCTTGCACAAGATTTGCCTGATACGGCAATCCCATTTCTTTCAATGCTAATTGTAATCAGTGTGATAATTGTGCATTTCCTCAGCGCTCTGTTTGGAATGTGCCATTTAAATCCTGTTGGAGTAGCACGGGCATAGCATCTGCAGAGTGATCCCTCTCTCTCTGCGTGTGCCAAGATTTCCCTCCGGACAGAACGCGGCTGTGATGTCAGTCCTGGTGTCCTGAACACGTTTTCTCTCTTCCAGCTATTCTGCAGTGGCTGGGCTGCGTTGTTGTATCTCTTAACCCACAGACACTGCAAACCAACATTTTTTTTCTTGTTTTTGACCCTCAAGTGCTAGAAAAGTTGTAATATAAACTTCTAGGAAACAAGTCCACTCAGGGAACACTTGTGTAGTAGACAGAGTGAGGTAACACAGACACTGTGAGTTTTCAGCTTTAATCTCTGTTGCTAGAAATTAATTCAGAAAGCACACACGTCTGTTGCTCAAAGGACTACCTATCGTTTCAATATACTCTTTCAACCTTGCTCATCTAATGGAAAGATAATACACAGATTGCAGGGGTGAAAAGTTGTTTTACGAAGCAAAATAGTGGAAATTCCGTTAATCCTGGGAATATTCCCAGAGCCATAGTTAAGATCTACTCTCTGGAGTTGACTGATGGTATTCCAATCCCAAATTTCAGCCTACCATCAATTCTTAAATTAAGTAGTTTCATTATTTCTTAAATTAAGTGTTTTCATCTTTACTGAAGCTGTAGTCATTTCTGTAGGGCTGTAGTGCAAGGATACAATGCAGGTGTGAACCTTCATGTATCTGTCCCATGGATTTTTCTTTTGTGGGGCAGTGTGTCTAAGAAAATCTTGCACAAAAATCTTGCACAACTCTGAAGCAACTGCAATAGTGCTTGCCCTGGGAAGACATTAAAACTTGTGTTCTTCCTGAAAAAAGAGAAGCGAGGCAAATAGTTAGAAACACCTCCTCAGAGGTGCTTGCTGTAACTTATGCATCAATAATGCATATATTTGTCTGTATTAATTTGCTTTAAGGTGAATACTTTCTCTTTTAGAAATGCCAAGTTCTAGCAGGGTAAAGCCATGAAGCAAAGTAATTATAAGTAAATGACTATGTGAAGTTACCCTTTTAAATAGGAAACAGTAATTCCTGCCTACATGACAGTTCCTCTGGATTACTGCAGGTATATATTTAAAATACTGTTTACTTAGCAGCTTTAAGAAATACTTTTCAACACTTGGTATTTGAGATACCTGTTCACACTTACTAGCTGTTCTTTTTTTTCTTTTTAAAAAGAGTGACTTTCACACCCTGAAATCTTTGAAAGATAGAAGGAACTGTTGTGTATCCTGTTTTTCATGTGTGATGCAGAGAAGCAGTGACTGACTTGTCAACCTGCATTTTAGATTTAGAAGATAACCACATTTCCTATGTGTGCTTCCACCACTTAAATCCTATGATTCTTCAGAAGTGTATTGTAAAAATCATGATCACCCAAAATACAAGATACAGAGGCTTCTGTGTCTGTAGGTTGCGGGTTTATCTAGGTAGATACCTAGTTTTTCCTAGTAGTCCTTAACACCCCTTAGAAGTAGAGATCAAAGTACTGATTGCAGGAAACCCAAGTCTGCCTAAAGGTGATCTGGAAACATAAATCCAATTGGTCTCTACCCAATGCTTGCAACCAGGAATCAGAGGCCCTGAGGTCCTTGCATTTCCTTTTTCCACTTTTCTTTATAAAACAGTAATCTTAAGAGATTGTGAGGTCTTAATTTAAAGTACCCCTTGGACATTTGCAGCATAAAAAAAGTGATAGTATTTATGTGAAAAAACAATGAAGACCAAAGTTAACTCTTCTGTGAGCATTTTTTATTGCTGACTAGGAGACAGATATATGATCAAACCAAATTCAAATAAACCACTTCAACTAGTTCTACAATATTAGTTTGTTTGTTTTGTAAAGTTAGACATTATCCATATTTATAAACTTGAGCTATTTCTATAAAAGGTACCATTTGCACGTATTAAAATTTGCAAAGCCATTCAGTTTAAATATTTATTCTTTAGGAATCACTTTTCTTCCTGTTCTTTGCTAGCAAAAATAATAGTCCACTCCATTTGTTATGAGTTTCATACAAGGTAGGAGAAAATGGTTTGGCTTCAGAAGCTGAAATCACTGTACACCACCAGCTGATGAATAAATTTGCATTTATTTATGTAGTAATGTAACAAGAACACTTACAGAAAGTTTTCTTCAAAATATTGGTGTTTTAAAGTTTTCTAAGTGATTTTTCCTGGATGACTTAAGGGCCAGGTCTGCATGTGCCTGATGCTATACAGTCTGAGAGTGATAAATTTGAGTACCTAAGATTATGGAGAACTTTTCTCAGGTTTAGCTTTTCTTTTATATAATGTGTCTGTGAAGACAGAAGCATCACTGCTGAATTGTCTAGCTGCTTATCTTGCTTTCACTGTGCCTTTATTCCAGATCACTCTTGTCACATGAATCCCTGGCATCTACAACATTATTCTTGTCAGAAAGTCAGTCCACCCTGAGTGTCAAGCAAGAGTTGTTGCATGGGTACAGGACACTTTCTTCTTCTCCTCCTGACCAAGGTTTACAAGACACTAATGAGCTAGAGGATTTACTGAATTTTTCAGCTGGAACATCTGTGTCCAGTAACTGCATCTCTAACTTGTTATCATCCTACTTGTACGGCATGGAGAATAAGCATTGCACTTACTCTAGTCCTCACCATTCCTCAGCCCGGTCTCAACCAGCCCACTCCAAAAAGAGAGCGCTCTCTCTTTCTCCTCTGTCTGATGGCATTGGGATTGACTTTAATACACTCATCCGTACATCCCCGACATCTCTGGTGGCCTACATCAACAGCTCCAGGACATCACCAGCAAACTTCTCCCCACAGCCTGAAGTTTACGGACATTTTTTGGGTGTGAGAGGAAGCTGTATACCACAAAACTGCTCTATTCCAACTTCCCAGAAGGGCCTTCTCATGACTAATGGCAGTATCACCTTCCCAGGGCTCATTGAGAATGGAACTGATGAGTACCATCGGATGCAGCAGCTGGAGCAAGCTAATGTGCAGAGAACCACCACAAGTAATATGGTGATCCAGCAAGGCATGCTGTCGGCAGACGGCCAGGCAGTGGGTGCCCTGAAAAATGAACATTTGGATGACTTCTCAGGCTGCACAGTTGACATGCCTCCTATACCTGTGCTGCCACCACCTCCTCCACAAGGGCCACCCCCACCATACCATGCTCACCAGCATCATGCTCACCCACATAGCCTTCCCATCCACATTCATCCATTGTCTGTGCCTCCTTCTGCCTCAGGTTCATTGGCTGAGGAAGATGGCAAGCTAGACGATTTCAATGGCAAGCATGGCTGCCACTGGATTGACTGCAGTGCGCTGTATGACCAGAAAGAGGAACTTGTGCACCACATAGAGAAGATCCATATAGACCAGAGGAAGGGAGATGACTTCACTTGCTTCTGGGCAGGGTGTCCTCGAAGGTACAAGCCATTTAATGCCCGTTATAAACTGCTGATTCACATGAGAGTCCACTCAGGAGAGAAGCCAAATAAATGCACAGTAAGTCTGAATTCTGTCTCTTTTACAATTACAGGGATCTCTAAAACTAATGAAAACAATAGGTGGTGTAATTCTGCCTTTGGTTTTCCTAGTGAATGCTGTGCATTTTGACTAGCATACATGAAAGAATTATTGATGAGTCTTTCCACCTAGACAGAGAAGGAAGATATTATTTGATTTGTCAAGTACCAACAGATAGGATTAGATGGAAGTTTATTTTCTAAATTTGAAAACTTCTACTGTATACTTCATAGAGCAAAACTCAAGTAGCATGAAGAATAATTGCAGGACAAGTGCCAGAGAATAAATGGCACAGTTTATCCTGAAACATTCTTGCATTGTGCTACTCCTTTTTTGACTTGAGGTATTTTCAGGATCTTGCATAATGTTACCATAAGAAACTGAGAGGAGCTGGGTATTTTTTTAAGGCAGTTGTTTGTTTCATTACTAACAAAAACCAGACCCACAGCCTTGTTTCCATGAGTAGAGTAGGAATAAAACACATGATTTCTGTGTTCACAGATTCTAGCAGTGAGCATTCAATCTCCAAATCGTGTTTCTCGATGCTTTTCTTAGGGTCACTGCAAGTCTGTCTCACACATATGTAATCAATCACATGGGATAGCAGTCTAACCAGTAAAGCCTAAAATCACTTTATGTTTAGACTCCAGCAAAACACGTATAATCTCTGTAATTCAGATTCTTGACTGGCCTTACTAATTGTCTGTATTTTAGATGGCAATTAGCTTCTCTTACTAACCGTTTGTTTTGTGAGCAACCTCACCAGTGCTATTCCCAGTCCTCAGAGTAGCCTGACAAAACAATGATTATATAATTTCTAGAAAATAACTGTGATTATTAGTAATTTGAAAAAAAATAATGTGTTTATCTTTCATGAAATGTATTGATGCTGGAAGACTATTTCAGTGTGTGCCTAGCTGAATGATTTTTCTTATTATTTGGTAATGTTTTCTTGTACAGTAGACAGAAGAATTACTTTTCTTTCACTTCTGTTAAAGGGCAGATCTCCTCCAGAGAAAGCAGACATTTTTTGAGATATAATGTACATAGCAGGAATTGTGTCATGACACTGAGAAAACTCTTTACCCTTCTCTTCTTCCACAATAGAGCCTGAACTCAGGCTCTGTGCTCTGTGAATATTTTCTTTAAATTCCATCATATTCTGTTTTCCCAGAAATGTGGGACCAGTGTACCATTCGTTTCAGTTTATCCTCAAGGATATCTTGGCAGCTTTCTGGGGAAAGAGAGAAGGAGAAAAAAGAATTACTAAGAAACGAGAAAGTAATTTCTCAAGGGAATAGCACATGGAAAAAAGCAGCAGTTGAGGACAGACAGCAGTAGGTAAAAGTGCATTGAAAAAAGAGTGATGAAAGTACCCACAGTCTTTCTAGTAGGAGAATTTTGGGGACCCAGTAATAATGCGGAAAATACTGTGTTAGTAGCACTGTAAACTTCCCTCTCTGCCTGTTAAGAAAGATGCTTACAGTGGCTTTCTCATGACTGCGAAGCCTAATTGAGGAGTCCTTCCTTTGAAGGACTGATTGGCTGATAAATTGATTCACTGACAACAAGTACGTTAATGTTTAAGTGAATAAATAACTTTATTTAACAGCATCTTTCAGATTACTAATCTGCAGTGTGTGCCATGTCGTGCTGTGTCACAAAACAATGGGAGATGTGTATTAGCTTCTCAAAGAATGGTTGCTTTTATAAACATTAAAAAGTGTGAGCACTCTCGAACTTCAGCAAGTCTGTCTATCAGAAGCTGCGTCCCCACGCTGATCTTGCTTTCATGTTCAGGAGTGTAAAGAAATATGGAAATATTCAGGGTGACATGATAACCCTTACAGTGTGGGTGTAAATCTGGAATATAGGCACCTTTTTTTTTAGAACAAGCACGCAGGAGCAGCATTTGGTAGCAGGGTTTGAGTGGAATAGCTTGCTGCTTTCTCCCATTTTGCAAATGGTGTGAAACTGAAAAAATGTATCTGACTTTCTGTGGCCAAAAGGCTATGGTCTGCAAGTCTCTCCATCTGTTTTAGAAACTGTACTTCAGCAAGACTTCATGGTTTTCTCCCCAAACAGTGGAATTTACAATCACATTAATACAATTTAAGGTTTTAAACTGTGATTTTTAGTGAGATACTAGGAAGAACAATTTGAGTAAGATTATAAGTATGGTTTCTGTAATTTAAAAATTACGCAAAATAAGTCTGAAACTTTTCAGAAAATCTGCATGAATTTTTGCATTTAAGTAATAAATTGAAACAGTCTTATTCATAATCTTTATTTGTGCACCAGCAGTCTTTGCGTAAGTTATTTTCTGGTTCTATGTGTAGTATGTTGCTTTCTCTAAAATCATTACTAAAAAATCATTTCTAAACTGAAAGTCTACAACCACTGCTGTTTACAGAATGAAAAGAGGCAGTCTAGTAAGCCAAGCAGGCAAACAAATTGTGCTAAATACACATCTATTTTTATGTGAACCAACCACATTTACTACAGCTAATGTATCAAAAATAATAGGTCAGTAGGAAGAACTACTTTAATGTAACATATTAAGACACTGTATAATCAAAGGCAGCCAATTACACTGGTCCCCTTAGTGACAGCCACACGCTAATCACTGTGGGAGCATGGCATGTGTTGATAGTACTTGATACTTTGCTAGAGGCAATCTTCTTCACAGTGAGGGTGCCAGAGCACTGGAACAGGCTGCCCAGGGAGGTTGTGGAGTCTCCTTCACTGGAGATGTTCAAGGCCCGCCTGGATGTGTTCCTGTGTGACTTGGTCTAGGTGATCCTGCTGTTGCAGGGGGATTGGACTAGATGATCTTTCGAGGTCCTTTCCAATCCCTTATGATTCTATGATTTGCATTAAGCATATATTGCAGTGGGTCCCAGTCAGTGTGATTGGCATGAAGTGCTTGTTTCTGTACAGCCAAATCCTGAAAGTGTGTATCATGTTCTGTGTTGTGATTCCTGATGGATTGCTGTGACAGTTCAGCAAGCTTTACAAGGCTTTAGTAATAAAAGGTTAGGGTTGCTTCTAAAGTTGTATTATTTTAACAACAGTAAGGATAATGTGGAATCAGATGCAAAACTAATTCTAGGCTGAACCTCATAAAATGGTATTGTCCTCTCCTGTTGCTCTGTGATAATAACTTATTTGAGAGGTGACTTGAGAACAGCTAGGGGTGCTGTACTGGAGATGTTTATGATTAAAATCAGAACCAAGTAGAACATTCTTTTTACATCAGCATTTGATTTGCCACATCTGAACTATTTTCTATTTATCTATGTAACAAAAAAGTAAAATTAGAATTTACAGTTACAAGCACTACTCTAGTCATTAGTTCCTGCTTGTTCTGGATGAACAATCTTCTTTGATTCTGGAAGATAAAAGTGTGGTGGGGGAGTATTAATCAGATAGCTCATAAAACCATGTGATGACCCTGCTGATCCAATCCAAATTGAAAGTAAAGAATTTTTAAGATCAAGATCTTAGAACATGCATGTCCCTCTGTACAAAGGTAACCAGCGTGGAGCAGAAAATAATTACATAGTGGTGTTTATAGATTTGGTTTGTATTACTGTTTTTCTTTGAATCAGGTTGGGTTTTTTTGCTGGCATTAGCTGAGTTTGCCACTGAAGCTATGTGTTCAGATTAAATCTTGGAAAAATCATGTTGTGTTTTTCACTCCTGCCCATGTTTTTAAGAGTATTTGTTCTTCTAAAGAATGTATTTTAATTTATACCGTGAATTTTGTGAAGTTCTGCATTGTGTTTTATGTGGGAAGACAAAATAAGTGATTCTCTTGTCCTTGCATTGTTTCATAGAAATTTGTGATTTTGAAGAGTACCTGCATGAAAGAGGCCTGAAGTTGACTTATTTGGAATACTAATTAATTAAATAGTGGGTGACAGAGCACTGGAATGGGCTGCCCAGGGGCGTTGTGGAGTCTCCTTCTCTGGAGATGTTTAAAATGTTCCAGGATCTGTTCCTGTGCAACTTGGTCTAGGTGATCCTGTTGTGTCAGGGGGATTGGACTAGAAGATCTTTCGAGGTCCCTTCCAGTCCCTAGTGATTCTATGATTCTACTCCATCTGCAATGCAATCTTCTTAGTGATGTGATTTAAAGACTGAAAAACTTATTCTCAACATGGAAATAGTATGTAGTGTCTATTCTTAAACGTTATATGTTCAAGTGTATTGTATTCATGAATCTGTGCATTCACTCGTATTTTGTAAGAATAAGTTAAAGAAGAGAAATTTGAATGAAAAACTGATGTTGAAATGCAAGCATTTACTATGCCGCTGGTTGAGATAAAATCTGTAATGTTTGCCAGGAGTGACCACACAATGAAATCTGAAGTTTCTTCATATTTCCTCTGGCTTAGAAAAAAAGTAGTATTACTGGTAGCTGTGCAAACTCCACGGTAGCATTTGGCAAATGCTGACCTTTTGGTCTCTTTGTCTCTACCTGTAAGCTTTTTTTCTACTTAGAGTTCCTTCTTTTACAGGGAGTATTTTTCAAGTTAAGGAGTACTTAATTAGCTCTACAGTCATGCCATACAAACAGTGAGCTTAATGAATTTATCTTGGTGTAAGTAGCAACAGGATGTGTTAGAGATAAATTTCAGAAAAGGAAAAGCAGAGATTTAGGAGTAATTATACTGCACAAGAAAAGCTGAACTTTAATTTCCAACCATAAAGCTGACTTCCAAAACATTATGTGCAAACTTAGTTGTTAACTGGTATGGGTCATATTTTAGCTGCTAAAAGGCAAAAAGAAATAATGAATTGTGGGTGTGTTTGCACAAACAGCTCAAATTCGATGTGATTGCATCTGATGGCATCTCTCCTGAGATATCAAGCCTTACCTCTCAGCAGTTGCACTAATGCTCTTTTAACATTATTTTTTTAGTATGAAAACTGTAATGCATCCATAGTTCAAAATGTACTGTGAATGTGTTTTCTCCAACTGCTTCAGATGGACAAGTTCCACTTGAGTGCAATGGGTCCTAAACTTATGGTATTCAAAGTACTATTAATATCTAAGAATCTCTTTATGCATTCAAAAATGCAAAGCGAACTTCCTTCTACACGGTGGAAAAAAATAGCCAGAGGTCTGTATTTTTTAGTACATAATAAAATCTGTGAAACCTTAAATTTAACTCTTGTTCTTCTAATGAATGAATTGATTTTCCTGTTAAGTATGTGCGACAGTTTTTCTTGCTCTTAATTTTAAATATTATAATAATTCAAGACAGAGTTTTAATGAACTTTTCTGAACAGGAACATTTTTAGTTTAACTGTAATTCAGCACATGACTATGAAAGCATCCAAAAATATCAGTGAACATTCCTAATTGCACAAAGACATTTGTGTGGAAATGTTTGTAATTTGTTACCTCTTTGTGCTGGTGGTTAAGCATGAAGATTACATTTTGGTTATTTTATTTTCCCTGCAGCCTGATTTTAGGGGAACAGTTTCAAGATTTTTGTCATTGCTGTATAAAGAATTGGTAAACTAAAAATAATGGAATTCAAAATTTAGTCTACTTGCAGGGCAGAATCATGAATAAAACTTTGTATCTGCCAAAATTTTAACTTTAGAGAATGTAGACATTGGTTTTGTTTATTTTTGGTGGTGTTTTTTAATATAAGTTATTTTAAGTCAAAGCTGAGGAGCTAATGCTAAAGCTGCGATTTTGGAGCATGTTTGTGTGAAGTATGTGGAAACGGGATTACTCTCCAAGCCATCAAATCTTTTTCATAGAATCATAGAACCATTAAGGTTGGAAGAGACCTCCAAGGTCAGCAAGTCCAACTGTCAACCCAATGCCAAAATGCCCACTAAATCATGTTCCCGAGTACCAGATCTACACATTCCTTGAACATCTCCAGCCATGGTGACTTCCCCACTTTCTTGGGCACCCTGTTCAATATTTAACCACTCTTTCAGTCAAGATATTTTTTAATGTCTAATCTAAAGCTCTTGAAGGAACTGGGGGTTTTTCATGCTGGAGAAAAGGAGGCTCTGGGGAAACCTCTGCATCTATCAGAAAGTAGCCTGTAGTGAAGTGGGGATTGGTCTTTTCTCCCATGTAACAAGTGACAGGACAATAGGAGCTGGCTTCAAGTTCCACCAGGTTTCTTTTGAGTATTATGAAAAAATTTTTTTAAAAGGTTGTCAATCACTGGAACGGGCTGCCCATGGCAGTGGTGGAGTTGCCATCCCTGGAGGTATTTAAAGGATATCTAGATGTGGAGCTTAGGAACATGACTTAGTGGTGACCTGGCAGTGCTAGGTTAAGGGTTGGACTTAGAATCATAGAATCACAGGATGTATTGGATTGGGAAGGACCTCTAAAGGTCATGTAATCTAACGCATCTACAACAAGCAGGAACATCTCTAACTGGAACAGATTGCCCAGAGCCCCATGAGGCCTAAGCTTGAATGTCTCCAGGCAGTGAGCCTCCCGCATACCCCTAGGCAACCTGTTACAGTGAGCCACCAACCTCATGTTAAAGAAGTTATTCCTAATGTCCAGCCTAAAGGTACATTGTTCTAGCTTAAAACCTTTACCCCTTGTCCATTCATTCCATTCTCTTGTCAACAGTTATTCCCCAGCCTTCTGATAAATCCCTTTTAGGTATTGGAAGGTCTCTGTAAGGTCCTGAAAGTCCCCCCACCCAGAGTCTTCTCCTCTTGAGGCTGAAAAACCCCAAATGTCTTCCATTTTCCATATTCCAGCTCTCTGATTGTTTTTATGACCCTCTTCCAGAGATGCTCCAACAGGTCCCTGTCTTTTTTTGTTGAGGCTCCAGAACTGGACTTGATCTTAAAAGTTTCTTCCAGCAAAAATAATTCCATTTTTCTATTAGCCCTGTTTGGTTAATGACTGGACTTGTATTGGGGACAGTGAATAAATTTGTACTTACTGAAATAAAAAGCCTGACTATGGCACAGTCAAACAGTCACAGCAGAAACGGGAAGAAACATTTCCAGAAAACATGATTCTGTTATAAAAAAAAGGAGAAGAGAAGTAAAGGGGATTCACAGAATCCCAGAATATTAACGATAGGAAGGGACCGCAAAAGACCATCTAGTCCAATCCTCCTGACGCGGCAGGATCACCAAGTCACACAGGAACATGTCCAGGTGTGTGTTAAACATCTCCAGAGAAGGAGACTCCATAACCCTCCTGGGCAGCCTGTCCCAGTGCTCTGTCACCCTCAATGGGAAGAAGTTCCTTCTCACATTTACATGGAACCTCCTATGTTCCAGCTCACACCCATTGCCCCTCGTCCTATCACTAGATGGTATTGAGATAAGCCTGGCTCCATCCTCCTGACACCCACCCTTCACATATTTATAAACATTAATGAGGTCACCCCTCAGTCTCCTCTTATCCAAGCTAAAGACACCCAGCTCCCTCAGCTTTTCCTCATAAGGGAGATGTGCCACTCCCTCCATCATCTTCATTGCTCTACACTGGACTCCCTCCAGCAGCTCCGTGTCCTTCTTGAGCTCAGAGTCTCACCAGGGCAGAGCAGAGGGAGAGGAGACACTCTCTTTATCTACTAACCAGCCTCCTTCTGAACTGTTGGTTCTCCTGGCCACAAGATNCCCAGCTCCCTCAGCTTTTCCTCATAAGGGAGATGTGCCACTCCCTCCATCATCTTCATTGCTCTACACTGGACTCCCTCCAGCAGCTCCGTGTCCTTCTTGAGCTCAGAGTCTCACCAGGGCAGAGCAGAGGGAGAGGAGACACTCTCTTTATCTACTAACCAGCCTCCTTCTGAACTGTTGGTTCTCCTGGCCACAAGATCACACTGCTGGCTCACGGTCATCCTGCTGTCCACCAGGACCCCCAGGTCCCTTTCTCCTATGCTGCTTTCCAACAGGTCATTCCCCAGCCTATACTGTTACCTGGGGTTGCTCTTGCCCACATGCAAGACTCTACACTTACCCTTGTTATAGCTCATTAAATTTTTCCCTGCCCAGCTCTTCAGCCAGTCCAAGTCCCACTGAATGGCAGCACAGTCTGCTGGGGTGCGACACCACCCAGCTTTGTGTTATCAGCAGACTCTGTCCCACTGACCGCTTCTCTGGCTTCTATCCTGCAACCAGTTCTCTACCCAATCATCCAGACCACACTGCCTCAGTTTGGCTGTGAGGACGCTGTGTGAGACTGTGTCAAATTCTTTAGTGAAGTCAAGATAGGTGACATTCACTGCTTTGCCATCATCTATCCACCTGGATGTATTAGTAGTTTATACTGTGCATTGTAACACTACTTCTGTAGAAAGGAAATACAGATTTATGCAAAGTACGCAATGTATTGACTTTTGTTTGGGTAAGAGACACTGATTTCCTAAGGATTAGAGATTTAGTTAATGTTTCTGGCACTCTGAGGAGAACTTCGCAAAGTCTGATGATTTATCTGAGAATGTAAGCATTAAAAATGTTGAGAATTAAGGATTCTAGAACAATTTTTTAATAAATTGTACTAAGTAATTAAGAAATGGAAAAATACCACATATCTTTTTGTGCACATATATTTGTACTAGTAAATATATTTCAAACAAAAGATTTTTGAGGCATCTGGACATGCTAGTGTATTCTTCGACCTTTTTTCAGCATTTAGATTTAGTCAGATATTTTTACTGACTTAGGATTTACAAGAGTCAAGAGAAGGGACTGTCCTTGAAACTTTCAAAGGGTAAGTTGCACAGCAGCAGATTCATAAACTTCAGTGAGAATCTACCAGTCAGAATCCTGAATTCAGGGACAGAAAACTCAGTTACTTTATTTAGTTCAACGGCATGTCATGAACACAGGTTTACATTCATATTTACATGGATTTGTAGAATTGTTTAGGCTGGAAAAGACATTAAGATCACCAAACCAAACAGCTAATCTAACTCTACCAGGTCTACCACTAAGCTACGCCAGGAAGCATACCTACAGGTTTCCCGGGATGGTGACTCAACTACGTTCTTAGGACAGTCAGTTACAATATTTAACAACTCTTTCAATTAAGAATTTTTTTCCTAGTATCCTATCTAAAGCTCCCTTGGTGCAAACTGGATTTCCCATTTCATCTCAGGGAGATGAGACCAACTACAACAGACTTTCAGGGAGCTATAGAGAGCCACAATGTCTCCACTCAACCTCAAGCACAGCAGCTCAAACATAAGAGGAAGGCAAGAACCAGCTTTGTTCACTCTTCTTTCTGAAGCAGTTATTTTTACTTCAGTTGTGTAGTCCCAATTACTAAGGTAGCATTTAGCAGATGCTAAAATCTTCTGTACTTCTACAGATCAACACTTTCAGTGTAGGTTTCCAAAGGACTCAAACAGTGTGAAGATTCAGCATTATTTAGAACATGGTCGTAGTGCACTCTTTCTATGAATGGTTGAAATAGGCTCCTTGGACAAGGATATTACCATACAGCCACTCTATTAAATAAATGCAGTTGCTGTCAATCGTCTTAACAGGGCTTGATTAACTGCTGAACTAACCTTGCTGAACAATGCTACATGGAAGCAGGGAGGTCTTTCTACAGGTACTCTCTGTGAAGATGCAGACTGTGTCTGTGTAGAGTGCTGCATTAACTAAGGAAAGAAAATTTAGAAATAGGAGCTAGTGAGGATGCTGTGAATTTTTCTAACACTGTCTTGGAACTAAGCTCTGTCAGATTCATCTGAGTTCCTTAAATGCTGGTGTAGCCATATGGTGGTTGTTTTCTATCTACTAAGAGTGCTTGCTTTTCCCATCTATTAAAGGCTGTTTTGATTTTGGTTTGGTATTTTCTTAGAATTGTTTTTGAGGATAAATAGCAATGTTATTCCATGAAGACAGCTCTTGAGAATTAACACACATAAATTGCAAAGTTCAAGATCATGAGTGAATAGTTTTAGAGACAGGTCATTGTGGTAAGGAATTCTTTTAAAGAGCTGTTTTCTTCATGAAATGGTGAAAAGTAATGTTCCTCATCTGTCCGTGAAGCAGCATGCTTAATACAAAGAGCTGTTATAAATAACTTTTCTTGCGCTCTCTTCTTCCTCTTTGAATGCTTTCTATTGGTCATCAACTGACATAAACTCAAAAAAAGATGATAACGTGCCTTTATGGGTACTCTTTGTACATTCTATAAATATTTCACACAAAATTAAATTGCTTCAGCTTTTTATTCCTTACTGTTCAACATCTGCAGAATTGCCTTCAAGGCTAATCAGATATAAACATAAAGCAGTGCCACTGTTCTTCTTCCATGTCTGTTGTACTGCCGATGGGTGTATTTTCCTAGTAAAATTAAGATTTCCGTTTTAAGAAATTACAGCTTTACAAACAAGCTTATCTGGACCAACAGCAAAAATCATTGATTCTAATTAGGAGTCGTCATATAATCAAAAGAGACAAGGCTTCTTTTGTTCAGTGAAAAGCCTGCTTTGCCTGCTTGCAAAAATGCACAGATTTCTTTCCAGGGGCTTTACGTAATTGTTATATGAAAGTTTCAGTTCTATGATCTTACAGTTTCAAAGTGATTCAAACCCTGTTTCAGGTATCTCATAGCTATCTGTTACAGAAATTGGTAGATTGCGTGCACATGAGATCTGCTTTATTTGTTTAAGAGAGTGGGCCATGCATAAGCTGAATTAAGGAGTATTTATGTTGAGATGGATGAGACTGTTGAGAGTCCTCTATGAAAAATGAGCTGCTGTGAGGCACAAGGCTGCTCAGCATTGCCTAACTCAGAAAGACTTTGGCTTTTGAATGCCTGGATAAATATGATCTGGATCCATTCTAAAAAATTAACAGTATGAGCTGTTAACTTGTGACACTGGTTTTATGTCTGCACCACTGAAACAGGTCTGTAATCAAGTAACTTGTCAATGAAAGAGACACACAGATTGAGAAAATTCTGTAGAAATCACTACACGACCTCAGTGGGCAAAGTGATTGAAAACATGAAACCATATCACCAGTTAAGCTCGGACTGTTAAAGTCAGTTAAATGAATCCCTGTGAATCCTGGGCTGGGAATATGGCATTTCAGTGAATCCACAGAGAATCTGATTCCAGATTAAAAGCAAGTTGTCTGCAAAACTGTTTATCTACTTTAATTGTGATGAGGTTCTTGAAAGTCCATCAAGCCTACGTGTGAGAGCTGATGTCCTCTTTGAAGGCAAAGGTCTGGTAGTTGTGCTTCTGGTTTTCAAAGACTGTCTTGACAGACTGTGAAATCAATGTTAACCTCAAATGCTCAATCTGATTAATCAGACCTCTTGAAAATTGACGATGGTCTCTTTAGAAACTGTTATTTTCTCCTCATGCTTCAGGCACCCACAATACAGTGTTGAGTTTTTAATTTCCTTGTATGCATGCCTGTGCAAGATGCAAAATGATCATATGTTACAGATACTCTTTGGAAGGCTTAGAAGACAGCAAACATTGGAACAGGCTGCCTGGGGAGACAGTTAAATCACCATCCTTGGATGTCTTTAGAAGTTGTGCGGATACAGAGCTTTGAGTCATGGTTTTGGTGAGCTTGGTAGAATCAGGCTTATGGTTGGATTCAATTATTATAAAGGTCTTTTCCAACCTAAATATCTTTTAATTCTGTTATTCTAATAACATATCACATCAGATTCTTCTTATTAACTTTACTTCTTACGCTACTTTCCTCATACTAGTATCTGGATACTTTTTTCCCCACTAATTAAGAAGAGGGAAGTCACTCAATCCATCACCATGGACTTTTATAGATGAACTTAGGCTGAAATGTTAGCATCCTTCTAGTTCATGCGGCATTCTTCTGATGTGACAGACTCTCTGCTACCATCAAGCAAGGAAATGGTACACCTGGATATTTTGAACCCGAGGGGGAGAGAGATGATTAAATGGAGCTGAAAAAGTATTCTTGATTGCTTGTAGTAATGAAGACTATGTTCATCCAGCCTCTGGAGATTTCCATGAGTGTGAAGTTTTATGCAATATTACAAGGGTAAGAAGGAGGACTCAGGTAACTATAGACCAGTCAGCCTCACCTCCAGCACAGGAAAGGTGATGGAACAATTTGTCCCAGAGGCTGTCTCCAGGCACATCAAGGACAGGAGGGTCATTAGGGACAGTCGGCATGGCTTCACCAAGGGGAAAGTCATGCTTGACCAGCCTGATAGCTTTTCATAAGGGCATGACCAGGGGGATGGATGACGGCAGAGCAGTGGATGTGGTCTATCTTTACTTCAGCAAAGCATTTGACAAACTCTCACATAGCAACCTCGTAGCCAAACTGAGGAAGTGTGGTCAAGATGATCAGGTAGTGAGGTAGATGGTGAACTGGCTGCAGGATAGGAGGCAGAGAGTGGTGGTCAATGGGACAGAGTCTGGNGAGAAAGGAACCTGGTGCTCTTGGTGAACAGCAGGATGACCATGAGCCAGCAGGATGCTCTTGTGGAGTATTGTGTCTAATTGTGGGCCCCTGAGCTCAAGAAGGACACGGAGCTGCTGGAGGGAGTCCAGTGTAGAGCAATGAAGATGATGAAGGGAGTGGTACCTCACCATTATGAAAAAAGGCTGTGGGAGCTGGGTGTCTTTAGCTTGGATAAGAGGAGACTGAGGGGTGACCTCATTAATGTTTATAAATATGTGAAGGGTGGGTGTCAGGAGGATGGAGCCAGGCTTATCTCAGTACCATCTAGTGATAGGACGAGGGGCAATGGGTGTAAGCTGGAACACAGGAGGTTCCATGTAAATGTGAGAAAAAACTTCTTCCCATTGAGGGTGAGGGAGCACTGGAACAGGCTGCCCCAGGGAGTTTGTGGAGTCTCCTTCTCTGGAGATGTTCAGGACCTGACTGGATGTGTTCCTGTGTGACTTGGTCTAGGTGATCCTGCTGCGTCAGGAGGATTGACTAGATGGTCTTTCGAGTTCCCTTCCAATCCCTAATGAGTCTATGATTCTATGATTCTGTTACCTCAAATATGTTAGGAATTTCTGAAGATGGCAATAAAATTCTTTGGTAATGCTGAGTAACCATGAGAAGTTGTCGCAGTAACAATGTAGTCTTTATAAAGGAAGCAGAGCAAACCAGAACTGTACTTGATGTATATTCCCACCAGATGAGAAAAGCCAGAGTGTCTCTCGGGCATCATTTTGAGATACTATTTTTCTCTTCAGTAGCATGCAATGTGACTGAGAAGCACAATTCCTTTAAATAGCTCAGACCACAGAAGACAAGGTTGCAGCAGGGTGAGGCAGCTGCATGTTCCTGTTTAGATTGGAGAAACATGTTTAAGTGTGGATACAGAGAGCAAGTCTGGGCGTGTACAGGTATCGAACATTTCTGCACTAGTCTGTGCCGATGGCAGAGACTGGAAACAGATGCTGTGGTGCGTCTTCTTGGACAGTCTGTATAGGTTGTTTCTTCCTGCTGTTGCTTGTTTCTGAATGATGAAGAGGAAGGACACAAGTGTGTAGGGTGATTTTCATCCCCTGTTACAAAGAAGAGAATTAGGCTAGCAGACTTCACATCATTCACATCATTTTGTGCATACCTGCAGTTGCATTTTTTCCCTAATTTTAAACCTTTATCAACAGAGCCAATTTGAGCCCATTGATTCAAATTCAAGTCAAATTTTATCAGTTCTGAGGATCTATCTTCACAGCCCATATGAAACTGTGTGTGGTGGGAGCAGTCCACAGAAGTACAAGAATGTGCGGTGCTTGAATCTGTTCTGGCATGTATCCTGCAAGCTTGGAGTTTTGGTACTCACCTCACTTCTGTGTAAGATTGTATGAGTAGTGATCTTGAGTCTCCTTCAGTGGACTAGAGATAAAAGCCATACAAACAAGGCAACCTTTATTAAATTCTGAAGAAAATCACAAACCCAGTTATTCTGTTTTCCTTCTAGCATGATACTGAGGAAAACACAGTATTTCAGAATTTGACTTATGTGAGTTTCGCATATATACCCTCTGGTGCTATGTCTTCACTGAATTTTATGTTTTATTGAAAGGCTTTTGTTTGCTCATTTTAAAAAAGTACAAGCTCTAAAATCCCTTTGTATAGAACGAGTAAACTAAATTAAATATCTTGAACTCTTCTAACATTTCAATGATACTTCGCAGTCTTTGCATTAACTTGTTCAGTGTTTTGGCTTGTTTCATCAGAAGACTTGCCAGAGACTACATGCTTCCCCCTCTGAAGTTAAAAGTTTAGACAAAATGCAATTTCTCTTAATGAACCATGGACCTAATTTATTAACAGATAGGCTTTTTCTTTTTTTTTAAGTTGATTAAAATCTTCACAAAGAAAATATTTTGACTCAAGTCCTAGAAAAAGGATTGTCTGTTCCATGAATTCACAGTAATTTAATTTTTTCAAGATCATGACCTGGTAAAGCATTGTGTCATTGCGATAACCCTTCTCCTCAAACAGTTACTACTTCAAAAAAATATGCAGAGGAAGAAAATAATTTAAACATGTTAATTAAAGTTGCACAGGAAATTTTCGACCTGTAGAGAAGACACATATGTTGTTGGAAAGCTAGAACAGTGAAAGAAACACAGCTGTCCCTAGTAAGGAGTAAGCACTGCATGTTGCATGCAGCTATTTATTTATCTATTTGGTTTTTGTTTTGTTTTGTTTTCTCATTGAACGTTTTCTTCTATATTAGCTGTGGCATGAGATAAAAACTTTGTTCTGGGGTTCTGTCTTCTGGTTCTTGTCATTCCAGAGTTGTTATCAGCACTTGGTCATCTAAGCTTCTTTGAATTGTTGATATGAAGAAATGATGAATAATTTTTCTACTTGTGAAAATATACTTAAGTTTTCTTCATTTGCTGATTTAATTATATACAAGTCTTTGTGGTGCCAGAAGATGATCTAATCTTTGGATATAAGCATTTGGTAATATCACAGTTTGGCACGTAACTGGCCACATGCAAAGTCATGGTAAATAATAATTTCTGAAGTTAGTCCACTGCATCTGTGTGGTCAGGCATGCTTGTTACGTGGCACTTGAAACAGACTAGTTATCTAGTTTACGATATACTACAAGTCAACAAATTGGTAGTAGCTTGGTCAGTGTTAATATCTTGATAACTTGCAAGTGTGTTTGTTCACTGGGTATGAGAAAGCCATGATAATCCTAAAGCACCTTGGGCAGTGTTCAATAAACCCGATTTTTGAAATGTTTGGCAATTTTTGTAGATTTTCATTACTTTTTGACAGGAGAATTCTGGAGCATCTTGCAATTGCTAGGACAAAAATGTTAAACATTGAAAGTGTGTTTTCCAAGTTAATGTATTAATCTATGGAATGTATACATTGGTTCCCAATGTGCAAAAAGCAAACCTTTCTATAAATTAGCTGTTGATCATGAACAAGAGTTTTGCAGCTGAGAAGTGAGATGGAAGGGTAGGGAAGTAGCAGCATTTGATCACTATCCTTAGAATAAAGGCACACAGGATGGTTCTGCTGTATTTTCTGTAGGGCTTTGAGCAATTCACTGTCCTTGAATGTGGCTTCTACACATAATAACGTGTAGAAACGATGCCATTAGCACTTGGAACAACTTATTGGTGGTGTTCAGGAGGTCAGGCTGATTTCATTAAGCCATTGTTTCATTATTCAAGACAGGTTAATGAGATGCATCCTAACAAGCATAAAGGTGTATAGTATGCAGCTCATACGCCAGTAACACTGGGGAATACACCCCAGGACACATGCAGTTTGCTCTCATGGTTTTCCACCAAAGTGTGTGTGTTGAGCTGGTGTAAACCAGATGTTTAAAACCTTTTTTACTTAGTCTTGCTTCATAAGATATATGAAAGCAGAAATGCTGATCTTTGAGAACTGCAATTTAAGAAAGCTCAGTTTTTGTTTGTTAGAAATATCATAAAATATCTCTTGTGTAAAACATGTTGGCTCCACTAGCTGTTTGCTAGAGCAGCACCCAAAATATTTCAATCTTGGATACTCAGTGAGTACACAGTCTTCCTAATTTGTGGTAATAAAAATGTTAGCCTTAGAACAGATGCCCTTTGGCTTAAGTGGTAATGTTTCAGAATACGCACATGTTGGAGAGGGACACAAGTTCTTCTTCCATCTGGTATATGGATGGCAGCACATGAATTAGAGTGCTATTGTATTGAAAAGTAACACGAGTTTAGGCAACTACAGAGTGCTAATTTGAAAGACACAAATTCTTTCACAGAAATGACAATTTCTTTTGAGAAACTTGGATGATTCAGAAATATTTGAACAGCAATCAAGTATCACCATGCCCTCTAAGAATAGCTAAAGCTGACTGTGCGAGAGCTGTAAACAAGACTCTTGTCTTGCTAAGCTTGCAGTGCAATTCCAGTTGGCAACTGGATTGGTACATTTCAAATAAAACTAAATTAACAAAACAGCATATGCTGTCCTGTCATTTGATATTTTAAAATAAAGTGGCTGCTGTTGCTTAACAAATTAGTCACGTTTTTGCTATGAAACCTTCCATCAGTGCCCTAAAAGCAGTCTTAAGCATGAAAGCCATTTAAGTACTGTGGTACAAACCCATCAAATGGTAGCCTTATTTTAAAATGTGTATTTCAGTTAGAACTAACTAGAAGAAACTACCTCTGTGCTTAAAGGGTTGATCTCCTCTCTAATAGAATCACAGAATATCAGGAATTGGAAGGGACCTTGAAAGTTTGTCTAGCCCAATCCCCCTGCCACAGCAGGATCACCTACACCAAGTTGCACAGGAACATGTCTAGGTGGGTTTTAAACATCTCCAGAGAAGGAGACTCAACAACAACCCTGGTCAGCCTGTTCCATCACCCTCACTGTGAAGAAGTTCCTTCTCATGTTTATATGGAATGTCCTGTGTTCCAGTTTATACCCTTTAGCCTTGTCCTATCACTGGATGGTATTGAGATAAGCCTGGTTCCATCCTTGTGACATCCACCCTTAATATATTTATAAACATTAATGAGGTCACCCTTCATTCTCTTTTTCTCTTCACTAAAGAGACCCAGCTTCCTTAGCCTTTCCTCATAAGGGACATGCTCCTCATTGCTATACACTGGATTTCCTCCAGCAGTTCTGCGTCCTTCTTGAACTCAGGAGCCCAGAATGGGACACAATAGTCCAGATATGGTCTCACCAGGCAGATTAGAGGGCGAGAAGAACCTCTCTCTATCTGCTAAACACCCTCCTTCTGATCCACCCCAGGATGCTTCTCATAAGGGACGTGTTCCACTTCCTTAGTATCCTCATTGCTCTACGCTGGACTCCCTCCAGCAGTCCCCTCTTGAACAGAGGGGCCCAGTTGATCCTCTAACGACCCCCCTTCTGATCCACCCCAGGATGCTGTTGGCCCTCTTGGCCACAAGAGCACACTGCTGGCTCATGGTCATCCTGCTGTTCACCAAGAGCCCCAGGTTCCTTTCTCCTACACTGCTCTCCAACAGGTTAGTCCTCAGCCTATACTGGTACCTGGGGTTGTTCTTGCCCAGATACAAGACTCTACACTTACTCTTGTTATCGTTCATTAAATTTCTTCTTGCCCAGCTTTCCAGCCTGTCCAGGTCTTGCTGAATGGCAGCACAGTCTGCAGGGGTGTTAGTGACACCACCCAGCTTTGTGTCATCAGCAAACTTGCTGACAGCGCACCCTAATCCCTCATCCAAGTCATCAATGAATAGATTGAATAGTACTGGTACCAGTAGCGACCCTTGGGGGACTTCACTAGATACAGACCTCCAGCTAGACTTTGTCCCATTGACCACTACTCTCTGGCTCCTATCCTGCAGCCAGTTCACCATCTACCTCACTACCTGATCATCTTGACCACACTTCCTCAGTTTGGCTACGAGAATGCTATGTGAGACCACGTCAAATGCTTTGCTGAAGTAAAGATAGACCACATCCACTGCTTTGGCATCATCTATTCACCTAGTTATGCCCTCATCAAAGGCTATCAGGCTGGTCAAGCATGACTTCCCCCTTGGTGAAACCATGCTGACTGTCCATAATGACCCTCTTGTCCTTGATGTGCCTGGAGACAGCCTCTGGGACAAACTGTTTCATCACCTTTCTGGGGATGGATGTGAAGCTGTCCATTCTAGAGTTACCTGGGTCCTCCTTCTTTCCCTTTTTGAAGATTGGAGTGACATTTGCCTCCAGTCTCCAGGGACCTGTCCTGATCCCTGTGACTTAGCAAAGATGACGGAGAGTGACCTAGCAATTACTTCTGTCTCCCTTAGCACATGCAGGTGTATCGCGTCAGGGTCCCTGAATTTGTGTACATCCAGTTTGCTCAACTTATCTCTAACTTAGTCCTCATCAACCAAGGCAAGATCCTCTCTTCTCTCAGCTTCTTCTGTGGCCTCAGCAGTCTGGGGCTTGATATCAACACAGCTCCCAGAAGTATAGACAGAAGCAAAGAAGGTGTTCATTATTTCTGCTTTCTCTGTACCCTTTGTCTCTATGGCACCCACCTCATTCAGCAGGGGACCTACATGGCTTCCATTGCTTTTAGTTTTACTTGAAATGTATTTGAAGAAGCCCTTTTTGTTGCCTTTGACCTCTCTTGCAAGGTTTAATTCCAAGGAGGCCTTGGCTTTCCTAGTTGTGTCCCTGCATTCTCTCACCAGAGCCATATAATTATCCCAAATGGCCATCCCCTCCTTCCATGAGCTGTAGACTTTCTTCTTCCTCTTGAGTTTGCCCAGTAGCTCCATGTTTAAACACACACATCTTCTGGCTCCCTTTCTTGACTTCCTACCTGTTGGAATGCTCTTATCTTGGGCTTCAAAGACATTATCTTTGAATGTTAACCAACTATCTTGGGCCCCTTTACCTGCTAGTACCCTGTCCTGTGGAATTTCCCATAGCAATTGCTTCAAAAAGCCAAAGTTGGCCCTCCTGAAGTCCAGGGTTGTGATTCTGCTAGGTATCCTGTTCCTGCCACATGAGATCCTGCACTCAACCACCTCATGGTTACTGCAACCAAGGCTGCCCTCAACTCTCACTGTTTCAACCAGACTCTCCTTGTTGCTGAGTACAAGATCCAGCAGCGCTCCTCTCCTAGTGGGCTCTTCCACCATTTGTGTCAGGAAGTTGTCACCAATGCAGTGGAGGAACCTCCTGGACTGTGGATGTCTGGCTTAGTAGGTCTTCCAGCAAATATCTGGGTAGTTAGAACCCCCATGAGAACCAGGGCCTGTATGTGTGAGCTACTCTCAGTTGCCTGTAGAAGGCCTTATGTTCTTCCTCATTCTGATCCGATGGTCTGTAGTAGACACCCACAACAGTGTTACCCATGCCAGCCTGCCCCTTAATCCACAAAACAGAGAACAAAAACTCCTCATTTTGGTAAGGGGCCTACCAATGGGAATGACAACAATACGTTAATTGGTTTTTCCTTACCTGCCAGTGTGCCACCACAACTAAGCTTGGGTGACTCTAGAGCAGTACTAAATGTTGATTTTTTAGAAGGCATGCCTGCTTTGTGTTTTGTCTTTTTAAAGAAATGTGGTAAAGACCTTAGTTTGCAGCCAGTCTGCTAGAACAATTTGCCTGACTCTTTTGCCAGATCTACAGGTACAAGCCACTTTTTGTGGTCATAAAGAGATTTGGAAAATAAAGCGGTTTCTTATGGTTCTCTCTGCTGTAAAGTACATTGATCTGGCTCATGGAAAATGATAGTACTTTCTCCTTTGTTTGGACTGTACCTCTGTTTTACCAGTAATTGTAGTCTGTGACTTAGATCTCATTACGATTATGCCAAGGTCACCGAATGTCATGTCAGCTTAATTGCAAGGGCTTTCAAGCTGAACAGTTCTGACTCACAAATAGGAATTCACAGTTAGGTAAATGAACAATCTGAGGTCTCTGAGCTACATATCATGCAATGCTTAGCTCTTTGCATTAAGATGCTGAGTAAAGGCAGTGTCCCTTGGTTTAAGTGAACTGCCACTGAAGTTCAAAAGCCCTTACATTGTGACAAGACCAAGGCACCTGAAAGGCTGCCTGTAAGTTGCAATTTTTAGCTGTATAATTTTAAACAGTTTAGAAATGAACTGGCCTCTGTTTTTCTAGTTGAAAAGTTGTGTAACTCTAATGGGAAGCATGGAGTGTCTGATAACCTATATGAAAGGTATCTGTTAACAACAAGTGTCTTGTCCATTGCAAACAGTCAGGCATTGAATAGTTCTAAGCACTCTACAGGAAAAAAAAAAGTCCAGCTGTAAGGTTAAAAGTCCAGGCATAAGCATCCTGCACTCTTTTGCCCCTTAGTTTCTATGAGAACATAACTGACATAACAGTCTCATAGTTATGTCAGGGACATGTGACTTTGCCTGTGTTGTTGCTCCAAAATCTTAGATCTTTCTGCAGCTGGATAATGTGACCCACATAAGAATTTAAGAATTCAATTTGTAGCAAGAGGCAGCTCCCATTTTTAGTGATCTGCTTCTTTTTAAACTCTGTTTTACCAAACTGACTTGCCCGTATTTTATAGATCAGACTGTTTTGTGCTTCTGTAATACAATTTGCTTTATTTTGCTCTTCAAAGGACTTCTTCAGTGGTGCTTACCTACACAAAAATCAGGTGGATCTGATGAAAATATCAGAATAGAAAGGAAAGCAGAATTCGGCAAGAAGCAGACTCTCTTCTCATGCATTCCTGAGTAGATCAACAATATCAGCAACATCTGTCATTTATGCTTATAGTCACTTATTCACATTGGAACAGAATGAACTCAGGTATCTGTGTAGGGAGGAGGAAAGTGAAATTTTCAGTTATCAAAAGACAGAACAAAGCAAAACAACCCATGAAATGGTAATTTTCATCTTGTCCTTAAAGTTAAATTAACCAAAGTGTCTGAGAAATCTCCACTGGCCACAGACAGTTCTAATGATCAGATCTAAGCAAGGGTCAAAGGTGAGGTTGGGCATCATGATCAAGTGAAATTACGGTCCAGACTACAGAAGCCCAGAAATGTACTGTTTCAAAAACCTTGTTAATAGCATCCATAATTTAGTGGCTGAAACCTGCAATCATAGGAGCCTGTGCTGTGAATTTAGATTTGTACTAGAACTGAATCCTAGGTATTCAGTTCAGACCATAGGCAAACAGTTAAAAAATAGTAACTAGAGCAGGGCAGTAAGGACCAGTGATTCCCATCCAATATAAGTTGAAGACTGGTGCAAGGCAAGCAGGGATTAGGACTAAGCAATGAATGAGGATTTCTGGTGTATCCTAGAGCCAGTATCCAATGAGCTGTGCTCTTGTTCCACACTGTTCTGTCAGCTTGATAGACTTCTCTTCAATATCCTGGAATATTGATTTATGTGAGTATAGATGTGGTCAGTTTTATCTTATTTTTTTAATGTACGTTTGACTGTTCATAGCTGAAAAAGAGACACTGCCATGTGGCATCTTGTGATTGATTACCTGGCCAGGACAGACGAAGTGCTGACAGATAAACAATTTCTTGAGAGGTTTATAAGTGTAGCTTTCAGTTTAGCCTTTTCCCAGGGAAAATGGAATGCAAAATAAAGAGCACAAAACGTAAGGATTGTGTCCTTTAATTTAAAGTGAACATGGCTGTTGAATCAGATTTTTAAAACCAGATATTTTCAGGTAAGAGTTTTGAGCCAGTGCCACGAAGACAGCAACAAAATGAATCAACGTGTAAGATACTACAGTCTCTTTTGTCAAGCTACTATGGCTTGATTTAAATTGCTGTGGAATTAGATTAATAGATGAAAAGTTTTGCAATTACTTCAACACAAATTAACTAGGTAAACGCCTAGTTAGCACATCAGATATAAACGGCTATTCACTGAGTATGTTTTGCTACGGGTGACTTGGCAATCGACAACAGCAGTGCTTACATGTGGACTGATGGCGGTCAACCCTAGTAAGATTGTCAGTTCATTGTGACCTGACACTTCCTGGGACACCGATCAAAGTTCTGTGAATCTATCTAATGTAAAGAGTTAACCATTATACTCCTTAGCACATTCTCTTAGAGGATTGCCAGAGATTACTGTTTTTTATAATAAATCTGAAATGCTGAAAATAACTCCCAGTCAGAGGTAATAATCTGATATTTCTGCATAATAATTTTCAGCAGACTAGAAGCTAGTGTTCCACAGGGATCTTCTTTACTGTGTGTAGCATTCTGGATTTTAAAAGTTCTTTTCAAAATTTGGTGTATCAGAAATATCTTTCTGAGGATGTGTTTCACTGTGCAAAGATGCCTAAGAGGCAAGAAGAAGTAGCCGACTGTACCTGCAGAATATTCTTGGTATTTTTCTCTGCAGTGTTTCTGAGTTATGAAGTATTGAAATTTGAAGGAAGGAATGCTGCTTAAAACAAAAATCAGAGTTCTGAAATGTTGTCATTATACCAGCAGCTCGAACATGTTAACATCTTTATCTTTCCAGCCTCATAAGCAGAATAATTTAGTACTCATTACACAAGTGATATATAATTTTCAGAATCTCTTACAGATTGTTGAAGTACATGAATTCCTTGTACCCTGAGTGTCAGTAGTCCCTGAATGTCGATGTCCTTATACCTGGGTTATGTCAGTTTAGGGGAAGCTTTGCTGTACACCTTCCATTACTGCAAAAGTTAAACGAGTTTCTAGTTTATGTCTTCTTCTCTGTCACTCTTTGAATTTTATATTCAGAGTAAAAAGTACACGATCTCTCCTAGGAGATGAGGAAAAGTTTGTATATATTTAATTTGAGGTTTTATTCATATAGCAAAAGCAATGACATATATGGGTTCAACTCTGCTGTCCTAGACAACGGACCAGTACTGTGAAGATGCAGTCTTCCCTGAAGAAAGGGTCAGGAAGAGGGCTCCGCGGTCCTCAGCGCAATTCCCTGAGCTGTAAACAGCATAAGGTTTGCACCTAAGGCGATATTTCCACACTACTACTTAATTCTCTGGAAGGGAGTTTGTTAGTCAGACTGTAGCAAGAGTATGCAATAACCAAAACAATAACCACAACAAATACTGTATGCTTGCTTTAAAGCCAAGAACTCACATGCTTGAAAGAACTTGAAGACTATGTTAATAGTGCCATCTGGTGACATTTCATGTAACCCTGTTGTATTTCTGAGGCAACGGTATCTTTTAAAAAGATTTTTTAATTACCCATATATATGACAGTATTTCCTACCAAGTTATTAAAATAACTAGTGAACTAGATCTTTGAGCATTTTTCCTCTTTAGCCTCATTAATTACTTCTGAGGATGTTTTTTTTCAAGTTGAAGGCAGCCCTTATACATCATGACAGGATGAAAGGCCTGCAGTGTTTTCTTCACTGGTGACTCCACACTGTAGGAGGGGTCTTGGACACTATTGACAGCTATTAGTAAAGGAAAAAAAACCCCTCAAACAACAAAACCAAACCTTCTTGTAATACTGGCTATAGTATTCTTAACTTCTACCAGTGTCTTACTAAGTTCTGTATCAGTTATAAGAGGAGAGACCCTCCTCTCATACACTTCAATATACACTTAAATGTTATCATAGAATCATAGAATGATTAGGGATTGGAAGGGACCTCGAAAGATCATCTAGTCCAATCCCCCTGCCACAGCAGGATCACCTAGACCAAGTCACACAGGAACACATCCAGGTAGGTCTTGAACATCTCTAGTGAAGGAGACTCCACATCAATCGAGGTGCATAGATATTCACAAATCTTTTAGCATTTTTGTTTGCTAATGTGGCTACTTTATATATCTACCTGCATTTAGAGATCTCACTTAAAGCAGCTGCTTCAATAAAATTAATGCCTGTTTTCATATGTTAAATTAGAGAGAAACCAAAAATGCCTGAACTTGGCAAAACAGAGTAAGACTATTGAATTACATTCCTTAATGTCTAACGTGTCTACTTTTCTTTATTTTGTGTTATTTTAAAAAGGGAAACAAACTTGAGGTACATTTCCAGAATTCTTAGTGCAGGGGTCCTCAAACTTTTTAAACAGGGGGCCAGTTCACNCTGCTCGGTTCCCCCCCCCCCAACCCCCAGCGGGCCATATTGGAGATCCTGGGGGGCTGTATCCATCCCACGGGCCGGGTTTGAGGACCCTGTCTTAGTGTGTAGTCTACTCCAGTGGTCTGAAAACGTAAATAATATCTGAAGGCATAAGAGTGTATCTGAAAGCATGAAACTAGTAGTGGAAATCAAGCCACTTGTTTATATAACCCCAACATTTAAAATTCTTTCTCTCCTTAAGTACACAAGGAAGAACTTAGGACTTCCATGTCATGAACTTAGTCATTCCCGTAACATTCAGTAACAGTGGAAACAGTCCACCAAAAAAGGGTTTCTAGTGAGGTTAAGAGTGCAGCTGGTGTGTTGGATAAGCTCTGAGTTAAGTATTGATACAGTCAACAGCAGACACTCAAATTAATGAGTAAATATTTCAGGCCTGCAGGACAAACGAGATGTATCTCTATTTTTTGTTTATTTTAAGAAAGTCTGAGTGGGGCAGGAGGAATATAAAGCCATTCTACCACCTGGCCCAACCATCTCCTGGTGCCTTTTATATTTTATATAGTCAAAGTTTGAACCAGTAGCTTATGAGTAATTTAAATACTCTTTACAGAGAGATAGTTAATCTTTAAAATCTCTGGAAGCAGGAATCAGTAGTTATGCTGGTAATTTCTTTGCATGGTTAATTAACTTACTGTTAAAACTGTGCTCTTTCTCTAATTTTTATTAGTATAGCTTGAGCAATTTTATCATTAGATTAATACTTTTCTACTAAATTAAAGACATTAAGTACTAAATTAAGTGTACTTTACATAGCAAGTAAATACTTCCAAGAATTCAAGACCAAAGCTGCTGATCCTGAATGATCCTGATGAAAAACACTTTTCAGACATGCTCAGATAGAGATATAAAATATATTTTCCTGAAGAAATTAAAATTTCAAGTAGCTAAAATAAGATATGTACGCTACAGGATGTTATTAAAAAGAGCATTTCAGTTGTTCAGGAAGAATTAGAGTTTTCTGAAGTTTGTCTGAGTCTTCTTACAGTAGTGTTCTTTTGAAAACATTAAAACCTGTGCCTAAACGTGTTTTAAGCGTGGTTTAACAAAACTGCCTAAAACGTGGGGTTGCAACAATTTTAAATGCTTTGGTCTCTGAAATAGTGTTTAAAATCGATTTAAAATAATTAAGAAAACGCTAAATGATGCCAAGGTCAGAGACTCCACTGGCTGTGTTACTAGAAGGCTGTTGGCGCTTATTTCTTTCAGTCATATGACTGACAGTTTAGCTTTTTGATTTCAAATGCTCCTGATGAACCCGTTGACACTCACTGTGGTTGCACAGTAAGAGTGAGGTAACGGCTCTGATGTGACCTTCTTAGTTTGGGTGGTTAAATTTACATTAAAACCACTGTATTATTTAAACGAGTTGGTGCAAATGGTGATGAAGCAGCACATCTAAGGCAAGAGTTTGGCCATATTTTTACTATCCAAATAAAGTTGTGTGCTGGTACAGCAGGTATTTTTGAATTGTTCTTTTGTTTGTCTTGCAACAGGTCACATTCAGTTGCTTTAGCCATGTTTTCTCTTTAGGTTACATGATGGCAGTGTAGAGAGGTACACAGATCTTCAGCTGATGGATACTCTGTTGTCACCTGATACAAATTGATATAGACAGTCTTGTTTATTTATGGACACATTGGACAGTTATGGATATCAAGACCTTTTCTGTAGCATGATTGCTAAGTATATCTAGCTGAACCTGTAAAATATCATCATCTATTTTTGTTGTTGCAGAGTCCAGACTTCGCATAAGTGTAATGTGCTGAAAGATTTGTAGCTTATTTCTTCTGCTTGTTGGCAGCAAATGGAAAATCCTTCAATGTTTTTGCATTTCCGTAAAAGCGTTTCTGATAAGAGGGTTATATGTGATATGTAGCTCAGTGAAAACTGTCGCTAATTCAGAATCACAGTGTATGGAATTATTTTGCCTTAAAGAGATCTTTAACATCATGAACTCCAACTATTATTCCAATACTACAAAGTCACCACTAAATGATGTCCTTCAGTACTCCATCTTTGTGTCTTCTGAATACTTTTAGGAGTGGTGACTCCACCACCTCCCAGGGCATCCTATTTCAATATTTGGTAATTCTTTTGGTGAAGTTTTTTTCTAGCATCCAATGTAAATATCTCCTGGGGCAACTTAAAGTAGTCTTCTCTCGTGCTATTGCATGTTACTTGCAAGAATACACTGCTCCTACTTTACTACAATCTCCATGTAGTTGTAGACAGTGATAAAGTCTCCTCTTGTCTGCAAGAGGACTGGCTGCAGCCAGTTCACCATCCACCTTGCTACCTGATCATCCAGACCACACTGCAACAGCCTGGTTGCAAGGATGCTATGGGAGACTGTGACAAATGCCTTACTGAAGTCAAGATTGACCACACCCACTGCTCTGCCATTATCTATCCCCCTAGTTATGCCCTCATAAAAGGCTATCACGTTGGTCAAGCATGAATTCCCCTTGGTAAAACCATGCTGACTGTCCCTAATAAGCCTCTTGTTCTTGATGTGCCTGAAGACAGCGTCAAGGACAAATTGTTCCATCACCTTTCTGGGGATGGAGGTGAGGCTGACTGGTCTATAGTTATTACCTGGGTCTTACAGTCACCTGTGTCCTCTTCTTTGGTTACAAGGTGGAGAAACAGGATGTCGCACCCAGACCACACCGAGCTCTAACAGTGCACGTCCCTGAATGGTGTTTATTGAGGTTTTTGGGTGATCTCAGGATTCCCTGAATGGAAGTCTCAGGGAGAAAAGGGGCAGCCGCTGAGGGTCTAAATCTCTCATGGGACTAGCCAGGGACCTAGAAGGTGGAGAAATGTAAAGTTGTGCCCAGACTGTGCTTAGCTCCGCCAGTGCTAGCCCCAAGGGTAAGTGTAGAGTCTTGCATCTGGGCAAGAGCAACCCCAGGTACCAGTATAGGTTGGGGACTGACCGGTTGGAGAGTAGTGTAGGAGAGAGGGACCTGGGTTCCTGGTGGCCAGCAGGATGATCATGAGCCAGTAGTATGCTCTTGTGTCCAAGAGGACCAATAGCATCCTGGGGTGGATTAGGAGGGTGGTTAGCAGATTGAGCTAGATTCTTCTCCCTCTCTACTCTGCCCTGATGAGACCACATCTGGACTATTGTGTCCAGTTCTGGGCCCCTCAGTTCAAGAGGGATGTGGAGCTGCTGGAGAGAGTCCAGCGTATAGCACAAAGATGATGAAGGAAGTGGGACGCTGCCTTATGAGGAGACGAGACTGAGGGGTGACGTCATTAGTGTCTATAAATATTTGAAGGGTGGGTGTCAGGAGGACAGAGCTAGGCTCTTCTCAGTGTCATGTAGTGATAGGACGAGGGGCAATGGGTGAGAGCTGGAACATAGGAGGTTCCATATAAATATGAGAAGGAACTTCTTCACCGTGAGGGTGACAAAGCGGTGGAACAGGCTGCCCAGGGAAGTTATGGGGTCTCCTTCACTGTAGATGTTTAAAACCCATCTGGATGTGTTGCTGTGCAACTTGGTCTAGGTGATCCTGCTGTGTCAGGGGGATTGTACTAGATGATGTTTTAAGGTCCCTTCCAATCCCTAATGTTCTGTGATTCTATGATTCTATGGTTCTGTGGTTTTATGATTCTTACCCTTTTTGAAGATTGGAGTGACATTTGCTATCCTCCAGTCCCTAGGGACCTCTTAGCAATGACTTCCACCGTCCACGGGTGCATCCCATTTGGGCCCATTGATTTGGTACATCCAGTTTGCTCAACTTATCCCTAACCCAGAATGATCATGAGCCAGCAGTGTGTTCTTGTGGCCCATATGGCCAACAGCATTCTGAGGTGGATCAGAAGGAGGGTGGTTAGCAGATCATGAGAAGTTCTTTTCCCCCTCTAGTCTGCCCTGGTGAGACCACATCTGGATTATTGTGTCCAATTCTTGGCCCCCCCAGTTCAAGAGGGACATGGAACTGCTGGAAAGAATCCAGCACAACACCACAAAGATGATGAATGGCATGGAACATCTCCCTTCTGAGGAAAGGCTGAGGGAGCCCTGTCTCTTTAGTTTGGAGGAGACTGAGGGGTGACCTCATTAATGTTTATAAATGTGTGAAGGGTAGGTGTCAGAAGGATGGAATCAAGCTGTTCTCAGTGTCATCTGTTGGAGATGGGACAATGGGTGTAAGGTGGAACATAGGAAGTTCCACATCAATATGAGAAGGAACTTCGCAGTGAGGGTGACGGAGCACTGAAGCAACTGTCCCGAGAAGTTGTTACGTCTCCTTCTCTGGAGATGTTTAAAACCACCTGGTTATGTTTTTATGCAACTTGATCTAGGAGATCCTCCTCTGGCAGGGGGATTTGACTAGGTGATCTTTGAGGTCCCTTCCAATCCCTAATATTCTGTGATTCTGTGTGATTCATTGCCTGATAAAATATCTACGAGCTGGTAAATAAAATTATAAGTCAGTCCACAGTCAATGTTGTGGAGGAATCTGAGCTTCCACATCAGTCATTGAACCAATGATGCCACAAAGCTGAAATTTCAGCTGCTTGGTGCAGTGGAGGAAAAATAAACTGCTACACACCCAACCAGTTTTGCCACCGGTTCAGAAATAAAGCCATGCCAATATGCCCTGGTACTCAAATTTGAGGGACTGTTCGGCTTGGACTTGGAACACTGTTCCAAGTGTCTTTAGGGTCTGTGCTGCATTCTCTGCTAGTAGCATTATTCACTTTGAACTGCTGTAGAAGGACATGCCTCTTATGGCTGCAGACTTCATATTGTTTCAGCTTTCTTCTGGTCCTCAGAAGACAGACTCAGTTGCCCAGAGAAAACCAAACAGTTCCTCTGGTTGTATGTAACATCATGTAACACCCACAGCTACCTGAAATCCCAAACACACTCCCAAAACACAGACACTGGGAAGCAGACTCCAAAAGGGCTGGCCTGTGTAAGCCCACAACAATCCTGAATTCTCTTCCCAGCAAACAATGACCATATATCCTATCAAAACCTGATATTTTGTGGTGGGTTTTCTTATCTTATCAGTTTGCCTGGGTTAAATTATGCAATACTAGTCAGTGATTATTTCCACCTGATGGGCAAAATGAAGTGAAAAAGATGTGAACTTCTCTAAAAAGTGTACATTCATCAGCTGTCAGTGACTGTTGAGAAAAGGCTAAGGAAGCAGCTGGGATTCTTTCCCCCTTATCTCTTTCTGTGCTCGATGTATCAGGAATGCCTGTGTGTGTGCGCGTGTGTCTGTGTGCGTTCTTTGTGGTTCCATAGTTGTTAATTTTAAAAATGTCTCCTGCTGTCTCCCAAGAAGCTAAAGACACATTATTGTTACTCAGATGTGCTTCCTCTGCAGTATGTTTAACCAGGTCTGTGCATTGGAAATCGAACCATTGTTAATTTCATCCACATCAGTTATAAAACTTTTGTCTTTGATATTTTTGCCCTT
Organism: Rhinopomastus cyanomelas; assembly: GCA_013400115.1. NCBI lineage: Eukaryota > Metazoa > Chordata > Aves > Bucerotiformes > Rhinopomastidae > Rhinopomastus > Rhinopomastus cyanomelas. Next base: position 3,372 of record VXBP01006626.1, on the reverse strand, counting down.
CAACTTTGATGCTGTTACTATTGTTGTTACGGGTACACTGGGTGAGATTTTAAGTTTTTCCTATTTAGAGAACTTTTCAGGATCTCCTCAAATTACTTCCTCTAGGTGCTCCTGCTTCAGCAGGGGGATTGGACTAGATGATCTTTCGAGGTCCCTTCCAATCCCTAATGATTCTGTGATTCTGTGAAGTTACTGTCTCATTTGTGCAGAAGTACCTTGCTCCAACCACTGTGACCTCAACGAATGCGGAAATAACGTTAACAGAACTAATCAGCAGATGTCATAGACTCTCTGATATTGCATCCAATTGAACAAATATTTTTAATACATAATTAAATGTTAATTATATTTCATTCAAAAAGCACTAACAAATTTCCAAGCTGGTTTGTCCCTGACCTTGGGATGATGTGTGCCTTTGTGTGGGAGGCGCCTGAGGACCCTGGTTTTTACCCTGCGTACTCTGTTTAAAGGGCTAGCGCAGCCGTGATCCCAGAACAATACAGGCCTAGTGAATGCACAGAGCACATTTAAAGGGAAGAAGTTTTGCATTCTCTTTCTGCCTAAAAACATAGTGAATGAACAGGTTGGTCTGAGAGACAGTTTTCCTTTCAGAGATTTTCTGGCCACATCTCTCTGTTTTTCCCATGCAGAGCTTATTCCTGTGTGCATAACATTTAGCAGCTCCTTCTGGCTGATAGAGGTGAGCTATTCCCATATACGGTTGGGAAGAAGGATTCTGTAGGTATTACCATAGGAAAGTGGGTAGGTTTTATTTAGGTTGACTTCATTAGTAGAACTTCTGACCTTTCAAATGGCTATTTGAAATTATATCCTGTAATTATTCACTCAGAATATCTGGCTTTGCTAGAACAAGAAAGTGATAATGACTCATGCACAACATTTACTTTTCATTCAGAAAAGTTTTAGAGAAATTTACTAGTATTACGTATAGGAATGGTTTACTATTTACCATACAAATCACTGCTTAATTATGCACAAGCATAGATTAAAACTATATGGAGGTTGGTTAATTTTCAGGCTTCTCTGATAAACAGTAAGCACTGACTATAAACATACTTTTACCTCTCTTGTAGAACTTGCTCCTTGGCCAAGTTGATGGTGTCATGTAAATCATTGATACTCCGTTTATGCCATAGAAGATTGTGCTGCATAAAAATAGAAGCTTTTATCTTATCCTTTCTTATGGCAAAGTAGGAATTAACTCAGGTCTTCATGGTATGCACCCCAATCTCTTGCTAATGAGCAAATAATTTGGTAAGACTGTTTCTCTGTGCAGTCTGTTAGAAACCAGTTCTGGAAGATAATTGAAGTTGAATTCTGTCAACTTTTAAGTCTTAGTATGTTTTTGAAAAGGCAGAACAAAAGCACGTTAATGGTTTGAGAATGTTGGAAAGACATAAAAAATTCTAAGAAGACACACAATGAAATTTATTTCATATTTAACCATGGAAGAGAAGTTTAAAATAAGAAGGGCAAAACAGCTTGTGTCATTAACCTCTTCACATTCAGTAGTGCAAGCAGAGTATGTACTTCTTGGGTGGTTACAGCTGCCCCCTTCTCCCCTCTCAAAAAAAGGAAAGAGAGAGAGAAAGGAGGGGATAAAGTGGATAAAACAAAAGGGGGAAATAATATGAGTATGGAGAGGGCTAAGAGTGGAGTTGGACCTTGAAAGAAACACTGCCACCAGCTAAGCATATTTCTCAGAAGATCTGTTTTTACCTAGAAAGGTCAAGATCTTCTTTCTTATCACCAGAAAATGTTCAAGGTCGGGTTGGACGGGGTTTTTGAGCAGCTTAATCATATCAGGCAGGTGGATGAAATGATCTTGAAAGACCTCTTCCAACCCAAACCGTTCCATGATTCCGTGAAAAGGCATGACCATTTCCACTGATGTGTCTTATTAACTAAAGCATGGCAAAGTTTTTTATCAAAACCTCTAATAGTTCTTTTTAGGCACTCCGGTGAATTGTGTCCTTATTACTCCCTTTCAAATGTCTATATAGTAAAACATGCTATCACAGGCATATGCACCCTAGATACTATCCTCTATTCAGGTATTTTGTTTTTCTGCTTTATTTTGCTTATGTATCTTAGAGGTAGTCTTATCTGTCTCCCATATATTAATATAAAAGTATAACCATTAAATACGAGGAGAGGCACTAGAGGACTGTGGTTAATATTCATTGGCTTTTATGTGACTTCTGCAGTGAGATACATGCATAGAAGCGGCAATAATTACATGCTTGCTCATGTGCAGGTAGATGAGTGTTTTCCCATGATTCATTTTCAGGGAAGCAGCTTTATTCAGGAAGAATGCTGAGGCATTTAAGTAAAATACATACTTAAGCATTTATTGTGTCACTGTCAATAGGCTGTGAGGGCATTCAAGCTGTTTGTACCCGCAGCTTTATGAAATGACTCAGATTCAAGAAGAACAGGTCATTCTAACATGATGTTGCTATTTCTGTTTAGTAGTTTGAGTTGTTTTCTCTATTTAGTTTTCTTCTCTACTTTGAGGGTGGGGTGAGATTAGCTGTAGTGTGCTGAACACTGCAAGTATGGCTGTCTTCTTGCAGGCTTGAATAGCCACAATGTGCATGTATATTGTGCTTGTCTTCTGGAATGTAGATTTACTGCACGTGTCAATACAGACACCAGTATCCCTGGTGAATGTTTAGCCATTCAGCCACATCTTTTCTTAAGGTTTCAGTACTGCATTGCTGCTCCTGCTTGGTACACATCATAAATGCTCGGATTGGTTTGAAAACTAGTGTAGGAGCTGCTGACTCATGTCTCCCTATCCTCAACTAAGCCTGTATGTGCAGAAGTAAAAACATAGTATGGTGTCTGTCTTTGTTACATTGATTTCTTTAATCTTTCCACTGCCTGTTGTGCTGGCAGCTATGGAAATATAAAAAATTGTGGCAGAGTTGTTACTTATCCAGTGCTTACTCCAGAAAATTTATCTTTCAGTTTTCAGGACACAAGAGTGCTGTAGAAGAGATGCTTTTCCTGGGCTCCTCTTTTCCATTGAGGGTAGTATGTCTGGACTTTTTAAAGAAAACCATTACAGTACCAAAAAGGATTCCAAACCGCCCTTCTACAAAGTCAAATAACATGGCATTGCATCTGCCAGTCCAGAGTAGAATTCCAGTGAGAAATGGAAACTTAGATAAAAGTCCTGTTGTCATTACCAAAAGTCATCGTATACTTTGTCTGAAAAAATGAGTCATCATATGCCATTTGTCAGAAAAATGTGAAATATACATGGTAGGATGAAACAGGGAAATAACCTAGGTTAAAAGCAGTGGAGATCGAGAGAGGTTCTTCTTCCTCTCTACTCTGCACTAG
>VXBP01006625.1:81645-104275 GCA_013400115.1 Rhinopomastus cyanomelas | reverse complement strand
GGTTGTAGTCAGACAGGGGTTGGTCTCTTCTCCCTTGCCACTGGAAACAAGACAAGGGGTCATAGTCCTAAGCTCCATCGGGGAACGTTTAGACTTGACATTAGGAAAAAATTTTTCACAGAAAGAGTGATCCGGTTTTGGAATGGGCTGCCCACAGAGGTGGTTGAGTCACCATCCCTGGAGGTTGATATTCAAGGTTAGGCTGGATGAGGTTCTGAGTGGCATGATCTAGATGTTAGATTTAGTATTACTGGATTTATTTGGATTTAGGTTGGACTGGATGATCTTTAAGGTCTTTTCCATCCTTATCATTACTGTGATACTGTGAAATACCCAGATGCAGGGAATTCACTGAGGGACAAAAGCACGTTTGCTGTTAAGAAATTTAGTTCTTAGCATCTGGTATTTGTGACACTTTTCTGAGGTTCAGTGGGAGCCAGTATTAAAGTGCATTTAATCACTGGTGTCTACAAAACAACATATAAATTGAATTACATGTGCAAAGGGATAAGCCACAAGTATTTAGTCCGTTGCCTTTCTTGAATCAGGTAGCAGCTAAAGTTTATAATCCTGCAAGTTTTGTCTGAGAGGAGAGAAACACGCAGGAGCTGGCAAAACCAACATAAGCCAGTTTATTTACCAGGTGTACACACAAGACGAAAAAAAAGCAGCTTGTTTCTTGACTTTTCCCTCGCACTGCTCTGCTGTGCCTGGTTCTTCCTTGCTCAAGGCTTCCCTGTTTTTTGCCCGTTGCATTCATACACAGGAGAACTAAACTCAGAGATTTCTAAGTCAGATGATGCCCCCCCATCCATACCCCACTGTGTTGTAAGTACATAAGCGCTAGTCAGCAGCACCGTACAGCCTTATGACATACCTGCATTCTTCACAGTGGCCTCTGTTGATTAAATTACCTGGTTGAACAACAGCATTCTTGTAATTTTAACAGCTTCTTTGCATTTGCACCATATGGAAGATGCCTGTTAAACTGATCAGTTTTAGCTGTGCTTAAATGAACTGGTAACTGCATGTGCTGCCTCTATTTAGATGCATTTAACAATATTCACAATAGTTACAAGGGAAGCACTGGGAATTGTGCAGGTTCAGGCAACTATACCTGCACTGTTCATTCACCCTGGGCTTGATCCAAACCTCACTGAAGTCTATGGAAATATCCCTACTTATGTCCATGGGCTTTGGATCAGGACCAAGGCTACTCCAGCTTTTACTCGGATCTTACTCTGGCAGTTCTCCCATTGAAGTCAATGAGATTATTCCCTGGTATAATAGAGCTCACTGTCAGGAAGATTTTAATGATATTCAACCTACATTTTCCATGTCTTCACATCACCCCATTATTCCTAGTTATGTCTCATTATCTTCTTTTTTTTTCAGGGACCCAATCCTAACCTCCTTACTAAGGCAAAACTCCCACTGTCTTCGATTAAGAAAGCAGGATCTCACTGTCATCTTTACAGTTCGGAGGCTGCTGTAATGCCCCCCCATTATGTCATCATATAGGCAAACCATGAATGGTATTTTTGCTTGTAAAGACCACAGGATTGAGCTTATGGCAATACTGAAGAGGAGAGAAAGATGAAAAGATTTGCCAGTACCATTTCAAGATGTACAGCAATATTAGTGTTTAAATTACATTGGATTGTATAAAAACATTTTATCATCTTTCCTCAAACGTGCATCCTCACAGCTATATAAAGTCTGTAGTGGAANCCAACCTTGGTAATACTGTGATACTGTGATACTGTGATTATTGTAAGTAGTTTCTTTGATTTAGCTTTTGTGCTTTCGAATAGTTCTACATTTTGCTGTGGACAAGCCAGATATCATGATACCTATTTGTCAACAATCAATTATTAGGTACAACTTTGGTTTTGCAGTATTTCCTAGACTACCAAAAGTAAAATATTACTTAACATAATAAATAAAATGGTAATTTCCTATTAAATTGTGTTAAAAAGCTTGGATTTTATTTAGAATTAAGGCAGAGTCACAGGATTATTTAGGCTGTAAAAAAAAAAAAATCTAAGATCATCAAGCCCAGCCTACAACCTAACATCACTGCATCGGCTAGACCATGGCACTAAGTGTCACATCCAGTCCGTTCTTAAACACCTCCAGAGATATGGACTCCACCACTGCCCTGGGCAGCCCATTCCAGTGTCTGATCGCCCTTTCCATGGGGAAGGGCTTCCTAACATCCAACCTAACCCTCTCCTGGCAGCTTCAGGCCCTGCCGTCTTGTTCTATCACTAGTTGCTTGGGAGAAAAGCCTGACCCTCAGCTGTCTACAACTTCTTTTCAGGCAGTTACAGAGAGTGCTAAGGTGGGGGACGTGAGTCTCCTCTTCTCCAGGAATCCCAGTTCCCTCAGCCTTTCCTCACCAGACTTTCCCTCCAGTCCCTTCTCCAGCCTTGTTGCTCATCTGGACCCCCTCCAGCACTTGAAATGAGGGGTCTAGTACTGTCCCCAGTACTTGAGATAAGGCCTCACCAGTGCCCAGTACAGAGGGAGAATTACATCCCTAGTCCTGCTGGCCACAGTAAACCTGATACAAGTCAGAATGCCACTGGCCTTTTGTGCCATCTGAGCACCCTGCTGTCTCCTGTTCAGCCAGTTGTCAAACAGTGCTCCTAGGTCCCTGACATCACATATCTCCCATGACCTTCATACAGATAAATTTTTTTCACATTTACAATTCTGTTAGCTTAGAAGATTAAACTCTGGTAGTGGAATCTTGCTGTTTTATCCTCAGTCTATGATGTGCCAGAGAATAACAGGCAGAGTCCCTTCCCCTCCAGCTGGTCACTGGGCTAAAAAGCACCAAGAAAGAGGACTCTGCCAAGGCAAAATGGTTAAGGTTCTACTTGTGGCTGAAGGGTTAAAGCACTACAGCACATCAAAATCCCCTAGTCACAATAGTGGAGCCTTTGCTTGTGAACTCCTCATTTTGTCTGTGTTTGCACAGCAATGGCACTGAATGGTGGAGACTTCATGGTACTGCAGGAACAATCATGATCATATCTACAGTAACACTAACTAAAAGGAGGAGAGTATGGGCATTACACTGTACATAATGAATACTCCAAACTGTGCTTCCATTCCTCATACTGTCTGCATCCCTACTCAGTTCTGAAGGAACCATTTGGATTCCTCCAGCATAGATACTTGGGACTCTGTATTGATGGATGAGATTTTTCCAGTTAGGGATACCAGCTACACTCAAAGAGCTATGGTAAACCACTTCTATCTACCTAATAGATCTCCCCAGTTTTTTATCATATCCTAGTAATTAATCATTGCAGATTTACATGTGCATTCCCTTTGCTGTTAGTTGTATTCATTTTTCAGTAACTTCCCAGACATCACATACATTACGATTAAAAATGTAAAGCATTGGATACTCTGTATTTATTGCTGTTGTACTTACTTGCCCTAACTGCTCTTATGTAGCTCTGGTTTACAGCAAACGGAGGTCCAGCTCTCAGGTGACTCTTCAGAGCTATTTCTTGAATAAGATCAATCAAAACACTCTAATATTTATGTAGCTATGGAATTGTTCAGGACACTCTGCTGTGGTGGGGGGACTGGACTAGATGATCTTTCGAGGTCCCTTCCAATCCCTAATGTTCTGTGAATCTGTGATTCTTTGAAGTACCTCATTTTGCAATTGGCATGACATGCATTCTCTTTCTATATGATATTGCATGGGTTTCACTGAAAGATAAATGCTGGACTGTCTGCATCTCTCACTGAACTCCTTTTTCTCATTAATAACTGACCTAGAGCAACAAGAACCACCCATGAATTCAAGCAAATAAAACAATCCAGTTCTGTGAGTCCGGTGCTCTTTGCTGCATCAAGCCTTAGCAGAGTGAGCAGCAATGTCTGCTGGAAACTATTTACGGCTCCACCGACAACAGCTTTTTCCTGCATTTCTTTGCTTTCACCCATTGAGCTGTTCTGTTCCTAATAGAATAACCTAATCCATGCATCCCCAGCTAAAGGAAATGTTAATGTTCTGGACCTGGAAGATTGGCCAAAAATCCACAGACTGTAGGCACAATAGAACGCAGATGATCTTTAGCACAGCAGATCCCAACATCAGTGTCTCCTGTGTATGAAACTCCAGTTCAGCCCACTTCTGTAAATCTGGTTGTATCTGATGAAGCAGTAAAGCTGCAGTGAAGAGACAATACGCAAACACATGTTTGTAATGCAGTATGAAAACGCTTTTTGGAGTTTTAATACACCGTAATTGATCACACGGGTTCTTCCAGTGGAAAGATAATTTGGTATTAAAATGGTGCAGTACTTAAATAACGCAATTTCAATAACGGCAGTAGAACACAATTTATGGAACACGAGCGAGTCAATAACTTTTTCTCCTGCAAATGAAGTATGTGATATGTCTGGATGCTGTCACTTGTATGCGTTTTAAAGGGAACTCTACCGTGAACTGTTACTGAATACTACGACATTTCAAACATATAACAAAAGCTGGCGAAGTCACAATATAAACATGCTGAAATACCACATAGCCTTTATTTGGGAAAATACTGAATCCCGTGGAAGAGAGTCAAACTTTTTGCTTTAGACTGTTTTATTACAGGTTTTTCTAGAGAGATGAATCTTAGGAACTCTTGCCCCACATTAAGTTGAAAACTGACACAGTGATAGGTTTTGACCCTCTAAAGATAAACATTAATTCCCACGGATGCTCAGGGTTCCTATTTTTTCTGACGTTGTATCAGGCATCTGAGAAAAATAAGCTAATCTATTAAGAATCTGACCAGCAAGAATTTTCACTAAGTGGTAAAAATCCTGCTTTATTAGTGACATACACACTATGACTTTCTCACTGCTGTTTGTGCAGGGAACAGCACTGCACCACTCCTAGGAGAACTGCGATACGTGGAGCAGTTAGAGTGAAAGATGCTGAGTAAATTCTGCAAGTTAGTTCAGTTGGGTTTTCAATACATAACATTCCTGAAGAGTTTTTTTTTTTCCTTGGGGCTCCTTCCTTCTCTTCTGCACCAGGTGGGGAGCTGCTTGTTTCCCTCCATGAGCAGGACAGGCTCATGGAGAGGCTTGCACAGCTTCCACAGTAGGCGATGTAATCTGGGGCACCACAAAAAGTGTACTTTGATGTTTTTAACTTATGGTGCTTTTCTCCTTACAGCTGGCAGGCAGAGTGGTGCAGATAAGTCTGCATCACATCATGGGAATCTTTGTGTAAACTGAGGTGAGTGTTGGGTAGATTATGACTTGCATCGTGCCCCCTTTGATCTGCACACATATTCACATCTGAACCCTGCCCCACACGCTCAGCCGAGTATGAAGCAGCTCTGTCTCCTTTGTCTAAGGCTGCTAGATACCACATTGGACATTCTCTTGTTTTCTTGAATGCATGTTTGAAGTGGAATATATATATATGTATAATGCTCCCTTATGCTGCTATTTTTAATTTGCAAAGATATGTTTTATATACTGTAAATTTTACTTCTTACCAAAAATACATTATCCTGGAAGCAAACTGAATCAAGTGTTCTCAATGTGCCTGTAATTCCTTTGCAATTGTGCAAGGTGTGAAATTCACTTGACTGTTCTCACTGAAAGAGCTGAAGGGTGGGAGATAAAAAAAAGTAGGCATGGAGAAGTATAGATTATGTATATCGCTTCTGGAGAGAAGACGGAGGAGTTGTGGTTCCAGAAGATGTCCTCAAGAGAAAAAGAAAAGGACCTAGGACACATGTTTGGTTTTTTTCTATCTTATATGTGATAGATGCAGAGAGACGGAGACGGTTTATTACACCAGCAGACAAAGCAAGTGGTTTATTGAGGTAAATCCTGCTGTGGCAGGGGGATTGGACTAGATGATCTTTCAATGTCCCTTCCAATCCCTAATGTTGTGGGATTCTGTGGTTCTGTGAAATTAAGGTTTTAAGTAGAAAAATTGTTCACCAAGAGTGCCCTTGGTACAAACTTTGTAAAACAAGTATGTGAAGGGTGGATGTCAGGAGGATGAAGTCAGGTATCGTCTAGTGATAGGACAAGGGCCAATGGGTGTAAGCTGGAACACAGGAGATTCCACGTCAGTATGAGAAGTGAGGGTGACAGAGCACTGGAAGGGGCTGCCCAGGGGGGGTGGGGATTCCCTTTCTCTGGAGATGTTTAAAACCCACCTGGATGTGCTCCTGTACAACTTGGTCTAGGTGATCCTGCTCTGGCAGGGGGATTGGACTAGATGATATCTTGAGGTCCCTTCCAATCCCTAATGTTCTGGGATTCTGTGAAAACAAATAAATTCTCAAACCCATGACAGAAAACAGTGGTTTTGGGGGTGGATGGCATGGTTTTTAAAGTAAGGTTTTTTAAGTGGATGTAGGGTAATTTTTGATCTTTATTTGAAGATGACGATCCACTTGTAAAAGCAGGCATTAAAGCACGTTATAAGAAATGTTCTCAAGAATTAGATGTGGCACTGACAAGAAAATATTGACGTTGGTATTGGTGACTTGGTAATTTGACTTCTCAGTCATTACCTTGGCGTGGCACTAGGAGGCAATCTGCTATTAGAGGTGTCATTCCTCAGACTTCAAAGTCTTTTGAGTGTTGTAGTATTTCAGCAGCAAATGGCACTGTTGACGTGAAGTTTTTTTGTGTGTCGGATCCCAGCCTTCATTACTGGTCTTCTTAGCGTCTTCCAAGCGCTTTTAGAACATGGGACGTTGGTGATTCACAATACCTTCCGGAGACTCTGACCACAGGGTTAGCCAGTCATTTCGATCTCTAATATGCCAAATACGTAAGTGAGGGGAAGTGAAGGGGTGTTTAGACTGCAGATCTTGACAGGGCTGTGATAGCAAAACTGCCTGCGTTGACAGGATGTATGTGTTCCCAGGTATGCCCAGGAGTCCACCAGCTTAGATAACCTTAACAGGCAAAACTCATGCATCAGTCTCTGCTCGAGACATCTGTGGGGTAGGATGCAGAAAAAAGGAGTCATAAAGGAATAGTTTGGGTTCAGCTACCAGTGGGGCAGCTGGGATCAGGCTCTAATGGAAGTAAACATACAGGATAATAACAACGCTGGTTTGTCACTGGAAAGATCATGGACATCCTCAAATATCCCAGAATTCACAGAATCACAGAACATTAGGGATTGGAAGGAACCTCAAAAGGTCACCTGGTCCAATCCCCCTGCCAGAGCAGGACCACCTAGACCAAGTCGCACAGGAACATATCCAGGCGGGTTTAAAATGTCTCCTGAGAAGGAGATTCGAATATGGCACAGAAATGTGTTTGTTTTTAATTTCTTTTTGCCTCACTTTGCATCTCTTGATATTTTTGTTCTTGTTCTGAAAATTAATTTACAGATGTGTACATCCAGATGTTACAAACTACAAAAATCATGGACAAGCCTGGAAGAAAGCTAATAGCTCTGTTTTCACAACAGTATCCAAAAAGTGCACATAAGGCTGTGGTCTTATACTGGAAAATTAAGTTTAATAAATATTAATTAGCTTGCAAATCTATCTAGAATGCGTAATTAACAGGAGATCTTTCAAAAACAAGTAGCCTAAGTTCACGTTCTGCAAGATTGCATCAGCACATACATGGGTGGTAACTAAGGTATCACAGGCAATAGCCATGTCAGCTCTTCCTGGCTGTTGAGTGCTTGATTTGATGCCTGTTTTATTTTTATGAGTTATTTTGTTGATGTTTAGGAGCCAAAGTGTATTTATATGTTTTGTAATTCTGCAAAGAACAGCGTTTAGAAGTTTCAAACAGCTCAGTGCCAGCCACAGAGGGGATCTGAGACAGAGCTGGAAACAGGCTTTTACAAACGCTTCCATGAGTGTTTACTAAGACAGAAAGCTGAATTCGATTTGGTTGTGCGAGGGCTCCTTTTGTTTACTTTCTGCGAATCTTTTAGCTAATAGGTTTGCTGTGAGGGATGTATATAGAAACAGCGTGTTTTGAGCAAATATTTCAGAATTTTCATGGGTAACACATTTTCTTTTCAATGGGAATCTAATTATAGGCATTGCTGTTTTTAATGTATGTTTTGTTATGTAACCATTAAACCGGGACGTATGTCTGCACACACATGGTCTCGCATTCACTTACTAGCTAACGGCTAGCTCTTGGGTTAACAGCGACCACAAAGAGGACATTCCACATCACCCACTTGACTGTCAAGACTTCCAGATATTAAGCACTTCCAACAATGTAGTATAAATACTCAGACTTTTTCATTCCCTTAGATGTTTCCCTTTGCATAAGCCAGTCTTAATTAAAGTCTGTATTTCAAGTGTTGGGATGTGTTGTGATATTGCAAGGTAGATCAAGGGATGTAAGCAAACAGATACTGTGCAGTTTTCAAAGAAAACAAGGAATTCTGAATGAGGATCATGATATTTGTAACAGAGGAAAGAATTTCTATTGATTTCTGTTTTCAAGCCTGCTCAAATATAATTCCTTACCTACAAATTCTCTTGCAGATTTGAAATCTTATGTAGAATTTTCTCTTGGTTTTTTAAAACCTTTCTCTTTGCATTTTAGAAAAAAAACCCTGTGTTTGTGTCTCTCTAATATAAACATAATTAGCATCAGTGGTATATGGAATTACTGCTGCCTGTAAGGAAAGAGCTTCACAATTAAATCATAGATTTGCTGCAGTGCAGTTTGAAGACGTGAGCTTCACTCACAAGACAGTGGGCTTAGATGCCATATTCCATAGATTCTCATTACATGTCTTGTGTCAGCAAAATTGTATTAGGCATCTCACCACTTGCATCAGCTCGTATTAGTATTTGTAAGACAAAACAGTCCTTGATATTATGCTTCTGCTCATTATAACAATTTTGCTCTAGAACCTTAATGCTACCGTTTCCATATTATAATGCTACTGTTTGCTTTAATAATTTCCAATAAAAACAACTACTGTTTTAGTGACTCATTTTATTTTCTTATGTTTCCTGGCAAGGGCTGTATGTGTTTTTAAGGAATGCAAAATCGAGTTGGCTGCAGCTCAGCTGGGAGGCTGATTCCATAGGCTGTGCTTGGTGGCAGCTTCCATTTAAACCAGTGGTCTGGGCAAGGGCAAACAGGATGGGCTACTTCTTCCAGCTTCTAAATTATGCTCTCTTGTGCTAAAACACTATAAACCAACATTACTCAAGGCTTCAAGTATATTGGAAAACTGCTGATCACAAAATAAAAGTGAGCCGGGGAAGAAAGAAAGACTGGGAAGGTGGAAAAAAAAAAGAGGTGCAATACTGTCAGCACCATCTGGGACATGTTATATCAACATCAGCTCATGCAATGGCAGCTGCTTGGGTGAACAGCACCACTGAAGACAGGCTTCACCTACAAAACTGTTGAGCAATAGCTACATGTGTAGAATATGCCATCCAATGCGGGGGGTGGGGGTGGTGGAGGTGGGGGGTGTTATTATTTTGTTGGTATTTTTTACTTTTTGGGGGATTTTCTTCCCCCTCAGGGAATACCAGTGAGTTCAGATTGCATCTTGGCATAATTAAACATACTTCAATTTCAAATTCATGAACAAATTTGCTGTCCCTGCCTAACCAAAGTTCCCAGTGAATATAAAGCAGATGTACTGCCAGATCACTCCACATTATACAATATTTAAAATATTGTAGTCTAGTTACAAGAAGGAAGTAATGGGAAATGTAATTGTGCAGGTATATTTCGGGAAATGCATTAAGTTTTGTTAATAGTTTAAAGAAAATTGAAAACCCCGAAGTGTGCAAAGGTAGTTCTAATTACAACCCTATCGGGGATATTTCAGGAAGAAATAATTAATTCCAAACCTTCAGCAAGTTATTTTTCTGGCCCGTTTAGTGTATTTGGCATTGGTCTTTGCGATTCAGAACAGTAAACAGTTTTATCTCTTCTCAGGAAGAAGCAAATCATGACGACCGCAAACTGAGGTCTGTTCTGATCCTAATAAGAAAGTAAAACCTTTTTGGTTCAGTATTTCTGTTTGTTTCAGGGCTCTGCTTTGGATAGTCTGGTTTGTATTTCCACCGAAAATGGACAAATTCTACAGCCATTTAAATCCATCCAACCCTATCGACCTCAACCATCTTCTTATCCTGATTTACAGCCTCATTAGGATTTTAATGATGTAAATGAAAGTAGAATTTGCTCCTAAATCTTCACTCTAAATTAAAGAGCGAGTGCAGGATGTGGGAGTATGTGCTTCAAACAGAGAACACACAGCTAAAACTTGGCAGGCAAGGTCTCGACTAGAGGGTGGATTTTTTTTTAATGTTGAGCTCACTTCTTTCCTTAGATAAGCAGGCACACATTCCCATGTATCTTGTAAAATCTTTAACAGTTCTACACATGCATGTACAAGTGTAGTGCTGTTTTTACAAGATAGACAACAATTCTTACTCACATATCTTTCTGATGAGAGAATCAAGTCATCAGTCTAAATATTTTTAGTTTTACTGAAGTTGCAAAAGACAACGGAAGGAGTAACTGCTCAGCAGACCTCGGTACTTTCCTGTAGTACCTATGGCACAACAGTAGGTCCTGCAGTACCAGGAGTCCAGTCCTAAGCATCTCAAACTTGGGTTGTGAATGAGAAAGCGTGTGTGTGTGTGTGTGTGTGTGTGCATGTGTGTAGATCTATTTATTTCTCTACTTCTGCATTTAGGTATTTTAGCCTTAAAGCCTGATCCAAAGCTCACAGATGAAAATTTCTCATTAACTTCAGTGAATGAACTGAACCAGTCCCTGAAAAAGAAAATAGCATGTTATCACTTCAAGTATCTTCTGCAATTTTAAGTCAGAAAGCCTTTGTTACTTCTAACACTATGTATATTAAGCATTAGCTACGAAGGACCTAGTATTTATATTCCACAAATCCCATTGTGTTTTACAGCACAAACTATGAAGTGCCATAAGCAGCACATTTACGCTGTTCTTACTCTCTCTGCAGCTCAGATGAATCTGCAACTCCTAGCAGAGACACACATCACATGAAATTATTCTCTTCTCATCCTCAAGACTGCACCTATTGCCAAGGAAGGTATGTGCCACAACTTGCTCCAGAAGAGTCATTTCCATGTAGTGTTCTCTTGAAAAGTAAGAAAAGCAGAATGAAGGGAGATCAGAATGACCCGGGGCAGCTGATTTGATAAGCTGAGCCTGGATTACATTCAGCCACTGCCATCCAAATGCCAATAAGCTGTAAACAGTGTCACGCAGACATCATTAATGGAGAAGGATGGCATGGACAGGAATGCCCGTACCATGGTTGGGGGGTGCTTGACCAAGGATTCAGATTCACAATTCACTACAGGCTGCTCATCACATGGACGGGTCTGAGTAATTATGCACAAGAGAAAGAAGTTGAGGATTTCTTGCTTGAATTAAATCAGGGCTCTTTAGTTTTGAGTTTATTTTAAAGCACATCGACGCTCAATGACTTTTGGTAATAGGTGAAGTGCTGCAGAATCAAGAGGCAGAAGAATTTTGTAAGATCTTACATAACTCCAGTGATATTTTTAAGCATATTAATTGTCAGGTGCTTCTCGCAAATAAGGAGGTGACTTTCTGAAAATATATTGCCTCTTGAGTACACTGTGGCTTATTTTGTAGCTTTTATCAACAACAGAATTCATCACCTGTAGAAAATTAAGAAGGTGGCACTCATTTATAGAAAGACCTAATCAGGAAGAAGCTTTCCTTCCCAAGACAAAATGAACCTGTGAGTAGACCACATCAGGAAGGGAGCTCAATCAAAACCCAGCAGTTTTTCAAATCCTGCACAAGTGTTCTGCCTCCCGATACCCCTCCTACGCTCCCCTCAAGTCTATCAGGGGTTGCAGGTGCTCAGGACCCCATTATCTCTTCAGAGTGATGGCTGCATCCGTGGAGATCTTTTGCACAAGTGACGTTTGCAGGATCTGGTCAGCTTATTACACAGGACGAGTGCTGCCCCAATGAGCCCATGGGTAGGCAGTAGCAAGCCCCATCACTCAGCTGCCTGTGGTCCTCACAGCTAAAAAAGGCATTTTGTGGAAAGATGGGGGACAAATCAAGTGTTTAATAACAGTGCTGCCAGTAACTGGTTTATATTCATTTTCTCTCTTTCGCTTGATGCAGCTCCCCTTAACACCCAGCAGAGAGAAACACTTGGATCATGCTGCATACACATGGCTGAGCAGGAGGAAGAATCGGAAGCCATATACCTCACCTTGAGGGTGACAGACAGGGCATTGTACTATAAATGGTTATGCATTAATACACAGAAACCTGTCCTAGCAGGGTTTTTCAGGATATCTTAATTCTGCTGATGCAAAGTGAGAGTGAAATTACAGGTGCCGGTTTGCAATGTAGAATGCTGATAAACAACTTGCCATTTTGCAGTGGCTGGTCACATCTGGAGCCTTTTGGGATGCAAAAGTACTGGAGGATTATTGCAAAACTTAGAGACACTTATGTTACCATAACTTTTGTTTTGAACCTAAATTTGTAGATTCCCCCCCCCCCGGAGGATTTTAGGGGCTACACTATACTTAATGTAACTAATCAGCTAAGGCAGCAGCAAAGCGAAAACCAGATTCGGACCTATAGATTTTGTTGGAAAAAACTTTTCTGGTTTGACCTTAGACAGAGACAGGCTGGTATAAAACCATGGATTGGTGGATTGTGTTTCATTAATTTCAGTGTATTTTGGGACTCCATAATCTAAAGCCTCCACCTCTGACCTAGCACCCCAGCTAAGCCAGCGCACCGTGCTCGTGTTTTAAGAAAACCCCAACCAAACTGTGTGATAAATTTGAATTTTTCTTTTTCCACCTTTATGTTATCATAATACTCCCATAACACAGAAAATCAACAGCCACACACAGAGACAGATGGATCCACCACACAGACTGCGAAGGCTATGGCAGTAAGAGTCCCTCACTCTCCCGTTTTATTATTTTTATAGTTATTCCTGTATGGAATGCATTGATATAACATCCGATTTGATTTTATATATCACTGCAGCGTTCTACCATTTTCAAAGCACCCAGTTACTACCTGTTGAAAAATCCCTGCTGAAATCTCAGAGGCTGTTATGAATTAATATCTGTAATATTATTTATCATCACTGTTTGTTAGCATGTGTAGGGGAGCACAAAAGGGCTCAAGAAACACTTCACTCTCTGCATTTCCAGTGCACAGTAGTATTTTTAAATCCTTGCAGAATTTCCATCAGGTCACTGTAGTAATAATTATGCATGCATGCAGTTAATGTTCCCTGACTGCTTCTGATCCGCTGAGTCTGTTCCCTTTCTGCACTCTCCTGTTGAGATCATACAGTCTGAATATAACGCACAGCAGACTGGTCAGAACTCCATGCCCTAGCAAATTTATAAACTCTGCTTGTGGAAGAAATGCTCCAACCTTGGCAAAATGAAACCCTAAATGCTAACACATACATCTTTCCTCCCCCCAATATTTAGTGCATAATTCTTGTGTCGTAAATATCTGAAATGGCTTTGATGCATTTTCTGTGATTACCCACAATTTCCTGTTATGTAAGGTATCTCTCAGGAGACCTCATACTCAAGGATAGGTTGCACTGGGAATTATAACTGAGATCTGGACCAGTCTGGTTTTGTAGCTCACTGAGCATCACAGTTGTGGAGAGCACTGTATTTTTCCTATACTGTTTAGTGTGTTTATATAAAATATTCACTCTGAAACTGAGAATGCTCCAAATTTATCCTCTTGTGGCACACATGATCCTTCATGAGAATTCAGTTAAATATAGGTTTTTTGCTTCAGAGAAGACATTGTCAAGTTGGGTCTGGCTTTCTTCCTCCGTTTGTTTGAAGGTCAGTGATCATTTAGGACAGTTTTCCATCATGCATTTCAAATGCTAAGGCAGTGTTTGCAGCCGGGTATGGGCCATAATTTATCAGTGAATCTCAACTCCCTCCTCAAGCCCTTTCTAGCAACAGGGTACAGGTAAGCATAGTTCCGTTGAAGGGCCAACTTCACGGTGGCGAACATCTATAAACACAAGACTTTAGTCCTGCAACAGCTATGCGCACTGCTTCTATCCCATCAACAAGTATTTGGTTGCACATTAATAGTTGTGGGAAGAGAAATCTGATAGTTCTTCGTTTTAACCATATGTGCTGGCTGCTGCTGTCACCTTTGGTAGCTTTCTTGGGAAGAACAGTGTGGGGGATGCAATACTAAAGTTGGACACATGCCTTAGAGCTCAGCAGCCTTGCCACCTCCCCCATCCAAGCATATAATCATCCTTCTTCTGTGCGTTTATTGTATCATCTGCTATCTCAGGTTCATACCTGACAGTGTCCTTGACTTTCAGGGCTGTCCTCCCATAGCTGCTGCATTCAAAGCCTGCTCTGCATCTACTTCCATCTTATTCTGCTCCTGAAGCACAGAACAGCTTTGCTTGAGGAGCGTGTGTGTGTGCATTTGTAAATGCAAGTGCATGTATAAAGAAGTATCACGCATGCAGGATTTTCACCCTTTGTTTCATGTACCTAGAGCTGCCCTTTTTGCCTTCCATGACATCTATACACAAAGCAACTCAGCACAGAAATACCTATGGCTCTAAAATTTTTCCAATAAAACACTTTAAGAGATATTTAAACTGTTAAATGTGTCAAACACACTCAGTTTTTATTAACTGAGACAGCTAGTAACACAGAGATTCCCTTCGTGGGTTTTTGACCTACCTATCTGTAGACAACGGGGCCCCATCCACCACCCTGCTGTTAGCGCTTTCCTAATCTCCATCCTGCATTCCAGCACCCAAAAAGAAAGAGAGAAGCCTTCCCGTTCAGTCAAAACATACTAAGTAAACTAGAATACACTGAGAAGCCCCTACTTTTGACTGAGGCAAACATGTTACCTTCACGCAAACAACAATCAGAAGCAGTTGCCTTGCTGTACTTTCAGAGCAGTCGGGTGTCGTAATTGTTGTGCTATTAGCTAGTGATGCAGACCCACTCATGCCACGCGGAGCCCTGGACTGTGCCACGTAGTACTACATTACTTTTTACTTTGCCATGGAGTGTTTCTTGACGCTGGCTCTGATGGCAGCAATCCAGAGGTCTTTCAGTAAAGCACTGGCTCAACAGTGTCCACAGAACCGCCCCTTCAGAGCAGGGCATGGATGCTCGGCACACCATCCTGCGTTGTCAGCAGGCAGGGAGCAAGAATTACAAGGATTTACAGCTCTCTGAATACTGCTGATTCATTGACAAAACCGTAATTAAATTGTACTATATTAGTCCTATTCATAGCCCTTCCAGCCCTGTTGCAGGCTGTAATGTTTCTAAAGACATTGCCATTGGTGACAAAAACCAAAGACCATCTAGGAAACTGTCTGACAGACACTGGGTCACAAATTGCTGGTTGTTTCTTACCCACTACTCCACTCTTCTCTGTAGGCTGGAAAATAGAAATAGGGCACTTGGGTAGCTTGGTAAGGAGTGTGACACCCAGATTTACAGATGGATTTGAGAAAATGACAGAGATATCATAGAATCATCAGGGATTGTAAGGGACCTCGAAAGATCATCTAGTCCAATTCCCCTGACATAGCAGGATCACCTAGACCAAGCTGCACAGGAACTCATCCAGGGGGGACTTAAATATCTCCAGTGAAGGAGACTCCACAACCACCCTGGGCAGCCTGTTCCAATGCTCCGTCACCCTCACTGTGAAGAAGTTCCTTCTCAGATTGATGCGGAATCTTCTGTGTTCCAGCTTACACTCATTGCCCCTCGTCCTATCACTAGATGACACTGAGAAGAGCATTGCTCCATCCTCCTGACACCCACCCTTCATATTTGTAGACATTACTGAGGTCACCCCTCAGTCTCCTCTTCTCCAGCCTAAAGAGACACAGCTCCCTCAGCCGCTCCTCATAAGGGAGGTGTTCCATCTCCTTCATCATCCTTGTTGCCCTACGCTGGACTCCCTCCAGCAGCTCTGTGTCCTTCTTGAACTGAGGGGCCCACAACTGGACACAATACTCCAGATGTGGTCTCAGCAGGGCAGAGTAGAGGGGGAGAAGAACCTCTCTTGATCTGCTAACCACCCCCTTCTGATCCACCCCAGGATGTAAGGTTGCTGTTCATCTGAGCAGCACTATGGATTAACAAGGTGCAGGAACAACTGCATCCCAACGTATGATTTCCCTATTACTGTTCTCTTGAGCAGCTCTGGCAGTGGAAGCCTGGATTCCATACTTGACCCTCAAGTCTTTCCTGACGGTCGGCTGCAGTACTCCTACTGCACTGGTAAATGCTATAATGAATATGATTATAAGGAGGGGCATACAAGGGTTAATGAGCTGCTGGCATTTCTCCTCTGCTTTGTGGTCTGCTAAGTGCAAGAAATAACTTCATGCCAAATTCGGCACATTTGGGAGTCCTTATCAGAAAGGATCTAAACTTGGGCACAGAAGATTTATGGTGAAACGGGGATCCCCCTAAAAAAAGGTGGTTGCAAAGAATTTGCTGATACTGAGACTATTTGTGCTATGGAAAAAAAAAATAACAAAGCTATGTGGCTTTCAAGCTCCACACCCAGGAGTGCAGCCCAAAACTGGTTGTAAGCCCAGGGGCTGTTGAGTGAAGCATGGAGACCCAGATGGCAGCCAAGTTGCTGACTGTGGAGATACCTTGAGACTGCAGACAACAATTCAAGTTTTGAGTGGTGCCCACAAAACTATGCTTCCTTCTTCTCTGATGATGGTTTGAGATAGCAAACTGCAGAAAGTATCTTGGGAGTAAGACAAATGCCTTGATGCCTAGTCTCAGGATCGTGTTCACCTTTTGCATATAATCCTCCTAGAATCTGGCAGATATTTCTAGGCAGCTGGGTCTATCTTCCAGCTAGCCGAGTCTCTCCTGTCCCTGCAGTATGCTGAAAAGATCTGTCTAGATCTGTATGGTATCTGATCCTACATAACACAGCCTAAGAATATTTACCGGGGGCAGCAGAGGAACTCTGAATGGAAAGACACGTAGTTTCCACAGTGCTGTGTAAGTTCAGGCAGGAGATGTCAAACCGAGCTGTGTGGAACCCAACAAAATGTTGAGTCAAAAAAGACCAGGTCTCTGAGCCCATAGCTGCCAGCAGCTGGAAGGAGCTATTTTAGATGACAGTATTTTGCTTAGCAATTCAGTTCCAACCAAGCCCTTTGTCAGGTACGTGCATACATCCTCTGCTGAATCTAGCCCGTCTAGTTTACATAACATCTTTAAGAATTAGAATGCTGCGCAATTAGTATTGATATTGTGATAGCTCAGGCAGGATCAGGGCTGCATTGTGCTAAGCTCTTCCAGACGGCTAGATAAAGTCTCTGATCCATAAAATAGACAAGGCATTAGTAGAAATACAACAGATCAAGCTGAAAAAACAAAGAAAGCTGCAACAACAGCTCACACATTTGTCCATGCTGAAGGGCTGGGAGTTAATCTCATACAGCATGGAGAAAGGGACGAGGGAAGGTGGCTCTGCTTGGCCTCACAGAGTACTAACTGTTATTACAATCACTATCAAAGCCAAAGGAAATTGCATTCATTTTACTGCTGAAACATACAAAATGTACAAAGCTTTCCTAGCATCCATAAGCAGTTAAATATATTAGAAAATAGAGGACATGAGCTTGCTGCTGTTCTTCGTACTCAACCTGTATTGCTTTCAGTGGCCATTCAACTTGGTAGAGATAGAAGGATCCAGGCGCAATGTTTTTAATTATAAGTGGCATCTCTAAGTCTTCTGTGGTTGGTGCCTAATCCCAAAAAGTGACTTCATTTTGGACTGAGGCAGCATGGATACTCTGTGTAAAATGCAGACTGCAAACTAGTTTCCATCCTGCTTTAATAATAGGTTCATGATCCAAAGAGGAACTTTAAACACTTTAATATTCAGACTTAAAGCTTTCCTTCTGTAACGGGGTTTATAACTTGGCAATAAAAGGCTGCCTTTGAAAGTTGACTTAAAATGTCTTAGGAAAGCAGAGGGGTTTTAGGTTTAAGCTTCCATTATTTAAAAAAAGATCAACCACTGAACATAGACAAACAAATCGATACCTTGCCTGACCAAATCTGCCCAGACTAGGTGATGGAGTTAACATCCTTCGCACAGTCAGAACATGCAGGATGCTCCAACGCAGAAGCAGTTTCAGCCGTGTTTCCTGCAAGTATTGGGATGCTAGGATGAAATTCTGTGGAGCACTGAATAAACAAGGCTTCTGCAGCTACAGGCTGGTCCTTAACAAGAGAGTAAAGGCACACAGAATGAGTGGCAAAGAAGGGATAGCATGTGAGAAACGTAAAGAACTGAAACGAACACAGATCTGGTTTCTACATGGCAGATAGCCAGAAGAAATATTTTTCTGCTGAGTGGGTAAAGGCTTGTCTTCTGCTGAGGTGTAACCAAACCCCACTGAGACTCCTGTGAGCTTTCAGGGAACTGGCCGGGGCCAGGGGAATCCACATGGAAAAAAAACAGGTTTTATCCAAATGTTCTGATGGATGAGCTATTTATCATGTCCTTTGAAAACGTTGTAGGACATTCACCATTAGGAGTTTTCCCTTTAATTCAACTACCCATTTCTCTTATGGATTTTAACCCAGTTTGCCTAGTTATATCACATTCTCCACAGTCAGCTGTTCTGTATAAACCCCAAGGATCCATCTTTACCTCATGAAGCTCCTGCTTAAGTCAGCTGCAGTATCCCTGAATTTACCAGGAAAGGCCATTTGTATTGGTATTCTTATGGCCTCTAAATGCTGGGACTCTGCCAAACCCGCATGGCTGCCTTTTAGCCAGGCTATTTATACTACATATACATGTGTATATATATGAATATATACGTATAAACCCAGAAATTCTATCACATTAGCAACAGGACATTTTACTTTGGTCCTTCTCTAAAATTGCCTCTGTTTGTCAATATATTCCTTAGGATGATGTATTCAGAACCTGATGTGAAATCACAGCAGAATATTGTGTGTAACAGCATAGTGTGTCTTTTCCTGGACACAGAAGGACGTGGCTGTCTTAGGATAGTCCGTGTTCTTTAAAGAACTTAAGGTAAAGTCTCCCTTACGTTACCCAGTAGATAATGGTGAGACTCAGGGATTTCCCAACAGGGCAGACGTGCTTTGTTTTCATTATCCCCTGCCCCCAGCACTCCCCTAGGAGAGCCACTATCTTCTCTCTGAGGTGCCAGCCAGTATGACTTCCAGGAAAGTAGCAACCTGAGTCCCACCGTGACACCAAGCCCCCACCCCACGTGGCAGATGTGTCACACGTTCCCTGATCACATCAGCAGGATAAATGCAAGTCCCCCACCTTAATCAAGTACAGCCATGGCAGCACAGCCTGGCTCAGCAGGAGCCCACAGAGAGCCTTGCAGCTGTATCTCCTCATGAGGAACTAAAGGTGACATCCTCAGAGTGCTGAGATCAGGGGCACAAGCAGGGCTCTGCTGCCTCTTGCCATCATCCTTTTTCATGAGGTCTGAGCCACTCGTCCCACATGACAGTGTTCTGCTTAGAGCCGATCTGAATTAATTTTTCAAGTAAGATTTCATGAGGCAATTTAAAATACTTTCTTGAAAATCAAATATATTACATCTTCTGCTTTCCCATCACTTCCTAATTTTGTAATTCCATCAAAAATGCAATCAAGTTTGTCGGGTGAGGTTTATTCTTTATAAATCACATGATTCAATTTACCTACCAGTGGAGGATGAAGGACTGAGGCAACCTTTGCAAGCTTAATCAAACTCATCAAAACCTCTGTGTTCAATAGATTGAGCTGGAAGTTTTGCAAGAAGAGGATTGCTCTCAGCATTTGCCTTACTTTGTGGTTTCTAATGGGATGGAAATACCGGAAGAAAAAGATCTGGCATTTCCATTTCAGTACTTCTCCGCTGTGTAGAATCAAGGAAAAGCACAAAAAAAGTGCTTCTTTTAAAGTACTCTGCTTAAGACTGAAAAGAAAAAGGAGTCTGGAAAATGAAAAAAAACCCCAGAATTGTTAGGTAACAAACAGGTCAGGTCCAACCTTCCCCCTAACTGGTCATTTTCATAACCCTTGCTGAACTTACCAGATGAAAAAGATAGTCAAGGCATATAAAAATCACGTACAGTTTGGGTACGCTTTTGGCTCCTGAGCTTCCACTGGCACATCTGGGATCCTCTAGAGACCCAACCTAGCAGACAGTTGACAGACATACAATTGCATGACAGGCAGACAATGTGTGCTATTTAAGACCTAAATTAGCACAGCATCTGATGAACTTTTAGACCTTGCTCAGTATCCTTCACATTTCAGGAAAAAAAAAATCCCTTCTCAAATCTTAATTTCTACACATTTAAAATACTTTTATTTTCCTAGATGGCTGCTTTCTCCTATCAAAAGCCTTATCCTTTAATTTGCTTTCCACTGTGTTGTGGAAACCATTTGTGTTTGCAATGTGTGTTTTTATATTCCTTTTGCTTTTATCTGCTTGAATTTGAAAGGGCTGTCTTCAGCGTCTTTAATGCACGTGCTGCTCAGAGACAGGAATGCTTAGGGCTTGTAGGGGACTTAGGCACTGAACCCAAGATTAATAAAAGGCTATTTCTATAGGCAAAACACTGAGGAATGTAAGTGTGGGGTAGGAATCAAAACTGGACTTGAAAGAACTTTAAAGAGAGCTAATACACTCTACACTGTGGAGTGAAATCGGAGTAACCTTAAAGATGAATCTGGTGTGTTGCTGCAAGCAGTTCAATCAAGTAATCAAAGATAAAAAAAAATAAGAAGGAAAACAGGAAACCAGCCTGGATGATTAAAGTGTAAAATACCTGTTCTTTGGATATTGGCTAAACTGAGAACAACAGCTCAGCACCCCAGCTGAACAGTGAAGCTTGCAAAAGGAGTGAAGTTAACATGAGCACAAGGAGCACACATATCCTATTGTACTGGGTAAGTGACCGCAGATGACAATGCACAAGTAAGTGTAGTGAGAACATCTGCCCACAGGTCCTTCTCTGCAGCTGGAACAGCAGCATCACTTGTGTCACACTGCATCTGTGTGGCTTGTGATATAATTAGGGGAATGGCATCCTTTGACTAGAATGGCTTAGGCAGCACATGATGAAGCAGCTTGCCTAGCACAACCCTTGGAGTGGGTCAGCAATAGGGCACCGTGCTATCATGCCAGTCTTTCCAGCCAGTAAAGCTCCTGCTGGAAGATGACTTGCCCACAGCCTGCCTTGCTTGCTCCTTTCAAAATGTGCTTGGTCAGTCTGGTTGCTGGCCGCTCCTCTCCTGCCGGATTCTGGATAGTGAAGAGGTGGTCTTTATTTGCAGTTAAGTAGTTCTTCAATGCCTTGAAGAGCCAATGCTTCTGTTCCCAGAAACACAGTCAGTCCTTCTTAGGGGAAAAAAAAATGGTAAGTAATTGTATAATCATTTCTATGGTGACAAAGAGTGAGAATATAACTTCAAGACATTTAGAATAATAATGTGCCTAAGCAAATGCGTATTTTAAAATGTGTTGCTTGCACATGAAAAGGTCCCAGGCAACTTCTGACAGTCAGGAGAGAGTCTACCATAAACTTCCTCATGGCAGGCAGCTACTCAGTCTGAAAATTAATTTCAAGAAACTCAACTGACCACAGAGCAAAGTCAGCAGCAGTTTTTGCTGAACCTTTTGTGCTAAACAGTGCTGCTAGCTGAGCACAGAGTGACTGGAGTTCAAAATTAAGAGCCAGGCCTACAGAAAAATACAGAAACACTACGCTGCCTGTGGTATCATCTTCATGATGAGGCACGCGCACATCTGAAAAATCAAACTGGGACCTCGAAAGATCATAGAATCATAGAATCACTACGGATTGGAAGGGACTTCAAAAGATCATCTAGTCCAATCCCCCTGACACAGCAGGATCACCTAAACCAAGTCACACAGGAACTCATCCAGTCGGGTTTTGAATATCTCCAGTGAGGGAGACTCCACAACCCCCCTGGGCAGCCTGATTCAGTGCTCTGTCACCCTCACTGAGAAGACGTTCCTTCTCAGGTTGATGTGGAACCTCCTATGTTCCAGCTTACAACCATTGCCCCTCGTCCTGTCACTACATGACACCGAGAACAGCCCAGTTCCATCCTCCCGACACCCACTCCTCACATATTTATAGACATTAATGAGGTCACCCCTCACTCTCCTCTTCTCCAACCTCAAGAGACCCAGCTCCCTCAACCTCTCCTCATAAGGGAGGTGCTACACCTCCTTTATCATCTTCGTTGCCCTACGCTCATCTTTGTTGCCCTACGCTCACCTTTATTGCCCTACGAAGATGCCCTACGTTGTCCTATCTAGTCCAATCCCCTGCCTAGCAGGATGACCTAAACCAAGCTGCACAGGAACATATCCAGGCAAGTTTTAAATGTGTCCAGAGAAGGAGACTCCACAAACCCCCTGAGCAGCCTGTTCCAGTGCTCCATCACCCTTACTGTGAAGAAGTTCCTTCTCAGATTGATGTGGAACCTCCTCTGTTTCAGCTTACACCCATTGCCCCTTGAC
>VXBP01006625.1:66307-80915 GCA_013400115.1 Rhinopomastus cyanomelas | reverse complement strand
GGAGTCCTCCTTCTTACCCTTTTTGAAGATTGGAGTGACATTTGCTATCCTCCAGTCCCCAGGCACCTCTCCTGATCCCCAGGACTTAGAAAAGATAACAGAGAGCGGCTTAGCAATGACTTCTGCTGTCTCCCTTAGCACTTGGGGGCGCATCCCATCTGGGCTCATGGATTTGTGTGCCTCCAGTTTGCTCAACTTATCCCTAACCCAGTCTTCATCAACCAAGGCAGGCTCTTCTCTTGTCTCAACTTCCTCTGGAGCCTCAGAAGTCTGGGGCTTGTTATCAAACAGCCCCCAGAAGTATAGACAAAAAGAAGGTGTTGAGTATCTCTTCTTTCTCTGTATCCTCTGTCTCCAGGGCACCCACCTCATTCAGCAGGGGGCCTACATTGCCTCTAGGTTTAGTTTTACCTGCGATGTATTTGAAGAAGCCCTTTTTGTTGCCCTTGACCTCTCTTGCAAGGTTTAATTCCAAGGAGGCCTTGGCTTTTCTAGTTGCATCCCTACATTCTCTCACCAAAGCCTTCTAATCACCCCAAGTGGCCATGCCCTATAGACTTTCTTCTTCAGTTTGCCCAGCAGCTCCCTGTTTAACCACGCAGGTCTTCTGGCTCCTTTCCTTGACATCTTTTCTGTTGGAATGCTCAGGTTCTCTGGAGAAAAGACAGCATCATGAAATATTTTAGTAGCTTTGCAAGATTTAGGTAGTGAATTGTATGACACATGTTGTCTGTTTCTATGCCTTTTGTATTGGCTTGGTCATTTTTGACTCAAGTGTTGACATAGGTGGCTTCTACTGTACGATTAAACAAAGAGTATAGAACATATTTTAAGCTGTGATGTGGTTTTCATTATATAAGACATTTTCTAGGTCTAGATAGCCTGGACAATGTCCCTAAACTTGTCAGATTCCCCTTCTGCTTCTCATAAACTGACACAATACTGTTGAGTTAGGCTTCATACTCATGCAGAGAAATACCCAAACCCATCCAAGAGATTGTTTACATTGACATCAGAGAGGATGGAAAACAAATGATGACATTTGTATTAGGAGCCAGAAACTGCCAGAACAGTGGAAACCAGTGGCATCTCTCCGATTGGATACTAGCATTTATAAATCTATTTTTTATTTTTAAGATGACCTAATTTGGGAACCTTGAAACAGTTTATTAGTCCCCTACTGTTTTGACTTCCATCTGTCCAAGTACATCTTGAATGAGAAGGAGGTTGTTGAAGATACATAGGATTCACTGGAAGGGGTTAAGAGACGTGTTTTCTTCATGGTTTCCCTCGTGTCCTAAAAATTTGATGTTTTTTATTTGCCTCCTGCTGTGGCAGCAGCGATTAGTCCTACACCATGATCTGCTTCTGGTTTCATTGGGAAGCTCATTAATGAACACTTAACATGATCAGACCTGTTAGATCTGAATTTGAAACTAATTGTTGCTCTAGACACTGAAGGCACCTATAGAGGTGAAAGGGGATTCAGAAAAGACAATGAAAGAAGGAAAGAAAGTCTGAGTAGAAAAAAGCTATCTCTTGAAGTTTAAGGAAACATCATTCAAGGAAAAAAGAGACATATAACCTTAAATGGACTCTCTTCATGAATGCGTATGTCTTTGCTGGATTAATTTGTCATTTCCATTAAGATGAAAGTTACTGACAGCTTTAAAAGACAGGACTATGATTGTCAGGTTTACATGTGCTCAAACAGCACTATTGAATCCAGAACAATTCTCATGAGCAGCCACCAACTGATGATGGAAAGTGGGGTATTTGGGAAGTCAAATCAAGTGCCTACTCCTGCTTCCACTCAGGGCCATGGAAATCAGGACCAAACAGTTTAAAGGATGGAAGTCTCACAAAAGAAAGACCAGGGAGAAAGTTAGCAAGTGGAAATGAAATGGCTTCCTGATTCTTTAGCATTCTGTGTCTTTTTCTAGTTAAGTGTTTTATCTCCAAATCCACATATGACATATTTTCCATTTTAAGGTGGGACATTGCAGGCTTACATGGCATTTCAATACACTGAACAGAGAATGCCTAAAAATCTGAGGTGTGCCCCAGAGTCTTGTCAAGAATAGATAAATAATGTACCTTTTCAAACCATTAATAAATTCCTCAACAGTTTGGCAAAAGCGTGTTGTACTCAACATGCTGGAAGTTACTTGATATTTGGGCTAACTAAAAATGGCATGAGAAGGGGCAGCTATGCAAGGAAAAGAAAATGGTCTCTTTCAGAAAAGGCTCGTTATAGGACAGACATGCCAGGCTCAGGATTGCTGCAAGGGTTTTTCTACTGGGCAAGGAGAGTAATAAGAAACTAAAAAACTTTTGGCATTTCAACTTTATTGAAAAAGGGTACAAAGGAGCCACCTCTGGATATTGTAAAACTCACAAATAAATTCTTTACAGCTGCACAAGGAAAGATAACAATGAGAGCCCAATATTTCATTCCTAGCACAGTAAAAAATCCTATTATAGCCAACGCAGTTATGGGTGCACCCGCTGTATTCTGGGAATTCTATATAACTCCTGTCTGTTTCTCAACCAAAACCCCTGAGGCCAGCTTGCGAGATTAAAAAGTCCTCCTGTTTCATATACATGCCCTTCCACATCCCCGTCCATTTACCAGTGTCTAGAATTAAGTAACTTGGGATAATCAGGGATGATGCACTTCTGGGCCAGGGAGGAGCCTCTCAAGAGCAGCTTCCCTGCCCTGCACTCCAGCATATTAGCAACAGTAGTATAACAAATGCACCTCTTCCTTCCTTACTCTAGTCTATACATTGGAAGGCACTAGTCAGATATATCTGATGCTGGTGAAGAATGTTTTAGTGAGGTTCATCTTTAAGTACACAAGAAAATTAAACAGTAAACAGAAAGCAAATTAAATGGAAGAAATGGAAACATCTTTGCTTCTCAATTTGACTTTTACACCACTAGAGGAAAAAGCCTACTGCAGGTCACATGGCTACCAAGAAGATGGGTTGTTAAGTTTTGACCTTGGGTATGAAAAATAACCAAATAAAGATATTAATCTTAAATTCCAGGCTTCTTACCCAGAGATCCCAGGAAACTACCAGATTAACCAGACTACCAGGAGTAAGTACGTGGAGAACTCAACAGGAGAGAACAGATGGGAGAAGCCACTGTTTCTAATACAGCCCTAAGGCATCTCTGTTCCCTTGTTCTGGACATGATTTTGTAACCTTCCCTGTTTGAGCTGCTCAGACCAGGACTCAATTCACCTTAAAGACCCACATTACCACAGTACCTTTATTGGACAGAAAGACCACCTGGAGAGAAAGCAAGTGGCTTCAACCATGAGAACCACTCTGCCTGCATAATCAAATCTCTCACAGGCCAAAATAAAAGGTCAGAATAGCACATTCAATTCAGGTCCCTAAATAACCGCACAACACTTAGACACAGGAAGCAAAACGTAAGCAACCAGCAGAAAAATCATCACAAAAGGTTTTTACTCAAACATACCATTCATATCCAGAAATGAAGAAGCAAGAAACATTTTGGAACTCTCAGCTCAGTCCAGATCCATGACTTCTGTAGTCTCCCAACAGGCTATCACATCCCATCCATGCAAAGAGTTTCTTTGTGCTAAAGCCCATACAGGGTTAACTTGATGTTTGTCATAGATCTCACAGTCCCTCCAGACTATGCACTGGGATTGCCCTCTGTCATTCATCACACTAGATCTCCAGCATTTGGCTTAAATGAGTAAGAATTTGAGTAAAAGTCCTTTCATCTAAAACATTGTGATGTGCTAAACTTCAGCAATTAACTTCGATTTTTTGCTCAACTTGTGTGAAACTGAAATCAAAATGGATCTAGAAGTGAGTAACAGAGGAAGACATATTGTCCAGAGACCTTTCTAGACACACCACTAAACAATGAAAGTTAATGTCACCTTTAAAGACATCTGCACAGTACAGACAGCACAGGTGTGGGTATGTACTACATTGCAGGCACTGAGCTACTGTTTGCTTCTGTTAAAGTTCAGTCATTTGTGCTCATTCATTTTTCAATAAACGTCTAATATTTTTTGTCTTTTAGAAGCCGAAAGTTATTATTTCCGTACCTTCCCCCTGGCATGGAGATGACACATCACATCAACCTGAGAAGGAACTTCTTCACGGTGAGGGTGACGGAACACTGGAACAGGCTGCCCAGGGGGGTTGTGGAGTCTCCTTCTCTGGAGATGTTCAAGACCCGACTGGATGGGTTCCTGTGTGACTTGGTTTAGGTGATCCTGCTGTTGCAGGCGGATTGGACTAGATGAGCATTAAGGTCCCTTCCGATCTGTAATGATTCTATGATTCTATGATTCTATGATTCTATGACAAGAGTTTTTCATAGAATCATTGGATAGTTTTGGTTGGAGGGGACCTTTGGAATCATATTTCAGAAGGAAAGTCTGCAGATTCATGTAATATTCGTTTCTTAGTTGAATGAATAATTGCAGATACATCAATGAATCGGATTTTTCTGTCCTGACTATGCCTAAGTTAGTGCCATATGACACTCACTGAAGTTGATAAATGAGATTTTGAAAAATTGGCTCCACTCTCGCTTTGTAGTTCATCTTGGACTTCCACAAAGGCAATTTCAGGATAGGGACCTTAGAGAAGAAAACGATGAAGTGTAAGAGCAAAGAAGAAAGGGGAGAGAAAGGAGAAGGAGAGTTTGTTCTTTCCATTAATATTAAACTGTCCATTTCCCAGCTGCAGGTTCATGAAAGGGAGACTTCTTGGTGATTACCTAGTAATTCAAACCTTACAAACCCACCTCAGAGCACACAAAGACAAGGTAAAAAAGGATTTTTTATTGCAGTTTCATGAAACCTGATCCACAGCAGAGCTGGAATAATTCACTAAGCTTTTGAACATATATGCAGACTGGTACCAACTGCTTTTTTTATTTCCTCCTTACCAGATGAACAGTATGTATTAACAATATTGTGTGTGTGAGTGTGTAAGTGTGTGTGTAAAAACACAAGCACCTTTTATACATGGAAACGCCAAAGACTACAGGCAATAGCCTCGTTTCTTCTATAAAAGGTTCCAGCTCACAAAACCATCTACTGCACAAACTCAAAACAAATAGCATGCTTGCCTTTTACCTGTTTATCTATTCAAAAGAGAGACCAAGAAATACTGAACGGAAGATGAACCTAAGCAGCAAATTACCTGCACAACCCTGCAACACCGTTATTGCAAATAGTATTTAGAACTGAATGGTTCCCCTTTCAAACTAGTGAGCAAATGGAAGATGGAGCCAGGCTCTTCTCAATGTCATCTAATGATAGGACAAGGGGCAATGGGTGTAAGCTGGAACATAGGAAGGTTCCACATAAATATTAGAAGGAACTTTTTCACAGTGAGGGTTACAGAGCGCTGGAATGGGCTGCCCGGGGGGTTGTGAAGTCTTCTTCTCTGGAGATGTTTAAATCCTGTTTGGATGTGTTCCTGTGTGACTTGGTCTAGGTGGTCCTGCTGTGGCAGGGGGATTGGACTGGATGACCTTTTGAGGTCCCTTCCAATCCCTAATGTTCTGTAATTCTGTGATTCTGTAAATGAGTGCATCCTTGGTGCTATGACACTGTCTGCAACCCATCACAACCCTGCTTTGCCATTCTTTACTTACAGAGAACGCAGAATGAAAAAAACTGTAAGTTAGCCTTTTGGGTGTAACTGTGGCTGTAACATGGTTGTAACAGGGACTATATCACCGAGTTACCCATGAAAAGCCAAAGCATAGTAAACTCTGCAGTGTATTGTTACCTGACACCGAGAAACAAAAAGTTCTATCTATTTTTGGTTCAGCGAAAACAGAGTAAGATAATCAACATAATTTATTTTTTTTTTCCTTGGGTCCATGGAGTGTCAAGCATTTTAAAATCAATCTTCCTTGTTAGTTTGCTGGTTTATCTGAAAGGTTCAGTGGAATATTTTCCTATAAAGGTTTTGCTCATGTATGAGTCTGTGATGTCTTGAAAGTTCAAGAGAAACAAAACATATGTAAGTACAAATGAATGAATAATGCTGTGGTTTTCTTTCTTTTAGCACTGCTATTGGCCAGCTGTTAAACAATCAGTCAGATCTGTTGTAACATTGATTTGGTACGTGCTACTGTTTTTAATCATCACCACCCTCTCCGTGGGCCCCAGGTCTAAAGCAGAATGAAGTTTTTACATTGTCAAGTATATCTATTCTTAACTGAATGTGAAAATGTCAAATGGTTCATAAAAACCAGAGTAAGTTCAAATGTTAGTGTTGAAAGCCAATGAAATAACACACAGGTATCAGAGTGCACTGGCACATCTCATACTTGTTAAAGGGGAAAGTGAGCTCACAAACAGTTGTGTGATTTTCTATGATCCTTGAGATCCAGAGAAATTAGCTCCTTTGAATACTAAGACCACAATACAGGCTGAAACAATCTCCATCATCCCTCATCATACCTGCGAATGAAGACAGAAAAGTTCCACTAAACTGCCATAATGGACGTGCTGATAGGTCCTGGCTGATACAGTCCTATTGACTAAATTCACCCATATGTGTTCAGCAAATATGCGGAGTGAGAGAAACAATCCATTAATCTTTTGTGTTAAATATGAACTTCTAAAGTAAACACCTACCCAGAAAATAGAACATCACATGTATAGTTCATAGAGTAGTGGTCAATGGGACAGAGTCTGGTTGGAGGCCTGTATCTAGTGGAGTGCCCCAGGGGTCGGTGCTGGGATCCGTCCTGTTCAATCTATTCATTGATGACTTGGATGAGGGATTAGGGTGCACTGTCAGCAAGTTTGCTGATGACACAAAGCTGGGTGGGCTTGCTGACACCCCTGCAAACTGTGCTGCCATTCGGTGAGACCTGGACAGGCTGGAGAGCTGGGCTGAGAGAAAAATCTAATGAGGTATAACAAGGGTAAGTGTAGAGTCTTGCATCTGGGCAAGAACAACCCCAAGTACCAGTATAAGCTGGGGACTGACCTGTTGGAGAGTAGTGTAGGAGAGATGGAGCTGGGGGTCCTGGTGGACAGCAGGATGACTATGAGCCAGCAATGTGTTCTTGTGGCCAAGAGGGCCAACAGCATCCTGGGAGTGGTCAGCAGATCGAGAGAGGCTCTTCTCCCCCTCTACTCTGCCCTGGTGAGACAACATCTGGAGTATTGTGTCCAGTTCTGGGCTCCTCATTTGAAGAAGGACTTGGTCTAGGTGATCCTGCTGTTGCAGGGGGATTGGACTAGATGATCTTTTGAGGTCCCTTCCAGTCTGTAATAGTTCTATGATTATATGATTCTATGTTTTATGAGGCTGTTTGCCAAAGCTGTCCCAGTATGATAGCTCTGGACATTTATTTTCCCTGATCACAGAATCACAGATCATCAGGGATTGGAAGGGACCTCAAAAGATCATCTACTTTGATCCTTCCACCACAGCAGGATCACCTAGACCAAATCACACAGGAACATATTCAGGCAGGTTTTAAATGTCTCCAGAGAAGGAGACTCCACAACCATCCTGGGCATCCTGTTCCAGTGCTCTGTCACCGTCACCATGAAGTTCCTTCTCACATTTATATGGAACCTCCCATGTTCCAGCTCATATCTACTGTCCCTCATCATATCACTGGATGACACTGAGAAGAGCCTGGCTCCATCCTCCTGACACCCTCCCTTCACATATTTATAAACATTAATGAGGTCACTCCTCACTCTCCTTTTTTCCAAGGTAAAGAAACCAAACTCCCTCAGCCTTTCCTCATCAGGGAGATGTTCCACTAACTTCATCATCTTCGCGGCTCTGTGCTGGACTCTATCCAGCAGCTCTGTGTCCTTCTTCAACTGAAGGGCCCACAACTGGACACAATATTCCAGATATGGTCTCACCAGGGCAGAGTAGAAGGGGAGGAGAACCTCTCTCAATCTGCTAACCACCCCGCTTCTGATCCACTCCAGGATGCTGTTGTTCACTTCAAATCCTACATTTTTTTGTTTAAAAACAGAATTTATTAAATATAAAAATCTTGACAGGTCTCAAAAGGCTATTTTCCCTAATGATGGTCAACTGTTGGCTAAAGCCGAAGTCTTAGTGCTGCTACACCTGTGCAACTCCAGGCCCACAGGCTGCAGTATTTAACCTCATTGGGATAGCTTCATAAAATTACATTTTGCCTAACCCTAGAACCAAAAGAAACAAATGTGTTGAATAAGCCTGTTGAAGTTGACAGCAGTCTGCATATGTCAAACCAACTCAAGAATTATCAGCAACTCCATACCGAGTTCATCCTTTTTTTTAAAATATTGCTCAGTGTAGTGACCCTGAAAATAAAAGCAATTTTGATTCTGCTAACAGCAGTTTTGATTCTGCTAATGTGATTGCTGCGTTGGCTTTTTTTAGCATAGCACTAAATGCTAAAAGTGACAGCTAAGGCACCATAGCAGTAAAGTCCTTACCTACAGCACCCACAACATGCAAAGACAGATCTGCCCATGTTGAGCCTTGTGTAAGATCGGAGTCCAACTTAGCCTCACATCCACCTGTATCCCAAGTTTTCAAGCTGTTTGTATTCTAGTTATTGGCACATAAAACATAAAGAAACATCTCTGGTGCAACACATCACTGAACCAGCAATGGTGACTTTCAGCTACCTTTCAAATGATTAATAACCGAGTTATGTACTCTTTTTTTCCCCCTCAGATGGAGTTGTCTGGTAACATACAGTTCCAGCCAGACAGCTAGAAGACACAATTTGATTTGATTTTGCTAATCAAAGACACAAGGATGATCATGCACACTACAGGTGTTAACGTACAGCTCAGTTATAATGCTAACCTGTTACCAAATTATCAACACTTGATGGTGCTTATATCAAAATTGGACAAAAAAAAAAAAAACAAATACAGCTCTGTGGGTAAAATATGTGATGGGGGAAAAGACAGGGACTTTGTCTGTGCTATTCTATGTGAGAGGCAACCTAGCCTCTCAAACCTAGCCAGCACCAAAGAAGAACACGTGAGCACCTGTGTGTGAGAGCTAGCAAGCTGTTTGTGAAAGCCCCTCCAGTGGAAACAGCATCAGGGAGATATGAAACCACATAAGACACTGCAGAAAGAAGCTGCAAGAGCAATATGGAGGAAACCAGTACTCATAAACATGTTTTTTTCCATTGCATTAACTACGGTTCAGAATCTGTGTCACTGTGCGCCCTTTACAAATAATTTCCAGTAGTCTGAACTGCATGTGTATACAAACTTGAAGGCAGAGTATTTACATGTGTGAGCAACCATATCATCATCAACAAAAGCAACAAAGTAAGTTTCATTCTAACCAAGTTTTATTTCTAAGCTGAATATATTCACATTGTTGCTGGCCCCTTCATGGATGAATTATGTAATAGAAGGCTACAAAACATCTCTGATGCTTCACCACAAACAGGATAAAATTGTCCTCCTTACTGGAAAAA
The DNA here is from genome assembly GCA_013400115.1 of Rhinopomastus cyanomelas. Lineage (NCBI taxonomy): Eukaryota > Metazoa > Chordata > Aves > Bucerotiformes > Rhinopomastidae > Rhinopomastus > Rhinopomastus cyanomelas. The sequence continues at coordinate 71,423 of VXBP01006625.1, read as the reverse complement.
GCAAGAGGGAGGGAGAAGCAGAGCCGTAACTTTGGTTTCATGGGAGAATAAGTGAGAGAGCAAGGACAGATTATATTACAGAAAGAACTTCTGCAAATTCTTTCAGTTGGTTTCAGCTTGTAGCCATGATTCCCCCTGCCCTGTAGCTCTGTGTTGGAAGATGTCCCCAGTTCACTTCAGTGAGCTGCTCTGGTTATCACAGGACAAGTGTCCTTTTGCAGGAAAGAATTCAGGCAACCCAACACCACAGAGCAGAATTGGCTCTCTGGTGGTGGAGAGTCTCTCCAGGAGAACTACAGAAACACCTATAAAAAGTATCATGGAGGGAAGGAGAGAGCCTTTGCTGGCAGGAAACCTAGGTGACAAACAGGTTAGCCAGCCTTTCTTTGTCTCTTGGAATCATAGAATTCATATCTCAAGTTGGAAGGGACCCACAAGGATCATCTGTCCCTACCACTGAGACATAACTACTTCTCTTTCCTCCTAGCTGGAAAAGAAGGGCAAATAAATGTTTTGTTTTGCACTTGTGACCCACGCATTCTTCCTATCTTCATTCTCTGATGATGATTTAGAGCTCATCTCACCCACCTGAGCAATTTTTACTCATCTGTGTGGCACAAGAATTCAAGCCTGCAGAATGAAGTTCATATCTGGAAACACTCCTCAGGAAGATTAAATGTCCTATAGAAGGAAAATTCCTCAGGGAAGCTTCAAAGCTGCCTCGGTCATGTATCTGTTGAAAAAGAGCAAGAAGAAGAGTCTCTTTCCCATAGTATCTTGTCTAAAAAAATATTCCCAGTGATAAAATGTTAATTTTATATGTATATAATTAAAACTAAGGAATACTATTTACCAACTTCATTTCCTGAATAGCCCTTTGTTAAGAGCTGTGTGAAACCTGCCAGTTAGATTGATGATTTTGAAAATTAACAGAATAGGCAGAGTCACATAGTAATTGTATAGATTACTGTAAGTGAGGAAAATCCTGATTCTGTAATACAAATTATATTGTTGAAGTTAGGACTTACAGAGCCACACGAGTCATGTTTCACACCAGACATTCTTAACATTAATACAAACGTAACTAGCTGCAGTAAGAGAAAGGGAAAAATTTTTTCTTTCCTTTCACCACCCAGTTTGTAGCTATCCCTATATCTCAGACAGGGTGATACAACATAACATATGTTTTAAAACGATAAAGACTTCCAAGAATAAGAAGCAATTTCCAGAAAAATATTCATACACGCCCAAACAAAAGCAAAATCCTGTAATAATTGAATAATTGCAGTGTTCTATATCCAAGAAGTTAAAAACAAAAACTCCAGCCCTATTCAGTGGCTTAGCTGGTCAACACTCTTATACACAAAGCCCAGTGCTCTTCCCTAAAACCTAAGAATTAATCAGCATTATGTAAGAGATTTTTATAACACTCTAAAAATACATTGTGAATTCCTTTCCAGTGCTGGACTGAGAAGCTTTTAGGTACTACCACCCCTCATGCCCCACTTTTTTTAACAAAGACTGGGTCTTCATTTCTGATATTAGAAACTTAAATTTTCTCAGTATTTGTGCCTCAAATCTCATTAATTACAGTATTTGCCTCATGAGATACAACTGCTGCTGCTAAGAGTAGTGTTTGTGCTCCAAACGACTGGAGCTAGGGCACAGACACACAGACATTGTACGTATGAGCATTTTAAGACAGAATTAGTGATACATAAAACTCTACAAGATCATTGGGACACTTTCATCTTAATTTACGTGCTTACTAGGCAAACTTTTGCACCCACGTGATAAGGTGTTGTCTGTGTGGTGCAGATAGATAATACACCATGACAGGATTCCTGCACAGGCAGTTGTAACATTAGCCTGCAAGATCTACAGCAGAGTCCTGCAAGTACCCTATTCCTTTTTGTGCTCTATTTTTCATATGCATAATAAATAAGTGCTAGCACTATTCCTGTATTTTCCACTGAAGGATCTTTAAGCAAAATTACAAAGTCATCACCTGAATGTTAATGGCAGCTCAGGAACCAGACCTGTAAAGAGAATGAGTTTTAACTCTGTTATTTGGAACAGAGCCACCCTGCTCATGTCCATCCCTACCCTCCCGAAGTTCATTCCACTCTCTGCCCCAAATCGTAATTTGATCTATGGACACACAAGGCATCTGCAGTCCTTCGGTACAAAGTAAATCACAAGAATGCAAATAAATTGCATGAAAAACGAGGACAAGGCATTTTCAGCAGTGATCTTGTCATGGAACACACATCCAAAGGACTTTACAACAATCTTATCGCATTTTTAGGAAACACATCAACATTGTCCTTTTCCAGAACAAAACTTTTCCCCATACAAAGCCGACACAATACTGACACAGCTATCTTCTTAAAATAACCCCCCACCCTTCAAACCACAAACAGATCAATCAAAACTATTGAGGCAAACAAAACAAGATATTTCACAAGGTGGGGAAAAGGCTCAAAGAAGACTGCCTTGTCCAGGGATGATTTCACCACTGTTACCAGGTTCATGTGAAAAGGTTGCTGACACTGTCTGATGGTGGCAGCTGAGGGTGGTCAGCACAAAGCCTTCAACAGAAGGTAGGTCAATGTGTCTGATGGGATGATAACGGCTCTTCCTCAAGGGCAAGCAAACAGTTAGATGAAAATTGTAGTCTGGATTACAATGAGCCTTCAACAAAGTAAGTGACAACTATCTTTCCGCTGTTTGCCCAGGAATGAATGTGCTCACTATTTTCCTTCCCTTGGCAACTCTTTTTTTTTCCCTTTCATATTTTACCCACAATCCAAATCCTTCTTTGTTCTCTGTCCTAATTCTTGTTCTGCATTTTTTCTTTCACGGTCTTCTGCTACCCATAGTCACACTGAGTGAAGTTAGTTGCATGGCTAACCTCAACCTGAATTCCATGGCACAAACATTGCCTAGGAATGTGGGCAAAATACTTCCATTTTGTTCACACTTCATGAATGTGCCCTTCTCAAATTCTCTCTCTAGTCTCCCCACCCTTTTATTACCCAAATTTGTGGAGAGCATCATTCTTGTACTTCTTTATTGTCACCCATCCTCCCTTCACCTTTATTTCCTGATAACTTCTTCTGCCCTTTCATTTACTCCTCTTGTTTTCTCCTGCATCTTCCAACTTGCTTTCTTCTCCCTCTAACCCACTGTTGTTCTTCTTCTGGTCTCCCTAGTGTAATTTGGAACTGAGCAGGAGCCTCCATCCTGCTACATTGTGGAGACCACGGTGACCCCTGTCAGCGGGCTGTGTGAAAACCCTAATTGACTTCTTTCACTACACCCACTCCAAACACTCTCTCCCACTGACCTGTTAATACAAGAAAATACATCGGGGTGAAAGCACAAGACAGACAACCAACTTTGGCATGAAATGGCTTTTGTTGCAGTATACATTAACCTGATGAATTATTGCAGAGCGAGTGGCAGAAGCGCACATCCCACACAACCCGCACTGACTGATAACTGCCGATGTGCAGTTACAAGCATCTCGGACTCTTCGGCCTCTCGTTCTTTCCTCCTGTTTGTGCTACTCTGTCACTAATTTGTTCCAGCCGCTTATTAATACGCTCTTCATCGCCCTCTAACAATTTTACCTCACCAACCATTCTCTTCACTCTAGCAGCTCAAAATCCAGAGGGTATGTTGTTGGTTTCTTTTTTCGCCCTGCAGCTCCAACAATGATAAACAGATGCTGGTGGTCTATGCCTTGTACAACTTCCCTCCTCAAATTCTCTGTGGTGCTCATTGTTTGTGACCTTTGCCTGCCAACATAATGGAGAGATGGGTGTATTTACAACCTGGCCTGACCAAAAAATGCCCTCTGAGGGCTTGACATTAAGAACTAAAAGCCCCCTCGGGTTTCACACATGAGTAGCTTTACAAGATTAGTCATAGGTTTGTAGAGATAAGCAGGTATCAACATCTGCAAATTTTGGGATTATACTTTAGCAGCAAGGGCGGGGAAAAAAAATAATCAAGAGATCAGGGTAACTTAAAGGAAAAAAAAAGCTAGTGATAAAATAGTCCCAGTGGTTGCTGTCTTTGTATCTTCTGTCCCTGGAGCTCACCATTATTTGAAATGTGTCTTTAAAAAAAATCAAAGCATTTCCTTGAATTTTTCCTTAGACGGTTTTTTTTGTAAAAAAGCTTTCCCCCCCCCCCGCCTTTGCTAAGACACATTGCTTTGGTTCAGGAAATGTTTCCTCCAAACCTCCCATTGCCAAGGGCCGCACTGGGCTGTCGCCCACGGGGCTGAGGGTCCCCTCTATGTCCCTGCCCAGGCCAAGGCTCTGCCTCAAGGAGGGACGGTTGCACCCTGGAGAGAAGGGGGTGCGGGAACAGTTCGGGGAGCTCGGGGGTGCTCTGGGAAGCTCAGGAAGGTGTTGTGCTCGGGGGTCTCAGAGGGGCCAGGACGACCCTACCGGAGGCAGAGGGCAAGGACAGGGCGCTGGCCCTGACGAAGGCTCTCCGGGAGCGGTACTGCAGTGTGGAGATGAAGCGGATAGGGCGAGGGGCAGCCCCCTCCCCGTGTTGGGCGGCAGTGGGGGTCTGTCGCGGGCAGGGGCCGCTGAGGGCCGATGCCTGTGTGTTGCGGCGCCGCGTGCCGCGCGATCCGCTCCGCGTTTTGCCATTCGCCGCTCGCCGCGGCCGCGCTTCCCCCTCTGGCTGGCGGGCGGCGGCGGGCGGGTGCCCCGCGCTCGGAACAGCCGGTTGTTTAAAATCCTCCTCGAACCGTTTCTAATTCCCCCTTTGCGCCGGGGANACCTTGCGCGCAAAGTAACTTCGCTGCGCTGCGGCGCGGCAGGACGGACGGACGGACGGACGGACGGACAGACCGAGGGGGAGGGCTGGGGGGGCAGGAGGCTGCTGCGGCCGCGCTTTGGGGCGGGAGAAGCAGCAGAGTGTTGAGGGGGGACGTAACAAAGAGCCCCGCGGGTGCGGGGGAACAGCGGGTTTAGTGGGTGGGGGGGTTGTGCCGCCTCCCGGCGCTTCCCAACTCGCCGCTTCCCAACTTTTCCCCGGGACTGCATTGTTCTCCGGGGAGTGCGGGGGGGGGGGGGGGCGGCCCGGCGGA
>VXBP01006625.1:12985-66284 GCA_013400115.1 Rhinopomastus cyanomelas | reverse complement strand
GCCCCGTCGAACAAAGGTGCTGCCGGGATGGGCAACCCCCTTCTTAAACCCCCTTTTTTCAGTAGGTTCTGGTTGATATTCATTTCAGTGTTTTATTTTCTCGTGGTGTGGGTTTAAACACACCCTACCGCCCCGGTTCTGAATCGGGTTGGTGCCGAAACACTGTGCGAAAACTACTTTCCAGTTTTTCCCCCAAAAACCAGAAAGCGAATAAAATCCCTTTCCCCTACGCGTGTGACCGCGCGGGTCGCGGAGCCCCGGCTCCGTGCGCTGCCTGGCCGGAAGGATGAGGGGGGTACCGGAGGTACCACCGGAGGTTGATCTGTCCCTCTCCGTGCTTAGGGCGGGCGGGAAAGAACTAGGCAGAAAAGCCGAGTTTTTAGCACAGACTTGTGTGCAGCGGGAGCAGCCGCTTGCCGCTGCTGAGGCCGGTTTAGCTCTTGAGGGAAGACAAGCCCGTGAGAGAGTGGGAAGGAGAGGAGGATGAGGAAAGGTCTCGGAGGGGTCTGGAGATGATGGACCCGTTTGGCTAGAAACCTGGTCTGCACTGACCCGCTGCTGAAATCCCATTGCTCCAGCGCTGCATTGAACACGGGGCTCAGCACCCCGGGCACGGCTGATGAGTTTCTCTTCAGGCGGTTGGTCTTGAACCTTCACCTAAAAGTTTTTTTTGGGGGTTGGTTTTTTTTTTTGCCATTGTAATTTTTTATTTTTTTATGCTGCTTTTCTTGTGCTACAGTATTTTCGAGACTTCCTAATTCCAGAGACTGGCATGTGTGCTTCCTGGAACAGCAGCAGGCCAGGCATCCCTGTCCCTACAGCAGAGGGAGATGCTGGAGTGGGGAATTATGGAATATTGTTATGTTTGGGAATTTCACGCGAAACTTTGCAGTCTGAAGGGAGAGGAGAACCGAGGCAGCACCGACACGAATCGTTAATTGCTGAGATGGAGTGGGACGCGCAACTTGGGCACTAAAATCTAATCAACTAGTGGCACTTCTTACTCCCAGAGTCGGAACAGTTTCAAAAATAATTGCTTAGACTGGTGGTGTGTTTCTTTTAGCAAAATTACGGAATTAAACTGTTTTCTTGTGCTACATAGTGGCTGGTGTTTGTCAATACGCTTGGTAAGTTCCTGAAGGGCACAACAGGATCGTGCTGTGGGACTGGGTGAAACAAATCCATACAGCTGCTGTTTGTTGGACTGGATGATGGTCGCGTTCTTTTAATTCTCTCTTGCAAAAAAGTACCCAACGTGAGCCACACACACAAATGCTCTAGTCCAACGGCTGAAACTTTAAACTGTTTTTTTCAGTCTTCTTTCATTCTAGCTGATGGATTGTTTTTTTCCCCTCTGGATTCTTGCTGCCATAAAGCACATACTATTTCATGTGCTATGAAAATGCTTAATAATTTTCAGGGCAAGCTTGCCAAACTAACCTCTTGCCAAGGAGCAGCTGCCCTCCTTAGTGAAGTTATGGGGGGCCTGCTAGATGGTGCTGTTCGATTTAAATACGCTCATTACAGCTCACAGCTGGAAATGTGAATTCCTCGTGTATAGATTATTTTGTGCAAAACACCGAAATGGTTCATTCTTAAATCACGAACTTGACAGATGGGTAACTTCTTGGTAGCATCCACGACGTACAGATAAACACAACTGGGAATTTAGAAACACCCTCTTCCTCTTCCATCTCCCCCCCTCCCCCCAACCGTCCTTTCCGTTAATGATAAAAAAAAGACAAAGACTAAAGACTTGGTTTATGATGTGGAATGCCATTATATAGTGCATGTTCCCGATTCATTTTCTTTTCTGGTATTACATCTTTTCAAGTTTCTTCTTAGATCATATAGCATCGTTGCCATTTTCATGTGCTTCCTTTTTGACAGCCAAAAAAGCTCTGATTACATTTTTTCCCCCTCTTTCTTATGACATTGTTTTACAGCCATGCAGCGCTTCTCCCAAGGCGACGCATGAGTTCTTGTTCTTCTCAGGAAAAGTTGCTATAGAATTAAACACCTCCGTGAAAATACACTTCCAACTTCTGCGTGAGACTGTGTTAATTTGAAAACCATGAAGAAAATACATGTTTGACTGATACATTAAGTACTTGTTTAATCAAGAAGAGCAGGATTGTAATTATGTTTAATTTGAAAGTTTTTAGAACAGAACACGTAACTTAACTCTGTCACGTCTCCTGAAGGTTTTAAATATCTAACATTTGTAGCCATTAACTAATCTTCAAAATACACTCGCAATAATTAAGGAAATGATTTATGTATTTATTTATTTTTAAATATACTACCTTGGGTTTGGACGACCTAATTACATGGAGCGTGTTTCTTCCCCATGAGGACTTGTGCCAGTGACAGGACTAGGGTGTGAAAAGAGTGTTTATCAAGTGTGGAAAAGATGTGTGCTGTTCAGATGTTGTTTGTAAATCAAGGATGTGATGTATTTTACAGACCAACCCAGTGCCAAATATGTTTGTGGTGTGGTATCTCAGTATATATTGCCATTAATGTTTATGTCATTTGAGGTTATGTAATTTCTATTAAAATGAACAAGTTTTGCAAGTCATTTGTAGTAGCCCTTGGCAAATTTTCAGTTCCAAAGATGGTATTTGTTTTCTGGTTCTCTTTGTCCCTTCTGCCTGACCTTTGGGGTGAATTAGCTGTACTATGTAGCTTCACCGCACACGCAAAGTGTGTGGATGGATGAGTTTGGGAAAATTAATACCTGGTTTTACGCCAGAAAGGTGCAGCACAGCTAGGTGAAACACTTTAAACGAAAGCAGGTGATACCTGCGAGGTGTGAAGAAGATGAAGAGAGAAAAATCACAAGTGTTGTGTCCTTTCTTCCCACCCCGGAGCAGCTGTGACTTAATTTTGGGTTCAGGCCATCCCTACTGAAGTGGGAAAGTTGTATTAAACAATAGCTCTTCCGCCAATCCTAATGTGCCAGGGCCAAGCAAGGCTCAGCCACATTGTAAAAGCTAAAATTTTTCTGAACAGCCTCTTTTGTTATCTCTTCATGGCAAATATGTGTGTATGCACATATATATATATATATAAAAAACCCTAAATTTTCCTTAAAATTAGATTAATTCGAATGATGATGTTGGACCTGCTGACGTTCTAATGAATGGTAAAACTGTAAATTCTTAATTTGGGGAAAGAAGGACCAAAACATACAAATTTTGTGTAGCTTCTCAAGCAGGACTTTTATAAGGATTTGCAATTGTAACTCTTCTGTATATGAATGTTGTTTTACGTTACAAAATGCATGTTGAAGAATAGGTAAAAGGAACATAAGTTATAAAGAAAATTAAATTATGGAGGGATGTGATGTTGTGTGTTCAGTCATCTTCATCCTCAAATGGCCTTTTCCCAAGGTGCCCTTACCTTATTGGGGCACAGCAGACACACAGGTTTTGTTTAAAAACTAACAGGGTGAGTAGAGGCCATGATTTACTTTCATACAAAGAGGATGTATGATCAAAACAACAACACAGGAATAAGTGTTGGAGTCAGTTATTGATTGATTTTCAGCTTGGCATGGGAGAGGACATACAGAAAATGAGAATCATACTTGATCGCTATAATAATGGTCTTATTGCTCCTTTTTCTTGCATGACCCTGGTTGTAAATGTCTCCTAAGTTTGGAGACAGTTGGTCATGTGAAGAAACACAGGGCATTTTTCTCTTCCAGTTCGTTGATACTCTGAAGAAGACAGAAGATGTCTCCTTTGTTGTTTTTCCTCCAGTGAGTTTTGGATGGTTGGCTGTTGGGATGCGCTTCTCCTCTATGTGAGCTGTGTGGGTGCCTGCCTTGATGGATCTCTCTTCTCCAGGAGGAAAGCGGAGTGAAATTTAAACAGCTTGTGTCATTTTCTTGTTGATGCCAGTAGGGTTCTCTGTAAATAGAGAAAAACTCACCAACACTTTCCTCATTTGATTCTGCTGCTGTTTAGGAAGCTGAGATATCTGAGGGCTTTTGAGGATTTGTGGATTTCTAGACACAGGGTTTGGTGTTTTATGGATTGGTTTTGGTTTGGGGTTTTTTTTAATTTGAAAGACAGCATTGCATGGATTTACATAGTTAGGTTGCCTTTTTGTGATATTTGTAAGATACATCAAAATAAGATACAGATTAAAATTAATTTGCCTCACTGATAAATTTGCTGGCAAAATTGTGAGCTAGTTTTCCACGTTCCAGGTGATGAAAGATATATTGATCTCTCTGTCTCTTCTTTATAATTTTCCCTTTGAAAGCAGAATTGGTAGTTTAATCCAGCTTGTTTTATAAAATTTGGGTTTGACATTCATACACTGGTTTCATCTATTAGGCCCAACCTGTAAAAGCTGCAGCTGTTGTACTTTGGGAGTCTTCAAACGTAACTTTTGGCCATTTGAGAAGAATATAGTTTATAAGTAATATGAAAAAGCGCAGTATGGAAGGTTCTGGAAATTGTATTTAGTGGCATTGGTTGCTGCTCGTGGTGCTTCAGGTACTCTGTCACACTGCACAGGGGCACAAAGGTGTATCAGGTATAGTATGCACTGCAGTTCAGACCACTAAGGATGCTTTTGCTGTGGAGTTTTAACAGGTGCTGATAGTCAGAACGATAGGTGGGGTGGACCATTGAAACATCACATAAGTATAGCAGCACCCTGAAACACACCCAAATTGCAAGGGAACGACAAAGGGATGCTTGTTTCCACACACTTAAGCACACACAAGTACTTCATTGGACTGGCAAGAACCCAAGTGAAAAAAGTTGCTTAATTTTCTGCATTGCTTCCTCTATGCAATTGGTATGATCGCAGAAGGTTTGTGTTGTTTTTTTTCTCCTATACTTCTTCTTAGTGATGAACATTATGAGTTGTCTGATTACAGCTTTCGTGGGCTCTGTAGTGCTTGACCAAACTTTTGCTACTGAAGCGCAAGGACTTCTAGAGCCCACTCAGACCCACTGGATGCAGCAGATGCATCTGGCTGCAGTGAACATGATTCAGGCTTGGCTAGGCAGTAATGAAATCTTGCTGGAGGAGACAGTAGTTAGGAGAAACCAGTGTACATGGATATTTTTTCCTTGAATTGCAGGCATATGGTCATGTCAAAAGGATGAAAGTAGCCAAACAGGGTTTTCACAACTTTGTCAAACTTCCATTATGTGGGTCAAAAATGTATGATGTCACATACAAGCCCTGTGCTGATTTCTCTGTGTGTAACAGTTCAGTTAAAACGTTTTGACTTATTTAGAAGAGAAAATAGAGTTTTCCAATGTTTAAAAAGTTCTGGCAGCTTTTACAGTGGAAAACCAATAGTACCTCTCTCCCTCAGAACACTTGAAATCTAGTTGAAAAAGGATGAGGGATTTTATTCCAGGGATGTGTCTTTTTGTCATTTGCATGACAAAGCGTCTGAATTTAGCCAGGATACAAGCCTTTTCAAAAAGACCAATTTGCATATGCTTAGGGCTTACTAACTGTAATCGCTGAATATTTCATCTTTGCTGGGAGCACAGCAGATTCTGGGATCAGAGGAGCAGCTTGGGGAGAAAGAATGGGTCTGGGTGCTGGTGGGAACGAGAATGTAAATATGAGTCTGCAGCCCTGAGATGCCAAAACCTAGGGGGTTGGCTCTTGGAGGAGGATGGAGGAAGTGGTGTGGAAATGGCCACTCTGGAGAGGCGAGACAAAGAATTGCTCCCTAAGGGGACTGGCGTTGGGATCTGGGTGGGAGTTGGTCTGTCTAGAAAAGGAGAATGGACCTGATACAAAGCAGGGAGCAGTGCCAGAACAGCAGTGTTTTCAAGGAGACGGATCAGGAAGTGGAAGGTTTTTGTTAAGTTAGGAGGAACGTGCTGTCCCTCCAGGTACTAGAAAATGACTATTCCTTTGCTGCGAGCAAGTGCCTGGGAGACCAAGCAGTAAAATATCTTATCTTCAAGATAACACCTATAAAATGCTGACTTGTCTGAAATGGTGGAGAGGATTATGTTAGTCCAAAAACCTGTAGTTCAGGTGAGATGTCAGAGCTTTGGGAAGGGTAAGATTTGCCATTTGAAAGCAGCCAGAATAATGTGTCTGTATGTGTCTGAGTGCAACGTCTGGGTGTTGCACTTGCATTCTCAATAAGGTTCTCTTAACTTGGAAAATACCAATGTACAGAGCACTCTTCTTACTTTGTCCTCATTTGCATGCTCACTGATTTGTAATTTTTTTTTCCCCCTGGAAAAAGTCTGAGGTTTTTTTAATTGCACAGAATAGAGCATTGTTTTTATAATGAGTAGCTGTTTGATAATTTGCTTTTTGGCTGTCATGAGGTATGTGCCTTATGGCTGACTTGCTGTTTCGTAATACAGCTTTTGGAGAAGAAGAATGTGTTGATTCTTTGGTGCTCAGCACCATGGTGTTTCACAAGACCTTTAAAAATCTGCATAAACCCACTCTTGCCTGCTTGATGGTTTCAGAAATAGTAGTAAGGTGTAGAAAGGTGAAAGGTAAAAATACTTCTTGATTATTTGGTGCCAAATTTGAGCTGCGTGGCTGTGATTTTTGTTTTTGAACATCACACAAATCACAAGTGCTTATATGCAACTTCCACCATCTCTTTTGCCACAGACTCGTAAGGGTGAGATGCCATTTTATCATGTCAAGCATCCAAAAGACGAGAAACAGAAAATCGCCTGCATAAAGTTTGTTTCAGCCAAGTGGATTATGACACAGAGCCATCCTGTGGCGAGTTAGAGGACAATTTCAGGTCCCATCTGCATCACAGTTTCCTCCACCCCAGAATCTGCCATCTCTCCTGGTGCAGCACACCACTTCTGCTGCTAACAGACTGTGATTCAGTCCAGGGCAGGATGGAAATGAGCAGTCCTATGAGCTACAGAGCGAGTGAAGCATGATTTCCTGGACATCTGTCTTCTTGAGGTCATGCCATGGCGTTTCCGTGAAAGCAAACAGCTGAAGCAACTGGTAGAAGTTAGTAATATTTTAGAGACTACTGTCTCATTTTTGGAAAATGAACTCAAAAGTTACCTGGCATGGACAGTTGTGTGCTTACACACAGCATGACCCCACAAGCCTGCTCTCCTCAGGGAGGGGGACTACAAATACATGATTGTATGATTCAGGGTGGCATTGTAATTGGGTAGAGCCACTTTATACAGTAATCTTGGTGACCTCTGTGTGTGTTTCTCTAGGCTGTAGGATATTTCTTTCTTCCAGTCCTGGGAAGGGCACAGGTGAGAACATAAAATGTTCTTTTCTAAGAAACTGAAAGGTAGTAGTAGTCAAAGCCACACTGTCCTAGATTTTTTATTTCCTGATCATTAAGTATAAACACGTAAAATACAAAAGTAAACCGAAAGGTTTGGTGAAGGGTATTTTTTTGCCTTCACATTTTCTGTGTGTCTTGACTCTGGAATCTTGTTTTTTCTCCTGATGCCTGTCTGGATCAGAGCATAGAACTGAGCAGAATGAAATAATTACATCTCTTTTGAGATAATACATAGTACTTGGGTTTTATATATAAAACATTGCTGCTAATACTCCCTAGAACACTTGTCTGTTTTCCGTTGTTGTGTTTGGTTGGGTTTGTTTTTTTTAAAATAATCCATTTTGCAGTCCACATGCCCTCCAGGTTCTTTTTTACAATACTGCTGCCTAGCCAATTATTCCCCATTTCAGATTTGTGTATTTGATTTCTTATTCCTGAGCACAGTACTCTACATTTGTCTGCATTAAATTTTCTCTTACCAACTTTCCTTATTCTGCTTCTGTCTCCAAAAAGGCTTATAATCTTCTCCAGATTGCCATGGATGCTTTGTATTTCTACATACTACTCATTAATGAAGTCTTTTATTGGAATTAGGATAGCAGGAACTTTCTTGAAATGTTCCCTAATTTACAGGATCATACTGATAATGACTCTTCCATTATTTTTTTCATGTGACTGTGCGTGATTTTTTCATTTAATTAAAACTGTTTGCTTACTGTTTGTCATGTGGTAGGCTAAGAATCAAAACTGTTTAGTGAAGCCGTCCATGTTCCTCCATCCTCACTGCAGAGTCTTCCTTTCAAGGAAACCAAACTGAGCTGACAACAAACTCCTTTTAGTTGACATATAATGTACAGTCTTTAATATCTTTATATTCTGAGGGTGTTTATACTTTGTTTCTGGAATTATTTTCTGTACATTTTTTGATAGTCAAGCTGTTGACTGGTGTCTTTGATTGATACTGAAAATGTCTTGGTATCAGCAGATGCATTTTAAAATTTATCTACTTTGTTCCATAGTTGGGACAAGTATTTCTGCAGGCTGTTAGAAGATGGTAAAATATTACCTATGTCTTCTGTGGTAATCAACTTAATGCTTATAAGAAGTGGTGGCATTGGTCTTGGAGAGTGTTAATAAGTGAAAAGAAATCACAGCAACAGTCAGGAGCAACCTGAGGTAGCCTGTGTTCTCACATTGGCCTTTTCATGGGAAAGGCTCTGCTTTCGGAGGCAAATACTTGAGTGCAGAAACGAAACTATAATTCCTTAATAAATATGTTTTTCTTGACAGTTGCAGGACAAAATGGGTCATGTGGCTGACAGGCTGTATAATTGTGTCGTAAATATTCTGTGATTTATGAGGCTGGAAGTGAGGATGACACCTGATGCTCCTACTATGGAAGTTGAGGTGCTCTATCAGATCCCTGCAGTTGCAACAGCAAGACTGGATCAACCAAAGTCCCTTTGCTTTCTCTCTGCTAAATGTTATATTTACTGATCTTGTTTCCAACTAGACCTCAAAGATGGGTGCTAGTCTTGGATGGCTTCAGTTACTCCTGTTAAGGTTAGCCTTTGAATTGAGGTGATGGTGGGCAGTTTCTAGTCACTGTAGGAAGTGCGGCCGGGTTAATGAAATTTAATCAAGGGAATTTGGAATAATGAAGCTACCCTGCTCAATCTGAAGCAGCTCTAGATGTGAAGGTTACAACTTCTGTTGACAAATCTCTTTAATTCCTTATTGCTAAACCGCTTGTAAATTGGGGTATATTGTTTAATCTGTCTTGAAATGTGAATTGCAAGTCAAAGACATTTGAGCAATACACTGAAAAGTTGTCTGAATATTTTACAAACCGCATTGTTTGTAAGTGCTTCCTAAACTTTGTTAAACTGCTACCTGGTAGCTTGTTCCATCATCAGTCATCTTTGATGACTGTCACCTGTCACCATGCAGGTATGGGACATGGTCTCTTCTGCAAGTCACAAAGACTTCTATGATGTTGCCAGTGTTAATTAAATATTTATAAGGTATTGAACATGGAGAGGATGTTTTAAAGCTTAAAGGCATGTATCCTGGCCTGACAAATTAAGTTTGTTTTTTCTCTGTGTTTGCATGCATGTTGTGAAATAACATAAATAAGAGTTGGTTTTCTGGGCTGGCATAGGAAAAGTACATGATCAACAAATAAACACCCAGAGTTTACACACAGGACAGTATGTAAAAAAACACAAAGCTTGGAAAGATAAAGGAGAGCTTCTGATCAGGAGATGAAGAGCGGTGTAAGAAATACGGAAATGTGCCTCTAGTAATGATAATGTACATGACAAACAGATCTGAAAGGTTCAATACACTGGTGTTGCTGCCTCCTGCTGCAGCTTCTCAAATTCAGTGTCGCTTTTAATTTTACTGTTGATACTTCAGATTCTTCACACATGTTTACTTCTGTGAGACCAGCATCTGTAGATGCATGTAACTGCAAACCTAGCTGCCCTTTTTAAACAGAAGGCTTTCTTGTCATACACTCATAACTGTTTTTCCTGTTAAACAGCACAACTGAGCTAAGCAGTGTTTTGCTCATACGTCTGTCTAGCAGAGCTCTTATAAAATACTTCACAAGTTAGAAAAAGTACTTTGTGGTTTTAATATGTAGAGTTCAAGCCACACAGATGCATTTGAAAATGTAGTCGTGCCTACAGTAGAATATGGATGCACTAATTCCATATTCCAGGCTCTCATGTCACACTTTCAACAGTGAGCATCGATTGAAAACTGCCTGTGTCAAAGACTACAGGAAAATTCACAGCAATGCAACAGTTAGTCTTGGTTCTCCTGCTTTAAAACCATCTTGATCCTTAGTGTCATGAACTGGTAAAAAAAGTGCAAAAAGCAACATCCTGCTAATGCTGGACTAGGGATGGAAAAGTTAACTGAGAGGAAACACATAGGACTTATGGAAGTGCTTTGGTGTTGGTTTCTGCTTAATTTCTCTTTGCACCGAGTACATTCAATAGATGAAACAATTAGGGGCCCTTCTGGTGTGGTGTGCTGTTACAGAGGAGAGCTTTGCTTCTACAAAGGGTTGTGTATTTAAGTGAGCAGGCTCTTCTGTTCAGCCCAAACATCGGAAATTCTCACTAATATGGGATACAAGTGGAAAGCTAATTGAGGAAAATTAAGTGAAACCTAACCTATGCCAGTGTCATATATGCCTCAGGCTTTCTGACACCTTATTTTGCAACATTCCAGTGGGGCTGTAAAGCAAAACAAGACACTAAAGTCAAGTGTTTTTGTCTTTGTTGGTTCAGTTCTGGATTTTAGTTAAAGCCAGTGCTACGACAGATACTATTTAGCATCCACACAACTTCCCTGGAATTTCTGGTTTTCCAGTCCAAAAGCACATTTAAAGAATTAACACAACTGAAGAAAGGTGGTCATTGCATTTGTCCAGTCTGAAAGCAAAAGTACTAATTTTCCATGTCGTATTGTGTACATATGTGCACTTCTGTTACGAGCTGATTCGGTGTCACCCTTTTACTCTTGTCAAGTCTCTTGGTATGGAACCGAGAAATTTACTGTGTTCTACCTATGGCCTGCATGTGGTCTGTTGTGTAATAACCACACTTATCTCACCAAAGCTGACTTTATATTCAGACACCTGTGATTTACTTCTCTTTGAGAGAAGTAACCAGAATTCTTAAAGCCTTTGTTTAGGGCACTGTGAACAAAAGCACCCAAAAGCAACAAAAAAGCTGTCTATATATGTAATTTTTTCCCCCTCCATAGCAACGTACAATCTCCCTATTGTTTAGCTGCTAAAACAACGCTCTAATTTCTCCAAAAACTTTCCACGATTGTCTCACTGGATAGCCCTCCAGTAATGGACAGAATCTTATCTAAAAGCATACAGTTTTTCTTTCTTTTTGGCAGCCCAAATGACCTGAAAAGGCTTGCATGCTCCAAAGGTTTATCTTTTTTGCTTTTTCCCCCCCTCAGCCCTATTCATTTGGTCTGTTGAATGACAGGTTTGGCCTCACAGTGTATGGTGAAAGGAGTTGGAGTTCAGAGCAGCACTTTCTCTTTGCTGAGGGAACCACACAGTCAGATTCCTGAGTTTAGGGACATTTTTAAAGCAACACGAAAATCATGATGAAGTACATGGGGCTTTTCTGTTTTCTCAGCTGATTATCTTCTTGCTGATTCCTTGGTGTGTGCATAGTAAAAACAATGTGTCTGAGTGCTGACAACTTTACTAGGGTTGTTTGTGAAAGGCGTGTTACATGGTGTGATGTACTGAGCACAACAGAAGTACGTCAGATGAGGAGAGAACTTGTGCTTTTTAAAAGATGAGGTTGATGTAATGGATGCAGGGCAGTGGGTGATGTGACTGGAGAGGGACCTATGTTAAGGGAGCAGCACATAATTTAGCTAAATGTAAACATTAGAAGAGGACAGGCTAGATGTTACACTTTTTGAAACAACATAAGCTATCCTAAGTGTCAAGGTTATTTTGAATTATCTTTGTTTTATGGCTGTAAAGATTGTAAGATTAAAAAAGCCATATGATAAGCCTGACTACTGAGAGGTGCTTCTTGGCTCAGACCACCCATCTTCTCTTCCTTCAACCCATTCTTCAGCACAGGAGGCTTCGTGGTATCTCTCTGCATATTTTTTACATCCAACATGAAAAAGCGATAAATTAGTTCCAAAAATTGTTAGAAAAGATCACAGAATCAGAGAACATCTTTGGTTGCAAGAGACTTTTAAGATGACCAGTCTGATCTAGGGTGGGGTGTCCCTGCCCATGGCAGGGGGTTGGAACTGGATGATCTTGTGGTCCCTTCTAACCCTGACTGATTCTATGACTTGGTCTAGGTGATCCTGCTGTGGCAGGAGGATTGGACTGGATGATCTTTTGAGGTCCCTTCCAATCCCTAATGATTCTATGACTGTGATTCTAAGATCATCAGGTCCAACCTTTGACCCAACGGTGCCAGGTTACTCCTAAACCATGTACCTCAACACTATATCTGTCTGGCTTTTCAATACCTCCACGGATGTGGACTCCACTAATGCCCTGGCCAGCCTGTTCCAAAGCCCGCTAACCTTTTCAGTGTAGAAATTCTTCCTAACATCCATCCGAAGCCTGCCCTAGTGCTATTTGCAACTGTTTGCTCTGGTCCTTTGCTACCAAGGAGAGGAGGCTGTCCCAGTCCTCCCTCCAACCACCTTTTGAGTAGCTGTAGCTAAACAAACCCAGTTCCCTCAGCCACTCCTCATAGGTCTTGTGCTCCATAACATTCAGTGTTGTGGCTTAACCCATGAGTGACATTCCTTCAGAGGTGATGTTGAGGTGTCCTGACATAATAGACAAGGCTTTTTTCCTTTCCTTATGAAGTTTCAAACTCATTAATTTTCATAGAATCGTTTTCCATGCCACAACCTCCTGTATTTGTAATTCAGAGTCCAAAAATGTCTTTCCCTGAAGTGACCAGAAAGAGAGTATTTCCTAGTGTCAGGGCTTTTACCTTTTTTTAAAATTAATGTCACACATTTTGTAAAATAAAATTTCAGCAATGTCTTGAGCACTCATACGAGTTCTATTCAGCCACAGTGTTTTCTGGATGTCTGAAGACTTGTACTGATACTCTCTTTTCTGAGTTTCTGTTTTTCCAAATCTGGGGAGACTTCAGTATATGGAAGCCTCCTACCCTTGCCAGATGCTGTGTGGAAGGAGACACTTGAGAATGTACTAAAAAAATCCACACCTTTTTGAGTGGCTCCAATGTAGTAAGACCCAACGTGATGTGTAAGTTTCAATTACGTGATTATGAAATGGTACTAATGTGTGATATGGTTTAGCAAGATAATTTCTTTTTATGCAGTTCCTCCATTGTTCTACATGTTTTCCATCCAAAATGAAGTAATGTGATAGTCTTACAGATTATTTGTGTGTTTAGGTGTCGTAAAACATCATGGTTGCTATGTGTCTTATAGAGTCAATATGAGCCTGTTCTGCTGGCCACCTTTACTCTTCTGAGTGTGGAAGACTATTAAGTATAGGTGAACTGTGCTTGCTTGTCAATACCCTCCCCGGCTGCTCACAAGAAAGATTTGCATGTGTCTGCCTGCAAACCCAAACAAAGCTGGCTCATCGAGTTCTGGGTTTGCTCATTTGAGTACACCACCTAAAGCTTGAAAAATAAATACCGAATAATGCATGGGTCTGGGAGCTGTGTTGGCCAAGATGTAAATTTGGAATACATACAGCCTTTCAGTTTCCAACACAGGTGTTAGCAGCCTTCTAGAGGAGCACCCCACTTGAGGGGCAGCCTTAAGTTCCACAGAAGGCTCTAGGGACAATCATTTACTCGGTTAGGTCATTCACTTTTCTTTGAAGACCTTCAAGTGCCACAGGTCATCCTTCGAGCAGTACAGTATTACAAAACCATTGTGGTAACCATTCTGGGTTGATGCCGGCGGCAGGAACTGTGTGTTTCGGTGGTGCAGGGAGTGGGGAATTGCTGTTCTCCTCCCACCAGGATTTCACGGTTGGGTTTGCATCCCCATTCCCCCACCCCACCCCTCCTTCCAGTGTGTACTGTATGTTGATAGGGGTGACTCACCTCTTTTATTATGTTTTGAATACTTTCCTCCCAAATGTAGTTTATTTTCTGCGGGGAAGGGAACGAATTTATGCTGTCCTGGTTCCTTATTTTTATCAGAACTCTGCTAACAACTTCCAGCTGAGGGAGTTCTTGATATTTTTAGCCTGAGATATTTAGCTATTTGAGCCTCTTTACATGTTTTCCCCCGATATACATTAACTGCGGGTGGTGGGGGGAATGGATAGTTCTTGTCAGTTAATATATTCATGACCATGCTTGCCAAATTGCTTGCACTTATTCCTAGGAATCTGAACCCTTCAGAACTGGGGGGGGTGGGGGTGGGGGGGGAGTTTGAGTCCTGGTCTCAAGTATTTGAATCAGCCTTGAAACTCCATTCTCTGACTGATGCTTCTGGGGCTGTGTTCTCACCAAATCTTATTCCTAACATTTTTAAGAGGTGGTGTTTAGTATTAAAAAAATGTCTGTAGTTGATTTTCTGTGTAAAAACACTCAAAAGTAAATAAATGAAGAAAAAGCAGAGAATCATAAGATGGAAACTTTCACTGTGAAATATAAATGCTCTCAAATTTTATGTGTTCCTTTTTTTTTCCTTTTAATACCCCAAATGTTGAACTTGATGTAAATTAACTTAAAAAAAAAATCAGAAGTATTTTGTATTGACCACTTGCCTTTATGAACCACTTTAAGAACCTGTTTAACCATAATTTCACAGATCCTACTATCTTCAGTTTTTTTCCCTTTTCCTCAGGCTAAAGATTGCTTTGTCAGGGCTCTTTCTGTGTACTGAAAACAATCTGAAGGAACAGGAATTCTGTTTAGGTCACTGGGCTGATGTCTTCTTTAGAAAAATGATTCCTCCAAATTTCTTTGAAAATATTGTTATTGTTGAACTTACTGGTTATACATAGATTTGCCTCAGTGAAACGCAGTGATTCCAGCAAATACTCCAGAGGTGTCTCTGTAGGACTGGGAGGTGTGAGAGGCAAAGGGTGGAAATCATGCTCAGTTTGAAATGAGAATTAAATGGGATTTGCTGTGTGGTATGAATTTTCCATACCAGTTTCTTTTTCTCATTATCCCCTCCAGTGTGTTTGTTTATGTATTATAATATATAACATCACTCTAGTGGTATCCACTTAGCTATCTGGTACAATGACTTTGTGCCACTTACACATAGGCTGTGTCTTGAGTCCTCTGTTTGCCAGTCTGGTTTGAGACATAAGTTAGAGCTGCCTGAAGGGTGTCAACAACCACCAGGACATATCCTATTAATTGGGACCAGCTGGATACAAGTATGTATTGGCAAGTCTACAGCAGCTCTTCACCACCCAACTATTTCTTTAGGGACCTTGAACCTTCCAGTATACATTTGTAAAGCTGAAGCCTTAAATTTGGCTCCTCATATAGTATTTTGGTTTGGTTTTTTTCTTTGTTGGTTTCCTTTTCCTTTCCCTTTCCCTTTCCCTTTCCCCTTCCCTTCTCTTTTTTCTTTTCTTTTCTGAATTTGTTTAATCCTACATAGCCATAGATCTCTGTTTGAGGATCCAATACATGTGCAGCAGTGTTGGGGTTTTTTTGCTTTTCAAAGCACTTGCAAACATGTTTGTGTCTTCACTTACTAAGCACTGTGGAGATTCGTTTTCTTGACAAGTTTAACCATGTTGGAAACTTGCCATTCCCAAGCTGTAAATTGTGAGGCCTTTTACAGACAGAGGCTCTACATTGCACTCTTAGATACCAGCTGCTCCTTGTGCCTTTTTGCATGGAGAGTCTCTATGCCCCTTTCAAAATGTTATTTTTGTAAGTTGCTGTTGTTCTACACTCAAGTCGCAGTGCTCCACGGTGACTGATGCTGCTTAGAAGCTGTGGAATAGCACTACCACCTGAAGTATGCTTGATCTGTGCTGCAACTTCTCAGTGGGCCTGACAGATTAACTAAATACTAATCTTAAACTTCTTAACACTTAGTGAGAACAGTCAAAATGTCATTTTACCTGTTTTGTAACGGGCTAATATATTTACATTGTTGGCATCTCACTCTTTTCACTTGCAAATCCAGTCCTAGTAAAGTTTTTTAATTTTGCTGACTGCATTTCCTGTGCAACTTCTTTTAAGCAGTTGTGTGAGTTGCAGGGACCTTAAATAAACTGAACAACTGGCTCATTATTTTTGCTATTTGTACAACTGTTTTTTCCAGTGGTGCTTCTTGAATATGAAAAGTAATACAGTAAAATAACTTGGGAGCAAAGAAAGATGTTATAGAGAAACTGCACCAAGGGACTTCAGCTTGATGTACACAAAGTTTCGTAATCTAGTTTGAAGCTTATTTGAAATCTCCTAATAATGACCAGGCCAACTCTTGCTTTGCTTATGAGATCTGACAAGATCACTGTCCATGTGATTTCTTTGTTGCATCCATGGCAGCCCTGGGGAGTGAAATAACTAGAGCAGGAATGAAGCATTGCTTTCCTGCACAACACAACAGAGCTCTATAGCAACTCGGCCACTAGGAAAAACAGCAGAGATTTTAAATAGATTAAGTTTTGTCTGTGTGTGTATGTATTTATGTAAAATGCAGTTTGCATGCAAACATGCATCAGCCTAACTCACTAGCCCATGTGGAATAAATGCTGCTACCAGTTAGGTCAGGCTGAAATGAACTGTAGGGAACTGGAGTGCTTTGAAAACCAGCCATTACCAAGTGTTGCCCACTAATTTTCAGTTCCAGTTTTAAGGGCTTGAAATTTAGTCTTGATGTTTTCACCTACCCATAGACAGTTTCTGTGCATTGTTTATCTTGAATGAAGCATGAAAAGCACCTAAAGGGGCTAATCTTGATTTCTTATCTGCAACTGTGAAAGACTGCATGTGTAATGATTTTTGTTTGTTCGGGTTTGGTGCTTTTTGGGGGCC
Source organism: Rhinopomastus cyanomelas (assembly GCA_013400115.1). Taxonomy (NCBI): domain Eukaryota; kingdom Metazoa; phylum Chordata; class Aves; order Bucerotiformes; family Rhinopomastidae; genus Rhinopomastus; species Rhinopomastus cyanomelas. The sequence continues at coordinate 49,457 of VXBP01006625.1, read as the reverse complement.
TTTGAGCATGGTGGTGCCGCTTCATCATGTTAGCATCCATGTTGTCGTCAAATCCACTTAAGTTTTATATGGTTAAATAAAAAGGCATTTGATGCATCATGTGTTAACAAACTTGAACAAAGCAGATAGGTCAGCTCTGTATCAGGGGTTAGTAACTTTCTGAAACAAAAATCACATACTTTAACAAGTATTTCATCTTGAAATAAGAAGTGGTAACATAATTTATTTTTTTTCTCTACTCTTTTAAATAAAGTTCTTTTAAAGGTTTTTGAGTGAAAAAACCAACCCTTAAAAGTTTCCAAACAACTGGAAATACTGTTACTGTCTGATGTGAATGATAAGAAATGTTAACCTCTAGATAACCTTTCTCTTGCACTCCCTTATAATTATTTCAGTAATGTTGTCTAAGGATAAATAAAAAAAGAGAAATCTTTCTTGTCATCTTTATTTTGCTTCCAGAAAAAATGAAAATACTATTTCAGTAGTTCACTGAAATTGTCACTGTGTATGTGTGATCAAACTCAAGAGCAGAACATGTTGCCTCTCTTGTATTTTGACACGAGGCTTTAATGAACAAGCAAACGCTTGTTTTCCTTAAAGTCATTCGGTAAAACTACCGCAATGGAGGTGCTGGGAAAACAGTTTTCTCTGTTTTAGTACGTGATCCTCCCAATGAAATGAAGACATGACATTGATGTTTTTGCACACTTAGATTTTTAAGTGTTGCGTTGAAAATTAAGCAAATTAAGTTTTGGTTTCCTGAGGAGTACTTGGAACCTTTATGCGGATGAGAGCACCATTCTCAAGTAGCCATAAGAAAACATCCAGCTGGTCTAAAAGCTGTAAAGGGTCATCTCTAAACACTAAAATGGTATGAACGTCAGAGCTGCCAGGGTGCAACAACCAACCCATGTGCAGCAGTGGAGGAGAAAGCTTTATAGACAGTGCATGAGGAGCAGAGATCTTCTGGCTTTTGTAGTGCTCAGCACAGAAGTGCATAAATGGTAGAAAGGATAGCAAAGTACAGCAGTAATTCCAGAGGGTTCTGAGTGTGCTTGATGTGAATGCAAAACACAGGACTCCACTTTTGGCAAAAAAAGGGGTCCTTCAACCAAAGGCTTGTAAAGCAGCTTGTGCCTGACGTCCCTGGAAGTCTGGAAAGGAAATGAGTCACAGAAGCATTCAGGTTGGAAAAGACCCTTGGGATCATTGAGTCCAACCATCAACCCTATTCTGTAAGTTCACCCCTAAACCAGATCCCCTGACACTACATCTAAGTGAAGCAGGGGCCTGTGAGCTATCTGTACTCTGTTTTGAGGGAATGTGGTCTTAATACCTTGAACTTGGGCAAGACATAAGGATAAATGCAGCATGACTGCTTGGATTTGAGGGATGTGGTCTGTGCTGTACTATTAGCAGCCCACACCCAGGCTGCAGTTAGTGTCCTGGCACGAGATTGACTTTTAGGAATAAGGATTGTGCATAGTTTGGATTTGCTTTCCATTGAGCTATAATTGCTCCTCATTCCTCTGGGTGAGCAGCTGGTCTGAGTAGCTGGTGTGGGACAAAGGGTACCCCTCCTTCAAAACCGAAACACAAGGAATAAGTGTGAACCAGTAACAGCCAGTTTACTTCTCTGTGCACCAGCAAGGTGTTTACCATCTATGCATAGAGATGTGAGCTCTGAGATACTGGCTTTGTGAGGACATCTTTTTTTCCTTTGTTGGCTGTATTAGGTCTGGCTGTTCAGAATAGTTTTTACGATGTAAGGATGCCTTGGTGAAAGCCCTATTAGAATGTAAGCGCTCAGAAGTAGAAGGTGAAAGGCCCAGTCACACATTACAGGGACGGTTAGTGAAACTGCAGGATTCTCATTTGGAAGTATTTTATAAATGTAGGTTCCATGGGGCTTTTGCTGACTTTTATCCTAGCAATACTTGCCTATCTCTAACTACTCCATTTTTCTTCTATTTCCACATTTCTAGGGAAGAAGAGAGGCTGCGTAATCTGACAGAAAACACTTGAGATTAACATGTTTCCAAGTGCATCTCTCCATCTGTTGCAGTTTCTTGATTGATGCAATTACAGGCTTACCTGCCTCTTGTTGTTCCTTATACTGTTTTCAAGGGCATATCATTGTAGGTCTTGGGCCTCAGTCATTTTCTGGGGCTCAAGACAGCTGAGTACTGGGCTCTAGGTTGCAGTCCCTTTACATTTTATTGTGATTATCACAGCAAGGCTTGAGCTCTCATGGAGAGAGGGAGCAGTGAGGAACCACTGAGCAGCCATGTGCTAAAAAGCAAGGACATTATTTAGGTCAGAAACACTGTGAAGGGAACACATGATGAAATAAAGAGCAGCTTTTAACTATGCTGATCTTGCTGGGATTGTCTCAAGTTTTACATTGTACTGGACAGATCTTTATCTCAAGTTTGCTTGTTGAGTTATTATTCACATACATGCATCTTTTTCCTCACACATGAATGTTGTTTTGCAGTTCAGGAATATCTTCAAAGTTAGTCAGTGCTGCATACCTCCAGGGACTGATCTTCAAAGGACTGGATAGCTGCGTAAGTGAGCGCTGGGAAGTTGCATTCATCACTCTAAAGGATGCTAAAAATTTTTACTGATTCCAAATTCCATATGGAATTGGCCAGTTGATCAAGCAAAAGAAAGATTACATCACCTGCAAGGAATGTCTGTGAAGGTACCTGTGTCTTCTGTTTTAGCTGTTAATTCACCTCAGTAGAAGGAGACCTGAAGGTTCTGGTAAAGGTGTTCGTAGAAGTTTCTTGCACCCCACTGTTGGATGAATTTAAGCCACTAACCCCACAGACCAGACGTTACTGTTGTTCTTTCCTGCTGCTGTATGTGCTCTTTGAACTCCCACCTGGTCCAAGGATCTTAAAAGCTGCATAATGCTGTGTGTCATCTTGTGGTTATTTCTGTGTCTGTACTTCCCTTATGTTTTGTTTTGCCCAAATGTACATGGGTATTGTCTCCTGTATCTGCTGTGTTTCTCTTTTCCCTCACGTATCTAACAAAGTAATTATTAGTCTTTCTTCATTTATGAACCGTAGACTTCTCCTTTATTCAAATTATGTAGTTGCTCCTTCATCAACTTTGCTACAAACTTCATATAGACAGGAGGGTTTTTTTCCTGTTTGTGTTTTTTGTGAGATGACACATAATTTAGGCTTGAAAAGGACATTTTATTATTTAAGCCAGGCATTTTTCATATGTACAAGGAGCAGCCTTGACTGTGATTTATATTTTCTCGTTGGCTTAAAAGAGATGAGTAATTTTGAGCTGCATGAATTAATTTTACACTGTGAGCCTTTGTTTTTGAGTTTTATTTTTCCCTGGTGCACTGTATCTTTTCTGAATGGATCCAGGCTGCTGGGAGTAAGGAGTTAAGAGGCCATGCTGTGTTCTTCCTGATATCTTGGATGGGTTTTTGTTGTCATGTGGTCTTACTCACAGTTGATTCTTGAACATGCTTTCAGAGATGGGCAATACCAAGTGATAAGTGAAGCACCACTGATCATACTCAGTTTTGATGTTCCACCAGTTTGCTTAGGTCACATCAGATCTCCTTGTGTTGCTCAGGAGGGATGTCTTCTGTGAGGAAAATTCTGAGTTTAATGAAAAAAATACCACAGGTTTAACCACTGTTACAAAGCTGTGGTTGATTACTCACTCACCAAGTTGAAGAAAAATCCCAGGAAGGGAGGTGCAAACAGTGAACTCGAACACTCCGGAATGTTAGTCCTTGTATCTTGCCATTGAGAAGCTTTCCTTGCATGTTGCTGTTCTACGTTTGCTTTAAATTCAATGCCATTCCCATGTGAGAAGATAACATGGTAAGAGCGAGCCAGTGCAGTGCCGGAGGAGTCATGGAATGCCTTATACATACTAACACTAGTAACTGATTTTAATACTTAAAATACACAGAATATCAGCTACTCTGAAAGTGCAGACTGACGCTCAGTTACCATATAGTGCTATTTCCAAAGCCTGTAGTGGCAAAATACACATTTGTTTGTAAAATTTTCACTCCCTGTGGGGCAAGAAAGAGATCCTAGGCAGCCTCTGCTGAGATGATCTCTTTCAAAACAGTACTTCTAAGACTCGCCAACCTGTATGGGATTGGGGAAGCAGGAGAGTGGTCGTGCTGGCTTGTTGTCATCCAGCATTATCTGCGTGGGAGTGTCCTGGTGCCAAGCTGCTGGCTCTGGTGATTATTTGTGTCAACAGCAAGTTATCCAGAGAAGCAGAGAAGACATCTGAAACAGTGTGGAGGAAAACAAAAGCTGGTCATAGTCCAGTGTTGGGGCAATGAAGATGCCTGTGAGTTTAACCAATAACATATGGATACCAACCTGACATCTTCAGCTGCCTACCTGAAATAGCACATATAGATCACAGAGCTGGGTAGTGGGATTTTAAGAAGGATTTAGCATATGGATAAGCTACCACCAGGAATTTGGTATTGAAACTTGCCTTTGGTTCACTGCTGTTGGAGTACCAAGGCAGCCCTCCTGGATAGCACCTCTTGTGCTCATGACACCAGTAGCGAAAAAATGTATTTCTGTGAAATACATAGAATAGAAAAATAAAGTTTACATTCTCACATTGGGCACCCACATTTGAAAGCATTTAAAAATTTATCCAATAGTTCTCCGACAGAGGTGTAAAAAGCTTCTTTTGTGGTACCTAGATGTGATTCCCAATTTGCTCCAGTGGCATTATAACGACCAGAGACGTGGTTTCCTTATAACCAATCCACATAAGTTTCTGTGAAATCTGTATATTATTTGAATTCTGAGTTAAATGATAGGATGTGCTGCTTGATTGTATTTTTATATCACAAATTTTGTGTTGCTGCTAGGATCTTTATAAGTAGAGTTTACTTCTTAGAGCAGCAGTTAAAATTCTGCGGACTCTTTTGTTGTGGAAGTAAAGGCCAGTCCAGTCATGCTTTATAGTAAGGATACATTTATAAATTGTTTATAGAAGCCTAATAAATAATTAACGTCTGTTATTAAGTAGGTTACAGGCGTGAAGAGCATGTATTATATATGGCAGTAAGCACACCACCAGAAGGTGTTAAAGACAGTGTTTTGTCTAACTGCTGCACTAAAATCCATAACAAATGACCCTTTGTTAAAATGTATATTAAACATTTAATTTATTCCATACAGATGTATAAATATATTTAATACTAAATATAATTCCAGCTTGATTCCAGCCCTCTCATAAAACCCTACTGAAAAGGGAATGAGGCAGCGTTGGCTTCTTGAGGTGACAGTGAAGTCCAGAACTGTGAATGTCCAGTGCTGTGTTGACAAGCTGTCTTCTTGTAACATACTAATTAAAGGAAACTTGGAAAACTAATTAATATGTTTCTAAATAGACATAGGATCAGGTCAAATTTCAGTAATTTGGAAGGTAAAGTAGAGTATTGTAATTTGAGTACAAGGTTTAGTCAAATCTGATTTTGAGTCAGGCTAGGATTAAAAAGTGGTATTACTAACAAAAAATAAATTACATATTTAAAGGGTTGGTTTAGTATGGTGTTTTTGTAATGTGACCAGCTGGTGATGCAAGTGTGTCAGGTCTGATGGATATTCAATGTTTAGCCTTTTGGGAAGCCCTTTTCCAGTGTGTGTTTGTGGTGAGGATTCCAGCAGGTAGTCAGCGGAAGAGGAGATTTGTGCCTCTTGTCTGACTTAGCCTCACTGCTGTCTCCTGGTTTCTTAAGCTGACTTTTCTTGATGGAACAGCTCTGTAGGGAAATGTAATGTGTGACGGAAGGGAGGTATGAAGTTAGGACCCAAGTCTGAATGTGACTGCCCCTGACATGGAGGAGGAGCAGGATACTGCACAAGATATATGACAAGAAGTAAGAGGAAAGATGATGCAAATGTGTTCTTTGGAAACAGTCGATAAAATCAGAGAATCATTGGTTGGAGGAGCCCCTGAAAGTTACACAGTCCAAAAGTTTTCCTTGAAATTGTCCGTCATGAACAGTAGGGTCAGCCATGGCTTTATCTAGCTTGCCTTGAAAACATCAGTGATAGAGGTTCCCTAACCTCTACAGATAAACCTTTTCCAGTAATCTCTGAATTGTGTGTGTGTTATACCACTGGAAGAAAACCAAGGGCACCAGCAAGTAACTCACTCCAGAGATTTTCATAGTAGATGTCATTGGGTCAGTGACTTGTGCTTAATCTCAGCTACTTGTGGTTTATACAAGACCTAGGATAATAAACCAAAAATAAGATGGTCTCGTTTTGTGTGTCTGGTGGTAGAACACTTTGGTTTCTTCCATGTTGAATCTTACTGTTATGTTGTTAGGACAGCTCTTGTGTGACTTGTGATAATTTCTCATCCAAACAATACAAATTTTTCTAAACAATGTGTTTTGGACCCATGATTTGACTGCCGTTCTACCACAAAAATGCAGTGATTTGTAAGCCCATCGATCCAAACAGTTTTTACTGAGAAATGAAAGTTTTTTTAATCCATTTACTTTCAAGGGAACCACTAACACAGAAACAAGAGAGCTCACTAATGAGTCACGAGTGTTGTCTCTCTTTTCACTTTAATGCTATTCACTGCAAGTTTAATACAATTTTCTTAACTCCCATTTCTGCAGTTATTCACAAAGTTGAATTAGCGTGACTCGATGCATAATCTTAATTTAGCATTTAAAAGTTTTATGTAATGTAATTTTATAGTTTCATAATAATTTTTATCATTATGCGTTGTTAAACAGGTGTTTAACAATGTGCCTAAAGAGTTCTGATGTGTTTAGCCTTTATTTTCTATATATAAAACATGAACCTGGGAAGCATAAATTGATTTATTTGTGTAAGCTGGTTAAAAAAAAAGGATAGTTTGGTAGAAAGGGTAAAAGAATCTCACTAGTTTTTTTTCATGACCTGGTACTTGAAGCAACTTGTACAATAACTTTGGAGGTGTCTTACACCTTCCCCACCCTTTTCCACTAGTGCTAGTGTGGACATTTCATCACAACTTAGTAGAGATAATACCAGTTGACTAGAGAAGACACAGTTATTAAAAAGTCTCTTTTTTGCTTGCTTCTGCAGGTGTGAGACCTATTTAGGATGAGGTTCAGCAAGGCAGATCTCTTGCTATCTGAAATCGTATCTTTCCTATGTTGAGCACATTACTGCTTTTGCCACTGCTCTTAAGAAATTCCAGAGTAATTCAGGATTAATTAATTTTTTCCTGAAAATGAAGGAAGGATAAGGAAGGTAAAAAGATGAAGCATAGAATAACAGCCTAACCATTGCAGTGTGTGTGTAGCTTTGTGAGCTGAGATCAAATCTATTTAATACCTTATAAATAACTTAATGTCAAAAAGTATGTAAACAGACTGTTTAACACAAATATTTGGTGAATATTAATATTCGTATTTAACTGAGAAATGAAGAACACCTTAAAGTTGTTTAAGTCTTTTTAATAAAGTTTTCTGTATTCTCAAGCAGTTTCATCAGAATTCTTCAAAAATGTCACTGACAATAAATTAAAAATTGCTATCCAAGTTTGAACCTGGACAACAGGGAAAGTAGTGCTTGTAGTCAATGAAATATTGTTGAGTATATTTCAAATGTTAATTTTTTTTGCAATGTTATTACAGAGAATGTTTAAGGAAGATGCTTCATCTCTGTATTTTGGAAAACAGCTTCTGAAATGGTCCTCAACAAAACTACCTCCACACCTAAAGTTCTGGCATAAAGCTCACAAGTATTTTTAAATTGAAAACCTTTGAGCCCATTGGGACATCTTAACTGTCTTTTTTCCTTTTGGGCACACGCTGACGGTTTTAAGCACTTCTTTGCTCTATTTGGTATGCCACTGATGGTTATCCCCGGGACTATTAGTGATTTCAATTATGGTTCCATAGCTGGGGTCAGATGTGGAGTGTGGACTCATTCAGGTGTATTAATAGGTGTGCAGTATTGTGGTGCATCAGCTTACTGAAGCGTAAGCCTTAATGTTAACTTCTGGAATCTTAAATTGTTTGGCTGCAAAGAACCCGACTGGCTTTAGATTTGTTTTCCTTTTTTTTTTTCCCCCCTAGATTTTCCCTTCTTTTTTGTTTCTCCCATGGCCAGCTCCTGGCATCTTAAAACCCTTCCATGGCCCATTGAAGTTTACTGTTCTGCTGTAGCAGTTGTGTCTTGGCAATATGACATTGATTTACAACTTGTATTTCCCAATTTGCATGCCTATGAATGCAAATCAGTAAAGTTAAACTTAAAATGGAATCCAGTATGGATTATGCAGTATTCCAGTAAATACCTCCTTAGAAGAGACTAGAACTTCAGATTGTCCAGTGTAAGCTGGATGTGATGACCTCTTATGAACAGACCATATACTGCACAGAAACACATTTGTAATTGGTAAGAGCAAAGCAGCCAGTCTGAATGGTGTCCCACATGGGGTAGAACTGCAGTCTTTCTGATTTTTATGTCCTTTAAATTTGAATTTAGAAACAAGACGTGCTTAGCCAGAGATGATGTAAGACGTGGTTTCCTTACTTCCCCTGCTTAAATTATGAGGGATTACAGGACTGTATCAACTTTTCCACAAAACATTTTTCCACAAAACATCGACCATCAGTGTGAAATAAAGTAATTCTAATAGGGTTTTTTTCCTTGTTGTCAAAGACCATCAAGTAGAAATAATTTGGAGAGTTTGCATTAAAATTTTCTAGACTGCTAGTCAAGTATTTGGTAGTATAGCTTCAACTGCAGAATTTTATTTTTCCTGGGTTTTTTTGTTTAGGTTGTTTTTTTGTTTTCATATGGAGCATCTCTTTGTTAGTCAGATATCTTTCTTCTGTTCAAATTATCTCTTTAGTTTGGAAAGTGTTCTTATTATAAAAACAGTTAGACAATATTGAAAACAGGTTGGGGTTTTTTTTTAAATGACCTGCATTTCAAAAGAAAATATTTGTGGTAAATTCCAGTCTGGAGTCTTAAGCAAATTATCTGTAAAGTTGTAAAGTACCTATTATTTGGGTAGTAGTGTATCCCCATGGCAGTTCAAGAGAGGACTTGGGGCTCAGCAAACTTGTCATGCATGAACTGTAGCTTGCGGCTGGGTGCTTGAGCTTATCTGGAGTTGTAGCTGAGTGGAAATGTTGAGTAAGCTGGTGGTCTTGGCTAATCCTTCTTGGCTGTGATCCAGTGTGGGGAGCAGCAAGAGAATACCTCCAGCTGTCTGCTCAGCATGTCTCTATCAGCCATGGGAAGGGAATAGCAGGGAAATGCTTAAAGCCTTGTAGCGGGTTAGCCAGATGTTTGGGAATTCAGCAGGCAGGTGTAATGGGGCTGGCAGCTGTATGGCAGTTGGTACGTCCGATAGCATAGACTTGTGTGCAGTTATCCTGTGGGTGAAAATGACAGTGATTTAGTGAAGAATACTGTGCATGAAGTGTAGCAGGATCAGTCTATCCGTGTGAGAATTTTGGTACTGCTACTTACACCTTACACATAAAGACTGTTTTTTGGTTGGCACGGTTGCTGCGGTTTTGTTTCTCTTTTTTGCAAAGAAATGCCTTAAGTTCTTCCACCCAAGTCCCTTGTGCACAACTTCTCACCTAATGTGAGTTGCAGTCTCAACGCAGTTAATTATATCCAGGGACAAGCTTCATAGCCACCTGTTTTAGACAGGAAACTTCATGGTACAGGTAGATGCTTAGTAGTCATTTACTTGACTGGATTAATAACATACCCTTGAAATCTTCTTTTCCCGGTGGCCTTAGCTGTCTGATGTTGTTGGGAGTCTATGCTGTTCACACAAGCAGCATTCTAGAAGAGAAAGTGTCTCAGAAGAATGACGGAACTGCAGCTCTGGACTAACAAGACATTTACAGGCAATAATCTCACCACAAAATAAAGACAGTAAAGCCATTCTGAACTGGGGAGGAGGGTCATGGACTTTAGACAGAGATTTTTTTTTTTTCCTGTTCTACCTGAATCTCCAGCTTTGCAGAGCAGTGGTGTTGGAGAAGGAGTGTACTGACTCCATCCTGACATCCAAATGGACACCTCCAGGTACCATCAGATTTGTCACAGGCTTTTTTCAGTGCTGCACCAAACGCCACCTCACTACTACACACATGGGTCACCATAACCTGCGGGCAGGGCTACCAGTGGATGCCTCTCTTGACAAGAGGCCAGGATAATTTATCTGATACCAGAAGCTTCTTTTCTTGTTTCTAGCAGAATGGATTCCTCTATCAGAAGAGATTTGAATTTTACTGAAGTAGAATTCTTGAACTGTTTTTAAAAAATGGACATTTATCATTTATCTGGTCCATAAAAGTGACATTTTGCAGTGGTAAATTTTATTTTTGAGTGGTGTGTTCCCTTTCTCATTTATTTTCAGAACATGTACTAGACTTTCTTCAGTTTTTCCAGTTTCAGAAACTACTTTGGCTCATTTCTTAGCACTCTTGATGCAATGTGCTCCAGCCCCAAATCCTGTAGTACAACTCTTAGCAAACACTTATAAATAGCAAAACAACCTAATTTCCTTCCACTGTGTGTATTCCTGTTGTATTTAACTAGCAATTCTTTCTTCTGCTACTTTGTAGAGATGAACCATGAGCTGAGGCTTCAGGCTTCCCTACATTCTCTTTGCTCTGCACACTTCATGCACTGAACAGTTGAACTCCAGATTTTTGATTCAACTTTCAGGCTTTGCTCTTGCTGCCTTATTAATGTTCTCTGTCGTTGCAACTCATTTGACACTTCAGCCTTTCTGCATTTGTCACCTGCATGGTTGTCTTGTTCCTTAGTACTGGTATTTGTGGTTACTTTCTTTTTTGCTATTGCATCTTTTTATTGGATCAGTGAGGAACTGTTGATGCAGCCTCTTATTTTCTCTCTGTCTTCAACTGGTGTTTCCCACTAAGGTTTGTTTGTTTTTTATTGTGTCCTGAATCGGCTGATGTTTCATGTTTTTATTTCCCAGGTTCTCAGGTTTTTTTAAAGAAACTCTTTTCACAAATTCCCTGAATTTGTTTGACTGCTGAGGTCTATTAGCTTTAATCTGATGCTTTCAGAACTTCTGCTGAAGAAAATGTTATCATTTCATGGTCACACAAATTACTTATCACCATCACTTTTTAGATGGATACTCAGGGAAATTCATCGTCAGTTTTCTTATCCTATATGATTCCCACAAGATTAATGAGGGGACTTGTTATTGCTTGCCTCTGCACCCTTGTTTTCTCCACTCCTAAGACTAATTCTCTGTTTCGTGATTGATTGTGGCTCCTGGAACTCTACTCTTCTATTCTTTTGTGATAATGTTTGTCATTTCAGCTTGCTATTGAGAAAATATGTCAGTATTAATGATAGTCAGTCTTCTGTCTTTGGCTGTTGGGTTCCAACAAGAAACTTGTGATGAAATTCAGGGTACATTTTGCTAGTAAGCCTAAAATGCATTCCATCTACTCTGCCCATTAGGTTACAGATCTTCCCTCCAAAGCCTTGAGCCTTTTACAGGAGACAATCAGTGTTCTAGAATGTGGCACAGCTCTACACTGGCCTCCAAAGCCAAGCCCTTCATTTTGCCTTTATTTGTGGGCTTCCATACGGTTGTGCCAAAAGCCCAGGCAGGATCAGCTGGACAACTGGAACTGTGTTTGTCACTTTTGCTGCCCCAGCAGTGTACCAGTACACTGACTGGTGCAGTGACATAATCCTACAGTCATGGCCCAGTTTGAGAAACTTGGAAAGAAGCTCTTTAGAACATCCTTTCAGCCTCTGAGTATGGAGTTTGTTCTTAACAAAGCTTAAAAACACAACTGGTGGAAGAAGAAAAATAAATTGGCTAACATTAACCACAAGTCTTATAAAGGAGACAAGCAATGTGAGACCTCCAGCCTATCTGCGGTACCAGGCAGGGTCCTCCTCTTCCAATTCTTTACATTTTGAAGATGGGATTTTAGGTTTCAGCAGCAGTAGTTGCTGGTAATCTTCAGTGTTGTGCATTTACCATATTTAATATGATATTAAATCTGTACTTCCTGAGAAGAACTGGGAAAGCACCTAGGAAAAACCTGGGTCCTTCTATGGGTGAGATACTCAGAAATAGAGCTTCCTTCACAGAAATGAAAATCAAGTTATGTGATAATTGCTTTGTGAGGCTGATGGGCCTTACATGTTCAGTTAGTGCTGATCTGAGACAACTTTCTAACACACACTTGGGAAGCTGACTGTATGCCTCCTCCTTCTTCTTAGCCTTCTCTTAGTGCTTCCATGGACACAGAGGGTTTTTCTGCCCCATGGTAGGTGGTTGCTTTAAGAACAGCTGTAATACTTCAAGCTAATATTACCCCACTGCTTGGAGCTATTACCACAACAGAGCCATGCGAACCCCTTGCTGGCATGTGTGCAACACAGTGGCCACAGTTGCTGCTGAAGCTGGTCAAAGGTGACCTGGCTGCCTTTGCACTGAAGCAGGCTGCTAGCACCTCCAGTATTCAGCAGTGCATCTTTCCGTGGGCCAGAGGGACTCTCATGTCTAAGAGATCTCTATGAACTGTTGAAGGTGGTCACCTCTCAAGCTTTTGCAGCTTGAGAAGATTTCATCTGCCTGTACCAAAGCACTGGTTGCACAGCAGCAATGTTCTCTACAGCCTGTGCATGCGACCATGGTGCTGGTTAGAAGCCAGACACTGCTTTTCTCTTGGTCTGTAAATACAAATGCATTTTTTCTTCATTCATGATTTAAAAACATTTCAGTCACTGGCAGATTTTGCAAATTAACTTTTTGTTTGAGCACAGCGGGTGACAAGTGGCAAATGGTGAGCAGTGAAAGCCGGTGTTTGCAGTGTCATGGGTCAGTGTCAGCCTTGGTCTCTGCTGATACAGGATTTTAAAGCCACCTTCTTCATACAGAACAAGTATATTAAGTCCACAAAGATGTTGTATACTTACTGCTGAGCTAGGCACCACCACTTAGCAGTCCTGTGGCACGTGTGTAGTTTTAATGTTTGCATTTTGCTAAGGAGTGTGTGTGTTGGTCTCTGCCAGTGACTCCTCTTATGACAGCTCCATGCTGTTAGCTCTACTTGCTGCCAGAGCAGGATGCATTGCATTAAACTCGTTAACCATAGAAAATTATATACCAGGCGAAAAAAGAGCATGTAAAAACCTGTTACTATCCCATTGAAAGCAACAAGGAAGACAAAGGTTAGCACCTTCATTATCAGGAAAGAGGTGGAACCTCATGCATTTTTATAAAAGTCTCAGCTTGCACTTCAAACAGTGTTTTGTCATGTAACTGTGTTTTTTGCTGCCACATAGTGTATTTCACAGTTACGGCAAATTGAATGGTTTATATGGTTTAACCCCAGGAAATTTCTTAGAGGTTACCTTAAAAATGCTAGTTTGAGATTCTATCCAGCAGGAGGAACTGGTGGTGCAGAGCTGCATTAGCAGTCCAGGACTGCCAAAACAGGTGCTCCTGCTTTTTGCTGCTTGCATGTGGCTGCTCTGGCCCTTGGCAGGCTGATTCAGCTCACTCATCAAACAGAAAACTCTTCACTTTTTTTAATTGGGTTAATTTTCTAGTCCCTTAGGCTGGGAAAAGGAGAAAAAGGGTAGTGAAAAGAGGATTGTTTAGTCCTCAGTGTCTGTGGTTGGATGAACTCAGCCTTCTTTTCAGTGTAAATATCTCCTCATCTCATCAATGAGAAGAAGTGTAAAGAGCAAAGAGTGACTTCATGTTGGACAGTCTTCAGAACTGCATGGTAAAAACATTTTACTGCCTATGGTCTCTGCAAATCATTAGAACACCCAAAGGCCTTGCCTTGCTTTGCTTCCTCTGCTCAGGAAACTCATTCCTGATGACAAAAGATTCCTACCAGCATCCATTTGTCTAGTCTGAGGGGAGCCTGTGTTTCTTGGCCCCTTGCTGCAGGCAAGAAGGAAGAGGGCAGTCTTTGAACTCAGAATGATATAACTAAATGGTTTAGATTTCCACGCTGGTGATATTAGTTTGGGAAAAGCAAAGAAGGTGGGAGAGGAGGCTACAGAAAGGCAGTCTGTTAAGCAGTGGTAAGTGGCACCTGAGCACACTAGAGGCACAGGGCATGGGGGAGCTCCCAAAGTATTTTTATTTCATTGTGTTGCATTCTGTATTTGCTTCTGTCAGTGGAACTTGAGTTGGACTTATTTCTGAGGATTGCAGCTCTGGATGCATTTGAGATGTTCAGCTTTCACACAAGAATGCTCTGGGGATAATGCCTTAGCTCTAGTGGCCTTGAAGCTTCTCTAAGAAGGAAGCTTGTGAAGTTCTACTGGAAAACTTTTCTGAGGAAAACCATATTATTTGAAATCATAAAGATCATCAACAAAAATTAACTTTTGATGAAGTATTTGGAAACAAATGAAACTAATCCCATTCGAGATGGAGTTGGCAGGACAGTGTTTTAATTTTTAAGTACTTGGTATCTGTAGTCATTTCCACAAGCTGACCTGAGACAAAAGTTAATATGAAATTCAGCTAGAGTGAGATGAAAGTAAAGTGAGGAACACTGTGCAGTGTGACATCTTGTACAAACAAAGACATCCTTAGCAGATGAGAATATGTAAAAACATGCAATTAAGTACTTGTGGGAGAGACTGCAGGCACCACCTCAGCATGTTGTACCTCTGATCTTTTTCAAAAGGTCAGTGGATACCAGATACCTATTCAACGGTTTGTTACATACTGATGCCCAAGTTAATATGCTGTTGGAAATAGTTATGCTGATGCTTGAAGTCTGCAGGAGGTTAAGTAGTAAAAACAAGTGAAAATAGGATGCAGATGAATTTGTGAGTTGCAAGCATATGGGTTAAACTAAAAAAGATCCCACTGCCATTATTTCTAATACTGATAGAATAAAAAGGCATTTACTAGGTTACAACTGTTTTTAACACTTGTATATCAGAACGTGTACTAAGAGGAGGGTGACCAGACTTAGCATGGCATATTTTCAGGGTATCTTGCAAGCAATCAAGTGCAAGAGAAACTACAGGAGAGTTTACCTGCCCAGAATCATGGTAGGAGAAAGCTTCCCCTGTATGTCAAGGACAAGGGTCAGGTTATTCTGAAAGTACAGCAGGTTCTTACAAGGCATGGAAGGCACTATTCCCTATAGCACTGGATTTAAGCCCAAATTGTTTAGATACATACAAGGAGAATGTTCTCTACAGAAAGAAGAATAATTAAATGTGTATGGAGTAGGACCAGGTGACCTTTAAAGTTCCCTTGCAACCCAGTGCGTTCTCTGATTCTACGATAATAACTTTGAATACATGCACTTTTATGCTGCCTGTGTTTGGCAGCCTGTGATAGGAGCTCTTGGAAAAGTTGGTGCACATAACTGAGCTAACATCCAGTATCTATCTCCTTTGGGACACACTGTTTCCTTGGACCAGTGTTTGGGTTTCACTTAATACCCTGGTGTTTTTAAGAAAATTGATCACATTGTTGATAAGACACTGAGCATTAACATGAAGATAGATCATGTTTTGAGCTGGCAAAAAAGCAGGAGTCAGGCATGATTAGATGCTCTTGGAAAGAGCAGTCTACTGCCTCAGGCTAAATGAACTAAAAAGTAAGTTATGTGTAGGTGAAATGGCATGCCCAGGAGAGATGTTGTGATGGGAATGTCCGTGCAGATAAATCACTGTAATGTCAAGGCCATTGTTAAAGTACCTGCCTAAGCAAATGAAAAAAAAAGCATAACTAAATTCTTGGGTACACTTTGAATTTGGTGCTGCACCCAAACTAATCTTCCTGTGCAAAGCTGTGACTCAGCAAGGTTTGGTTTTGTGCAGCAGACTCTTCTGCACCCAACATAGCCCCTGTTGTCTCTTGTCCCAGCCCTCTCTTACCAGGTATAGTTGACAGCAGACCGAATCATCTAAATCTCAAATAAGACCTATAGGAAAAGTTTGTATTTATATATAAAAAAGTTCTTTAAAAATATATATAGGAATATTACATAATTAAAGTGGAAGAAAGCAGGCAAAATGACCTCCAGTATGGTCAAACAGAGAAAAAATGGTTTGGTATATCTGCATGTTAAAAACACAAAACTTACTTAAAAAAACTAAAGTGGTCACCATTCACTGAAACGTAACAAATCCAGCTTACAACCAAGAGCTTCAGAGCAGTTTTTAAAGTACTGGATTAATGGAGTCAAAAAAATGTGGTCAAGAAACCCCAAATTGGAGACGTTTTTAGTTGTTGCGTTTTTTATATGTGGATTCAGAGAATTAGATTTATTCTTTGCATAGTAAATGAGAGATTCCTAGGAGTCTCTGGATTTGAAATAAGGTCTGTGTACCATTTTGGAAACAAAAACTGAAAGCTGCTTCTCAGTGTAGGTCAGGTCTCCTGAAACACAAGGAGGAACTCTTGAAGATCTTTTCTATAGAGCTACTTAGAGATGTTGTTCAGCTGCTTCACCCTTCTTCACACAAACTAAAAATGTATGGATATTGATTTACTGGTTTTCATTATGTTTTTCAATTACTGTTTAAAAATCCAAAAGTTAAATGGATGATGTGTCATATGCCGAACATTCTGTACATGAATAGTTTCAAAACTTAGAAATTACATCCTAACAATCCAAAAATCCTAGATCCATCTTGGTGACTCTCAGGTCTGGAATATTCTCTTAACAGACATCTTTTATTTCACATCCAGCATCAGATTTTAACAGCACAATGTCTATTGATAGTGAAAAAGGTGGTAGCATCTAGGGAAATTTCTGTGATGTGCAGTCATTCACCATCATAGATCGTTTTTGTGATGAAGAGACACCAGTTGCCTGTTGCTGTCAGTGCTGCAGAAGGCAGGTACAAGGTACGGTACCTGAGCAGTACTTTGACACACTGCCAAAGTAGAGAAGTTGCAGGCTCTTGCTTCATCACATGGATTGTATAACTTTGTGGGTAATGATTATACACCACCATGCCCTCAGTTAAATTATGTATATTTTTGGTTATGACATGTGGCTAATAAAACAATGAGAACAGCTGTACTTATTCTCAACTGCAAGAACCCATGTGTGATAGTTGCCTGCTTCTGGCAGGTTTACTAGCCAGCTTTCAGGAGACAGCAGAAGCTAATCTTTTGCACTGCCTTACTCTTCTCAGCCCATCTTTTAACTTCATGGAAAAATGTGGCCATTTTTATTTCATTCTTTGTCCTGTTAGAAATAATAATGAACCGAACTTGTAGCTTCAACTTCAGTCTTAGATTGACAGGCCGAAACTTTCCTGGTAGAAGTCTGACATAATGGAACAAAGACACGACTGTTTTACCTTTTATGGGCAAATTATTTCCTGAAAGACAGTGTGAGAATACCTTGAGCACTTCTGCAGGAATACGTTCAACTGAACAGCAAACTGATTGCCCTATGAACATTCAATAAAGCTTTAAAGCTTGCTGAGGCAGTGCAGGGAGTGTGACTCAGAGCATCTGAGTTAGATGCTAAAGCCAGATAAGGTGAACACCTCCCTGGTGCTGTCAGATTTTCATTGCCTTTTATGGAAAGTTAGGGGTTGTCTTAATCTTTTGACTTGAAACGGGAGAGTTTACCACCTAGCTTTCATCAGCGGACATACTGCTACAAGCCTTTGGTTGTAAGTTGTCATTAAGCTCAGCTCATGGGATCTTCCCACTTAACATGCACGAAGGTAATTTCCACAGCACAGTTAGAATGCACAGGGGTAATATTCCAAACACTGGTTGACTAGAACCACTTAAATGGTTGTTTTTGTCTTTGGAGTTCGGTAGATACTTGTAGAATGTGTAAGTGCGTCATCCAATTACAGCAGAAACTTAAAGCAAAACACACCAGAATAGCAAAACTGTAGCAGTAAGAGCTACACAGTATAAATTCCACCCCCCACCCCCCTCTTTTAAAAATAGTCTATCATCAGGCCATAGATGAAAATGTGATTTAATTGTCTTGGCAGGGAAGCAGGAACTCTGGCCTATAGCATATCTTTAACAAAAATTACTTCGGCGTTGTCATAAATTGATTGGAAATATTTTTTCCTCACATTACTCAAGGGATGTCAACAAGTATGCAAATGTGAAAATTTAACATATGTCTCTGCTGCTTTTACATGGTTTCTCACACCAGTTTAATGAGTAAAAACTGTCTTTTAAAATGCCACTTCAAACCTAAGCACTTTGGCGTTGGAGACCATCTCACTGTTACTTTTGCAGTCTTCGGCTGAGACATTAAGGAGTTTATTAATTTGTAAATTTTACACACTTGGACTGTAGCCTTATTTCTGTCTCATTCTGCTCTTATGCGCTAGTGAAAGTTTATTTCTTTGGTATCCCTTCCTGTTAATCAGAATTGCACGTTTTTGGGTTTCTTTGTCTTTCCTTGAGGCAGCAGTTTCTATTGATCCTTTTGCTGCAGGTAATGCAGTAAAACATTAGTATCTTTCTTTTGATCTCTGTGGTAAATGCATTTATTTATGAATGAAGCTATAACATTGTTAACTTCTCTAAAGACTTCCTGACAACATAATAACGAAGGATGGACCAGTGATTTAGATCTAATAAGACCCAATAAGGTTAGTTTGTGTTGTGCCTTCTGTCTCACATCTGTTTGTGGAAGGTGGTCCTGGTTTTGCTGTCACAGAAGCCTGGCAGACCCCTTGCCAGCATGGCCCTGTTCATGATTTACCACAGGTGGATCAACTTGGAAGAACGAAACCTGAAATATTTATTCTTTTCCAGAAGTCCTCCCTGTTTACCCCCACACTTAATAAACACAGTTGTTACACTGTTTCCTTTTGCTGCTAATATGTTTAGACCAAGATGTAACAATGCATTCCAAAGAGCTGGAGATGTTGTTATGGTTTTAATTATGCTTAATTAGTACATTCCGTATGTGTAAGTCAAAGTTTTAGGATTGTCTTTTTGCAGATATTTCTTTGTTGAAATATCTCAGATTTTCTGGAGCGGCACAGGGTAGTGATGTTACTCGTGCTAGAACAGAGCTGCCTGCGCTACCTTTTGCAGGCAGGCTCCAGGAAACCTGAGATGACACTTACCAATCTGTATCAATATTGAAATATTGTGCTGTCAATTTGGGTATCCTGTTGTAGTAATAGCTAAAGATTTCAGCAGCTAGCAAACTGAGGAAGGTGGTGTGCTTGCAGTGAACTCCTGGGTTTTGTGCTGAATTGCTTTCCTTTTCACGGTAGAAAGGATATGATCATACAAATCCTTTTATTTGGACTGCAAGCTTCATGTTTTGGTAAGAACAAAAAAAGGGAATCTTGGAAGACAAATGAGATGCTTTAAAGCATTACTGGATATTCGAGTCATCTTGGCTGTCATAGAAGGTACTCCTCTCTGCCTTTTACATCTTCCTTTGATTTTTTTCTACAGACATTTACTGCTTAAGATATTGAGAGTTAGCTGAATTGCGAAGAATTAAGTCAACACGATATTACTTTTATTTTACTGATTTAATTATACATTTGAGGAGAAGCAAAAGGGTACCTGATCTTTTCGTAATACTTAGAGAGCATATCAGTGTGTCCTCTCCCAGCTGCTTCACAGCTCAGCATGGGATTGTATTGTTCTCTGTTAGAGGAACAAAGTGTTTTCTGCTTATCACTTTTGTTGTTCTGCTTTGCATTTGTTGCTGTGGCCCAATACAAACCAATTAATAACTGTTTTGTAAAATACCAGAATCTTTCTCAAATTTCAAACTAAAATAATTCAGGTGTTTAAGTACCAACTTGTGGGTTTTTTTAAATATTGAAGATGGATTTCAAGTTGGAGAGAGTAATATATATATTGCATGTACAAACTATAAACAGTTCTTATGGAGTGCCTCTACTAGATTGTAAGGTTTCATACTTAATAATTGCTGCTCTCATCAGTGCCCTGGTGACAGTTATCACACCTAATATGGCATAACATTTTGAACAGTAACAGGAAAATAGGTATTGTCTGCCTCTCTTCTTTAGTTCAACCATGTATTTTTAAATATGAGCAGTAAAATATCACAAATAGGGACAGCAGTGTATCACAAAGTGCGTGCAAGTACATTTAACTTGTTAAAAGCAGCTCAGCCAACAAATTTAAAAGACACAGAGCCTGACTTTCTTTCCTTTTCGGGGACTGAAATGTTTTAGAGACAATTTCTAAGCATCATTATTAAATCATTCTTTTAAATGAGGTTCCATTTTGAAAGACTTAAAACCTGCAGACAGACGGGAGCCTCTCTGGAGAATCAGCTGAGAAACAAGAGTGTTACTCATTGGTTTTCTAATTCAAATCTAGGCTTCATAGCCTATATCAACAGAGATTGGTTGGTGTTGCTGCTCCCCGTGGCTGTTCTTTGGCTACTCAACAGGGTTCGCACCCCAAGTTGTGGTGGGTTGTCATTTTGGGAATGAGTCCTCTGTGCAGTGTGAACCTTATTCCAGCTCTTCAGACTTAGTTGGAAATGTGCCTGAGTGCTGAAGATCACTTTTTGTAAAGCTTCTTCGGGAGCTGTGGCAGTTGTTTGTAGCACTGCTGTCATCAGTGCTCCTAGATGCACAAGTCAGAATGAATCTGTTTGCGGTGCAGTCGAGAGACGTGGTTGTCCTGCGTGCTGGGGATGGGTGCTGGGATTGCTTTTCCTGTTCTAGCCCGAACTCTGTGTGTTCTCTAGATAAACATAGTCTTCAAGTGTGCTAACAGCCTGACACCTTCTGCATGAAAAAGCTTTTATCTGGATAAGTGCGTGGTGTTGCTGTATGAATGTATCGTAAATATATCATACAGTAAGGATGGTGTAGAGTAGGCAAAATACAGAACAGCAGTAGGTCATTTATTAGCTCACTGGGCACTTGTCCAAATATCATTAAAACTGTTGACACTAAGTAATTTGAGGGTCAAATAATATGTAATTAGCTACTATTTAAACACCTCTGTTCAGATTGACCTGCATGTTTAGTTTAAAAATGCTAGTTATAGGTACTAGAAGTGACATGGACAATATATAGCTGTTTGTGAAAGGCAACAGAATTAACCTCAAACTTCAGATAACCCCTAGTTTATTATACAGAATGGGATCAAACAAATACTCATTAATAAATATTGTCCTTTTCTGTTTGTTTTTCAGATTAGCACTGTATGTATATGAATATCTACTCCATGTAGGAGCACAGAAATCGGCCCAGACATTTTTATCAGAGGTAAGTTTCCCCATCCCTTTTTTTCCTTTACACAACCATCCAGTATACTCAGGTGAAATAAATATATGTTCATTTAGAATGAACAGCAGTGGCAACTTTGAATATCTGTTTACACAGATGACCATAGATTCCTGAGTCTGCAGAAGTAATTCACCATGCGTAGGTATTTTTGGTGAGATTTATTATCCACATTCTGTGATTTGCTACCACACTTGGGAAAGATTTTGACTAATCAGTGTGCATGGTAGAGAATGCACCAACTGTACTAATTTTTGTTGGACTCCTAACTTACTACTGGTATTTCCAATTGTGAATGATGTACCCTTCCGAACAATCATGTACTTCAACATCCTACTGCCATACACTTGCAGTTCTTGTACTTCAAGCTCTGCAGATGTCTCTGTATTCTTACCATGCTCCTAACCACTTCGTTTCATGTGGCAAATCAATTATGGCTACAACTATTTAGGTTCTGTTTCTTAACCACTTTCAACTGCTAATGGAATTTTTACCTCTATGCAATAGTTATTATTTTTCATAGTCTTTGAATGAGTTTGTATACCTCTTTTGAAGATTGAAGTAATTTATGTCTCCTTAGCATTTTACATTTACTCTGTGATACAAAAATACCTGTATGCCTAACATACTGAGGTCTTTTGGGGTTTATTTTTTTAAATCTTTCTTTGATGAGAACATTTTAGATAGTAATAATACTTGAAATATGAGGAAAAGTGAAGAAAAAATAGGCATGATCTTGTATCAGGAAATTTTGCTACTTCAACTGATACTCCTCCAAAATCTAATAAAATTACTATGTTAGTGATGACATTTTGGAGGTGGGAGGGGGGGAGGCTGAGAATGCAGAGTGTTGTCTGTGATGTTTATAGAAAATTCATGTAGCAGAGATAAGGAAAAGGAGTAGAGTTGTGGTGTAGTATCAGTTTATGTTTATAGTAAAGTATGTTTTTCACAACAGTTTTTTCTCTTTGGTAAAGCAGTAGAAAAATAATAGATTAAATAATGGAGTGTATCATCTTTGGCTTTCCCCAAACATTTGTCATTTGTAAATAATACTCTGTGCAAGACTCATTTTGCCTGTTTTGTTGTTGTGATGTATTAGCAGAATGAGCAGTTGGCAGAAGTGTAACTGGTATGATACTTGTATTTTGAGGAAACATTCAACACAGTGTCTGAAACTTAGCTGTTAAAACTAATTCAGTCTTGGGTTATGGAGAAACTCTCAAATCTGAATGAATGTAATGTAAGAGCATAAAAAATCTTTCAAATTAAGACTGATACTAGTAAAAAAATGTTAAACACAGGACAAATAATAGTGTAGACAATTGATATGAAGTGTCTGTTAACAGGTTTGACACAAAACTGTGAATGTATTTACCTCATCCATTAGCAGCATTGAAGTAGATTCACTAGTATATTCACAACACTTGTCAGTGGCTGTGTGTTGGAACCAGAGGCAGTCAATACTGGTACAGAGAAACCCGGAAGAAAAGTGTATTTGGTACATCAGGTTCAGACTGAGAAAACCATACACTAATACAGCTTGGAGAAAATGGACTGAAATACACAACTTAAACAGGAAGTGTTAAAAGCAGCAGGAATAAAAAAATGGTTGTTGATTGTGTAGTAGACAGGTCTTAGTGTTCAGTCCTGAGCTGTAAACCACAAATAGGTTTGCCCTGATTTCTGTAGCCCATGTGGGTCAAACGTCAGAGAGTGCTGGCATATGGAAAGAAAACAACAGAGGTCATCTAGTTAATTTACAAACTAAGGGAAGTGACAACTTACCATGATTTTTTGGCCTTTTAATTTACAAACTAAGGGAAGTGACAACTTACCATGATTTTTTGGCCTTGTCTGGCTCAAGACTGTTAAGGAGCAACTGCCCAGTTGCAGTGAAGTTGTTCTGAGAGTACTTCAGGTGTAGGAAAAGCCCAAGTGGTGTAGGAGGAATCCTGTATTGGTTTGGTCTGCAGATATGCTTTCTTTTGGGAGACTTGATATGAAGTATGGGATGGAAATAACAGAACAGCTCTTTGGTACCACTTTGTCATACAATTGGCATAATGATGTTAGGCTCACAAAACTGGCTTTCATCTAAACTGTTGTTGCTTGTGAAGGTTGATAGGAGCCACTCAGACAGGATACACACATTTTTGAAACTAAAGGAGCCATTCTGATCAAGAGTCTTTCCTTTAGTGTCCCAGCTGCTATGTTTCCCGTGAAAAGCTGATCCTTATTGCACTATTTCCTACCTTTGAAGTTAAGTTCCAGCCTTGGAGGAATAATTCCATTAGCCTGGCTGGACCAGGAATGTGAGCATTTCTCAGTTAATCAGTCACTGTCTGTGAGCTTAATCAATATAGCTGACAATGAGGGCATTTTAAAAAAATTAATGGTTCTTTATAAATCTTCTCAAGTCTCTGTGATGAGACAGACTGACATCTGCCATGTGAGACAGTAGTATGTAATTTTTGAAAAGCGAAGCAAAAACCCTTTAAATAAGCCCCAAACCACATTCCCTTCAGGCTCCTTCTGCGAATGAGTGTCCAAACATGAAATATAACCCATTAAAAAGGGCCAATGTAAGACCTGTGAATTGGGGGATTTCTTCATGGGACCCTGCTTTGAAGAGCATGAATACTGCTTAAACATAGTGAGGGCTTTCTGCACAGACATAGTTTTTACTGAACAACTTTTCAACTTCAGGAACATCGTTTTGTTGTGGTTGTACCTTGCATCTCTTCATTACATAGTTTTTGGAACTTCTCAGAAGTACTGTGTATCTCTGGTGATTAACAAAAGTCCTTCCAAGCCATTCCCAATGCATGAGAAGAGCAAACATGCCTCCAAGGAGAGCATTTGAAGTGTTTGCAGATTTGGCTTCTATTTCTATTTTAAATTTTTATTAATATTTTAGCTGCCAACACCTAAGCAGGGACTTTAAAAAATACCATTTTCATTGTATTATCTGCTGTTACATGGTGGTGGTAGTGGGCTTAAGTGCAGTGTAGTTGGTTCATTCTACCAGCTTTACCAACAGAAATCACAGGTTACTTTTAAAAACAAAGAAAATTAATGGAATTTAGAAACTGAAATTGTATTCACAAATCAAAATTACACTGTTACTTTATATGAGTGCAAAGAACATTGTAATGTATACAAGCTATTCTTCTGCAAGTTGTTGGCAGAACTTGTATGTGTTTAAATTTCTTATGAATTGGATGTGGAAATAAAATTTAGTTGAGAATCAAAGGTTTAGTTTCTTTTGGAAAATGCCAGTTTTACCAATGGTTCTGGGTGTATGAGGACTACATCTACTTCTTATCAAGTGAGCTTTTATGTAGTTTTAGATATGTATCTCTGTATATCTATCCTTAAGTGCAATTAAGGTTCTTCAGCATGTGATTAAAATAATCTTTTTGTCTGCCATTACTTGTGTTCTCCACAGACTATGGTTTATGTTTAAGCAACATTTTTTTCTACAAAATGGGGCAGCTATGTGCAGCTGTAACTGGAGGAATTTGTAGTGCATGCAACGCCCTAGTTTCCACCTAGTTTTAACATGAGACATTCTTTTGTACAGTGTCATGTGGATCGCTGCAGGACCTCCAGTGGTTTGCAACAGAGCTCCTTAAGCAGCTATGTGGGCTTTATTACAGACCAGACAATTTAATGTTGTAGCTGAAGATAAGCCCATGACTACAGCATTAAAAAAATGGCTGTGTGATTGTAGTTGAGATACAACGTTTGGGAAGTATCTCAGAGAGAAAATGCTGTCACCATGCGCTATGTTGTCTAATGGGTTTGCTTATCAACAAGGAAAGTGTGAAGTTGAGGTTAAGAGTTCCTAAACGGCATTTCTCTTGCAAACAGTGTTAAACAAACCAGGCTTCTAGGTGGTAAAGAAGTCACAGCTAGTATAGCTGTTAGGAGAGGTTGCCAGCACAGACAAACCAAGCCAAACTAGTTTTGCCTTTTCACTGGGTGGTGGGAGACTGGGTTATAACCGGTGCTGTTCGTGTTTGCCACATTACCTCTACGAGTAAAGCACTCCCTGAGGATTACAAAACATTGGCTGGCTTTGGATGCGGAGGGAAGAGTGCCACCTGCTGAATCACTCACACTAGTTCTGTGTTTTACATGATTTCCTTAGTCCACGCTGGGAAAAAACCTCTACATAGTTTTAAGGGTTGTATTTAACGGTCTTTTTTTAATTTGTTCATGTGTTTTTAACCTTAAAATACTGACATCTTGGTGATTAAAAAAAGGCATCATTAATAAAACTGTATTAAAACATGAAAATACTCCTCCCTAGAATAAGAGAAGCTTATTTTATAAGTACCAGCTATATTAATAAGTGTAATAAAGTAGGTAGTGTGGCCATCCAGATTGACTATGATAAAGACTTGCATAACCATGAAAATCTTGTCTTGTTATTTTTGCTGTCTGCAAAGTATGTCTGTGAATTATATAGTGCTTTTTAGTCACAAAGATCACGAAAATACACCTCTGCTTTTATTATTTTGTTGTAGATAAGATGGGAAAAAAACATCACACTGGGGGAGCCCCCAGGATTCTTGCATTCCTGGTGGTGGTAAGTATCATTTTCTTCTCTGATTTTTAGAATATGTTGATTGCTAGTTCCAGCAGCTGGAGGCAAGAAATGCAGGTGACCATTGTAAAAGGAATGTGAAGTTGAGGATAAAGAACCATTTTGTTGCAAAGGGAATGAAAGAACAGCAAATTTGATATACAAAAAGATAGAGATATTAGATACAGGAAGATAAATACTGCATACTGTGTTGATAAGAAGGAGTGTTTGAAAGAAGGTGATCCGCATTTCTTTCCTCACTACCTTTCAGTAAATTATGCATTTAAGAGATCATTCTATATTTCCTACATAATTCCACCTGAAAAAACCCAGTATGTACAGAGTTTCTGCATATCCATGTGAATTTGCTTAGTTTACAGTCCATGCTGTGGTCATGGGACTATAATACGAAATTAGCTGAACCCAAGCTACTGGCCTTTTGAGAAGTAGCATGTGTGAGCATGGGCTTAGTGCTGCAGTGCCTGCATTTACACAGTTTCTTTTGGCTCAGAAGTTGGGTAGACACTGGAATGACTTGTAATTTTTTATGCATGATACCAATCACTCATGTAAACTGGTGTGCAGAGACACATTTGTGTGTGTGTAAAATTCCCAAGGAAACAAGAGTGCTTGTTGGCACTGCTGTTTAGACTTGGTGTTTATTAGTTGTCACCCGATTTTAAGGTATCAAATATGCCTGTGTTTGAGAGAGTACAAAATTACTGAGAATATGTGCCACTTGGCAGGGGGTACAAGAATTTACAAGTTTTAAAGCCAGTCCCATTGGTACATCTGTATGGAAGGTGGTGTGTTCTTTCTTCATTGACTTTGTTCCATGGCTTTTAGCTATGTGATGGAAGGCAAGAGGACTGTATCCTTTGTATCTCTGATGCCTGCATTATCCTAAATTTTAGTCAGCTGCAGCAGAGTACTCAGCTTTTCACAATTCTCTGGTGCAGGGCTAAGTTACAGAGAATTAAGTCTAAAACTGTAAAGAAACACTATAAAATACTAACAAATTTCATTCTTTTAATTGTTCTAGCATATACAATATAATTCCATGAACTTTGTGTTGGAACTGATTTGTTTATAACAAAGGGTATTGGGTGGAAGATTGATGAGAGTACCGTAATTTCCTCTCCCTCCATAACCCAAGAACATACACATCTATTTCCTACTCTTGTCCATACACCTATTTTTCTGGGAACTTTTGTTTAAAGCACAGTTTTACCCCTTGGATGAACTCCCAGTTTTCTCTCCAGTTTCTTGCCTTTTCATGTTGTTACAAATCCATGCCTTCCTGTGTTTTGCAGCCATTGTAATACACTTTATACCTGTAAATCTTGTATATCAGGCTAGCTTCTTGGTCTATGCTACTGCTTGCCTGAGACAATCTGATAGTGGGACTCCATTCCTCAGACATTTAACAAAGCTGAATTCTTTTATAGAGAATTCTTTCATTTCTTTTCATCCCTTGGTGAGGAAGTGGTATGTCTGTTTCTATATATGAGCATGCCATGTGTGGTGTGCATACACCATAAAACCTACATGAGTATTGCAATGAGTTTTTCACCATCTCTGTAACTTCTTAACTTGCAGTGTATTTTGGGATCTCTACTGTGCAGCTCCAGAAAGACGAGAAACGTGTGAACATTCAAGTGAAGCAAAAGCCTTTCATGACTACGTAAGTTTTGTGCATATTTAACATGTGTTTATTAACTGTATCTATAAACATTCAGAGAAGCACATTACTGTGGCTCAAAAATGCAGGTGGCAGTCATAAGTAACTCTCCACTTGCTCAGAGTTAGGACTTCTTCAATTCTTACATGCTTACCCAGCACCATATGGGTAACTCCTGGAAGATGTCTCAGAGATAAGAGTGCTGTCTTGCGTTAATACAGAATGAAGAACGTTCTTCTGTTTCCCTGTGCCATGAACATGTGAGGCTGGTCACAAAGGTACAGGGATAATGTTATGTCCTGATCAATTATCACACTGTCAGTGCTAAATAAAAGGCTGTTTAGTAGATAGAACTGATCCCCTGGCTTGTGTCAAGTCTGACTTAAAGTGTCCTTATTCTTCTGGTGTTTTTACAATCTGAAGTAGGTGTTTCTCATCAGCGTAATAAACACTTAAACATCATAGAATAAGTCAAATGCGAAGTCATGTGGTCTAAGAGATCAGGAGGAATAAAGGACAAAAGTGCTATTACAATTTTCATGGTTTTAAGACTTTGTTAAAAAAAAGAGCAGGAAGTTTGGTGGTGTTTTGTCTGCAAGAACTAATAATGATGTATGTATTTCTAGAAATGAGGGTCCAATGCACTGCAGCCATTGTACTCATTTTCTTTATTGTCATAATCCAGAGGGAGCCCTTCAGAAATGTGGAACTGCATTCCAGACTTACATTGGAATTTGAAATTTTTCTACTGTGTCAGCTTCTCTCCATCTGGTGATTTCATTTTTACTGATGAAATTTTTAGGAGGCTGACCACTGTTCCTTTTTTATGTTGCTCCTTTGGGTCGTTGATGTAGTCTAAAGGCAGAGTATAACTTGTGATACAATTCTGAAACCTTTTTCCTTGAGTGTTTTCCAGGTCTGTCTTACAAATCCTGTCTAGTTGCTTCATAGACATATTTCTACAGATACAATTAAAATTAGACTGATGTATTCCAATGTCTAACAAACATAGATTTGGAAAAATGGAAATGAGTCAGCTGAAAACTACCACTGCACTTTCTGCTGCCATAATCTGATAATCTCTTGGCATCTTACAGTATGTGAGGCAATGGAGATACTGCCTTTTTATAGTTAACAGTGACTTAGGTTGTAAAGACACCAAGACAGTTAGAAGTTTAAGTTTATATTACTTACAGACCAATGCTGTTTTAATACCTTGTTTTTGGTGACTGGATTATGACCTAACTGGTAAAGAGTCTTGGACAGAATTTTGCACAGTGGTTTCCAGGCTACATTGATCCCTAGTCATAATTAATGGTAAAAAACCTGTTAGGGAGAGTGACAAAATTATGTGGAAACTTTCCACCCAGAGAGGTGTTAGGGTCAATCACCTGGGTAAAGCAGATGTGTCCAAATAAAAATGAACAATTGCTGCAAGCTTTTTCACTTGTTCTGTTTTAAATATACAGTTGTTGGGCAAATACAGTATTTAGCTGTTTTAGTGAATCCTTATTGTTAAAGCAAATTTTAATTAATCACTGAAGGAGAAGTAGTATTAAAGCAATAATTTGTCACTGTAAGGAATGACATGAGTGAATTAAATTTATGGAGATCACAATCCAGAGTGTGACAGTTGTCTTCAGTGGGTTACATTGACCCCTCCGAATATAAGATATATAAGAAAAAGCAGAAGTCTCAAAGCTGTAAATGCTGTTGTGAAAGTATTTTGAAACGAAATGGTCAGGAAGAGGAAATCCTAAAGAACTACTTGGAAATCTAGAAAGGAGTGGAGTCCAGACTTCTTATAAATCATGACAGTCTCACTGATCAGGAAGTTCACTATTGAAACAGAATTTTGAGGTATGTTCATGAGTGACTCAAAGTAATGTAAAATAAAAATATTGTCATAGCATCACCCTTTTAGCATGTCTAACTTCAACAGATCTTGGAATATAATGTGGCCTTACTGCTGAGCTCTGCCTGCGTGATGACTTGTATTGTCATAAGATAAACAAGAAACAACAGTAAAAAGATAAGTTCAATTTTGTGACTGTTTAAATTGATGTATAAAGTCATGTATGATCAAGTAAAAATGGAGTCATGGAGTGTTTCTGTATGCGCATTGGTCTGTGTTAGAACAGGATGAATCTGTGTTTTAGAAATAAATTGGTTTATTTTAGGAATTAATTCACCATGTATTGCTAAAATCTGTTTTTCCACGGTGACAAGAAAAGCTAGCTTTTGCGTTATTTTCATCACAGTTGAGATAAACTTGTGTAATATCTAGCAAAACTCATGATATTCCCTAGCATCATGTGCATTTTGCTTACTAAGGCAGACTGCATCATGATAAGTGCATACTTTTGAAATCATACGTGTATTTAATATTTAATGAGTTTATGGCATGCTTGTATTAAAAAGCATGACAAATTGTTATAAAATACAGCTAATAAAACAAAATACGGCTGAAGAAGGTGAACATTTATTGAATAAAATTCTGACCCAGATAGCGTTTTGCCATTGCCTTCAGAGGGGTCAAAATTCCATCACCAGGGAAGAACATCAGATGGGTGCTGGATTCTGGCTTATCCAGCACATTGAGGGATCTGGTAAACTAAAACCACGCTGTCATATTTCAGGTCAAGTAACAGTACATTTGTAGCTGTACTGTCATATCTGAAAACTGTAAGTAGACAGAAGCACAGAAGGGTTGTTTATTAATTCATACTAGCAATTCAGAATTTTTTATTAGGTATGTGTTGAGCTTGACCTAGGAAAACTCATTCTTGTTGAGGGTGCAAATGATCTGGTTACACCAGACATGTCATCTTTAACACAAAGTAGGCTGTATTAGCTGAGACAATATCTTAGCTGTCTTTACTTTTGTGAAGAAAGGTTTAAGAATGTTTGATGGAGGAGGAAAGATTTAATGATTAGTGAAGTATTGATGCCTCAGTCAACGTATTTGTGAGTCAGTTTGGAACACACACAGGTTGACTCATAAAATGAATAGGTATGGAAAGGTTTCGGTTTTTAAGTTTTACAGTATCTTAACTGTAGTTGCAAAACCAGTGTAATGTCATTATCTCCTCCACCTTCTCAGTCAATATTTTTTTGATAGATGAGGTTTATTTCAATGTTTCTACTTTGCCAGAAGATTTCAGCATGTGTTTTGCTTTATTTTCAGTACAATTAAATATCTGCAGATGGACTTTGTTCATCTACAGTATATTTGGGCGAAAATAGCGGGATCTTTCTTGGACTCTGTAGTGCTGTCCTGAAAAAGAGTGTCTGTGGTGCTTTCTTGAATATCAACTGCCTAATCAAGCAAACCGACTCTTACTCTGTGTGTGCCTGATAGTCTGTGCTTGACTATTTGCACAAAACAACCATAAAACGGAATTCTTCAACTGTTGATAATATTTTCTGATATATTTGTACTTACAGGTTTCTTTATATAGTAGCATTCCTGTTCTACAGAGAAAGGGTTTGGAAGTATTATTTCATTGTGTTCAGATTGTACTAATACAGCTTCTGATTTTTATCGAGCAAGTGAGAGAAGAATCTTTCATGTCTGACAGCAGGAACATGAAGTGACTCTCAAGGTGGAGGCTGTTAACTGCTTGCA
Organism: Rhinopomastus cyanomelas; assembly: GCA_013400115.1. Taxonomy (NCBI): domain Eukaryota; kingdom Metazoa; phylum Chordata; class Aves; order Bucerotiformes; family Rhinopomastidae; genus Rhinopomastus; species Rhinopomastus cyanomelas. The sequence continues at coordinate 18,264 of VXBP01006625.1, read as the reverse complement.
GTGCTAACAATGCTCGTATTACTAAAATCCAATAAATAGGAAAGCAAAGGCCTATTCTGGCTTTAAAAAGAGGATTTTCTGTGCTCATCCTGAGGTGAAGTATTGTTAGCTCCTCCACATTATCTGGAAGGGATACTTTTTTTCTATTGAGATTTGTAATTGGAAAGATTTTCATATGCGTGAACAAGGTTCTGAACTCATTAGGTACATTTATATAATATATTCTAGGCTTGAAAGGACAAATGCATGTCATGAAACTGCACGTGCTGAATCAGGGAGGTAGGCTCTGGTGTTTAATGTTAACGTCAATTATTTAGAATTAGACGTTGTTTACATTTCCCTGGGAAGGACAATCGGTGCTTGCTCACCTAACCTATTAATCCTACAGGTGTTTCAGTAAGTGCAACTTTTTCTTAAGGAAAACTTGTCCATGCTTTGAAGTCTTGTGAAAAATCATTTTTATGGATGCTCTGAGACAAAATCTAGTCTTCACTGCAGAATGAGTTTTTCTTTCTTAAGATTATCCCAGGGAGATCTCTTCAGCAATTTAATTTAATTAGTGATCTCATGTCTCTGGGTTTTGAAACAGTATCCTCTGTTGAGAGAAGTGTGTTCCAATGTGCATCTTATTCCTGACTTCCTTCGACATCTTTTCAAGCTGAAAATATACTGGGTCAAAAGGGGAAATAAAACATAAACCTTGTGCTTCATCAGAAAAGAATGAGTTTTCATAAGCACCACTGCCAACAAATTTGAATGCCACAAGTGACTTTTCTCCTTTTCCACAGGCCTGGCTGTTCATTCACATTTACAGACCCTGGTTTTGGAGGGGTGACAAAGCCCGTGTACACATGATTTCTGTACATAAGTTAGGAACTTTTTATGGTCCAGAAGTTCCTGTGCCTTTCTCACTCTGCTTATCATGGAAGATTTTCCATATGATGTTGGTGCAAAGAGGGATCTATTAATTCTCACAAGTAGCTACAGTAATACCGTATTTATTTTCTAGTAAGGTTTTATTGGTGTCTTCTCCACAGCTCTTTGAAAGATCACTTTTGTTATGAGTAAGGGTCTCATTTTATTTTTATGGTTCTCAAGTGGGTGCTAGGTAGTGTAGAGAAGAAAGACACATTCATTTGTCCAGGGACTGCACAGTCTCCTAAGCTGTTATTAGATTTCCACCTGACTTGTTAGCATGTTTTAATAGTGAGCTGTATGACAGGGTGCTCAGCTTTGTGTGATGGTTTTAGGGTGAATTAAAGAGTATACTGTAATCACTTCTGCCCAGATTATTCCTTTTAAAGGTCATAGTGATACAAATAGTTTTTTTCCAAAAGTTATTTGATGTAGTGTTTGGACATTTGAGGTGGACATTTGAAGACTCCATCTCTTTGTGAGTCTTTCCTAAGAACATTTATTGCTATATTTTATGGGAAAAAGAAATTTCCACTTTCTGCTCTGGACTCATCTTCCTTTAGCAGAACTACAAGCACTTCCCATCTCTAAATACTTTCAAACCTCTAAGTTATCATTATTAATGCTCAAAATTTGAGGTGTTTGACTATTTTTACATCTTTTTGATGTAAAAGGGTTTGGCAAACTTGTTGGAAGGACCTTGATGTGTTTACAGGTCATCACTCTATCTGTAATTTCACCTCCAGAACAAGTTCTTCAGAGATATGGTTCTTTGTACTATGTCACTACTACCCCTATCCTCCCGGAGAACTCATTAGTTCTTAAAACTAGGAAAAAAGCTTCAGCATCCATTACTTGATCTTGTTGATTGCCCTTTACTGTTTCTGTTCCTCACCTTCAGTTCTGTCAGCTCAGCCAACAAATTTCAGTCAGCCCTCCCACTCCTTGAAGAGAACTTGCTCAAAGAACTGAGGCAGTAATGTGCCATAGCTGCCACTTCCTAGTTCTTCTCCCACAGTATTTGCTTGTCTTTCTTCTTGGGTTTGTGGAGAGAGGGCTGCACTGGTCTACGTGATCCTGCTGTGGCAGGGGGATTGGACTAATGATCTTTCGAGGTCCTTTCCAATCCCTAATGATTCTATGATTCTATGATTATTGGTGGTAGTTGAGATGTGTTCAGAGATGAAAAGTAGCACAAAATATGAGCATATAGAGAAGACTCTAGCATTTGAATCTAGTATGTGGAAGCATTTGACAGGCAAGATAGATTTAAAGGGGGGAACGAAAAATACTAACATGGTCAGCGTGACAAGCTGTGGCGTTGGCAGCTTGATTTTACAGAACTAATTTCATGCAGTTTGTCTAGCAAAGGGCTGCATAGTTGCAGTCTGCCTGTACATCTGTCAGCCTTTCCTTGAACACTCGTTCCAGCTGAGCTTGAACAAGTTTGGGAAATCTCAGAAATTTGTGCTGCTGTAACATTTGTGGGAATGGCTTGCCTAGTGCTGAGAGGAAACTAGATTGGTTCTGGAAATGTAAGGGATCTGGATGTTAAACAACTCTTATTCTTAGTCAAGGTATTAGAAGAGGCTGAGGGGAGACCTCATTGCTCTGTACAACTACCTGAAAGGAAGTTATAGTGAGGTAGGTATTGGCCTCTTCTCCCTAGTGACTAGCAGTAGGATGAGAGGAAAAGGGGTAGAATTGTGCAGGAGGAGGTTCAGATTGGATATTAGGAAAAACTTCTTCAAGGAAGAGTGGTGAGTCATTGGAACAGGTTCTCCAGAGAAGTGGTAGAGATACCAACCCTGGAGGTGTTCAAAAAGCAGGTAGATATGGTGTTTCATGAAGTGGTTTAGCGGTTAGGAGTTGTAGGACAGATGGTTGGTCTTGGTCTTGAAGTTCTTTTCCAACTTTGATGATTCTGGGATTCTGTGAACTTGACCTAAGACTTGGGAAGCTAACTCAGTCGTCTTATACAGCCCAGGGAGGTTGTGGAGTCTCCTTCTCTGGAGACATTTAAAACCTGCCTGGACATGTTCCTGTGCAACTGAATCCAGGTGATCCTGCTGAGGTGGGGGGATTGGACTAGATGTTCTTTCAAGGTCCCTTCCAATCCCTAATGTTCTATGAGTCCACAGCATTGTTTTCCTAATAAAGGTCTACCATACAGTCATCATTAGAGCAATATCCCTTACTTCATTTTAAAATATGAACAAAATGCCCTTTTTTAGTACTCTTCTCATTCCACAGAGATCACGTCTTACTTCCCAGTGTTTACTTATATGTATGCTTGGAAAAGAAAGCTGGAAAGCAACTAAGGGCATCTGGCATTTGCTTTGAGATTGCATATCTGAACACACTAACTAAATACATGTGGTTAAAGACTGCAGTAGTCTGTTAGAAAAATAAAAAGAACAATTACTCTTGTGAGGAACACTCTTGCTAACATGTTAACAGAGTGATAAAGGCCTTGACTTTCTTGTATGTGCAGTCAAAATCTGTAAATGTGAAAAACTTGTCAATGTTTAGAATTCTGACCTTCCTTCATTGTCAGTTGCATAGGAGAAGCTCGTGTCCAATGACGTAAATATCATCACAGAAGGGCTGTACTTACTGGAAACTTTGGAGAATACTGTGGTTCACCTTCTGCAATGTGGCAGAACTGTGCACAACCAAGCTGAGCTTTCTCAGTCTCTTCTGCTCTTTACTTTTATCCTTTAGTATAGGTGTGGGGCACCCAGTTGGCTCAGTTGGTAGAGCATGGGACTCTGAATCCCTGGGGTCATGGGTTCAAGCCCCATGTAAGACATCCTGAGACAGTACTGTAGGCTTACCATGCTCCAGCAGGGGGGAGTTGGACTTAGATGATCTTTCGAGGTCCCTTCTAACCTGTAACATTCTGTGATTCTTCAGTGCAGTTGCGTGGAAAAAGGATAATTAAAAGTGTGCTCTGGCCCTCAATCAAAGTAGGCATCACATTCTGCAAAACTGCATTGGCTTCTGCTGGGATTTGGTCCTCCTATTTATAGGTGTATCTCAAAGTTGTGCATTGTTGCCTCCAAGATGGTGGACCTGGTCTTGTTTATTTCTCAAAGTTGAGAAACTGTGACTCCCTTGGGTTGTAGAGACTTCTTTGCAGGAAAATAAGGATTATTTTTTGTATGTTAGCTGTCAAACAACTCTGCAGTGTTCTGATGAAGGAGGAGAATCACAGAACATTAGGTATTGGAAGGGACCTTGAAAGATCGTCTAGTCCAATCCCCCTGACACAGCAGGATCTCTTAGACCAAGTCGGACAATGTACGTCTTCAGCTCCTGCCATCCTCCTTCATTGTTCCTTCCCATAAATTACTGGATAATGTAATGATTAGATTTGAAATACTCTGCATCACAAATGTTACTTGCAAGCTCTGATATGGAAATATATTGTTTCTTACCATCAACATTCAACATGAAATTTTCTCTATATAGTGGTAATTGCAGAGGTTAATTTGTGCTGTCCTTCTTGTTTAATGTGACGACTAAGAGGAAAAAAATATTCTCCCCAAAATTTCCACACTTCTCCTTTGAGTGGAGATTTAATTTTCTCAGAATTTAGAAGTAAATGGTTAATTAGTTTGAGTTGATTGGAAGCCTCTGTCAGTGTAAGGAACAGCCACCTTCCTTGAAGGCAGTTTAGCTCCTCTTTCATGGTTCCCCGGGGGAGGCAGTGGACATGTTGAAAGAGTGCTTCTTTTATAAGAACTGCTTTATGCTTCATTCTCATTGAAAACAATAGGAGATAACAGCCTTTCTAATGAGAGAAGACTTTCCGGGAATGCTCTGTGTGAAAAATAGCATTTATTCAGAATAGAGGGCTAAACAGATTTGTGTACACTGTGTGGAAATCCTGCCAAATTTGTGAAGTGGGACAAAACTTTTGCTGAGGAAGAAGCAAAAGAGTCAGCAAGTTAAGGGAGGTGTTAGTGGTTTGTGAGATAATGTGGAGTGCGCAGGATGAGGTAGAGGTAGAAGAATAAGGAAGTAGCTCTAATCTCAGAATTACAGAATTACTGAGGCTGGAAAAGACCTCCGAGATCATCAAGTCCAGCCTGTGATCTCATATCAAGGACAATAGGGTCATTAGGCATGGCTTTACCAAGAGGAAGTCACGCTTGACCAACCTGATATGAGGGCATAACCAGGTGGATAGATGATGCCAAAGCGGTGGATGTGGTCTATCTTGACTTAAGTAGAATCATAGAATCATTATGGATTGGAAGGGACCTCGAAAGATCATCTAGTCCAATCCGCCTGCAACAGCAGGACCACCTAAACCAAGTCACACAGGAACCTATCCAGTCGGGTCTTGAATATCTCCA